>OX375872.1:121781862-122280018 GCA_947359465.1 Metellina segmentata | reverse complement strand
TTTTTGACATGACGTATAAACCAATATTTATTTTAAGTAAGCAATCAGAATTTGTGACATGGTAAATCAATATTTATTTTACGAAAAATCATAGTTTGTTACACGGTATTACTTTTCAAAAATGAATTTTCAGAATAAAAGCAAAAGGTAAAACTTTTGTTTAACTTTAAAAAACACAAGTTGACATCCTTCATAGTTTTCTTGAGTAAATTACATAATCATGTTAACAAAAATTTATCAGTAAGTGTAAGTGACAGACCTAAATTATAGTCTAATTAGAAAAATATTTGCTATGGGTCACTACTCTTAAAGTAACAGGTGACTGTTTCAGGGTGCGTTTTTCAAAATGAAAGATGTTCATAGTGTTTAAACACTTTCATCCTTTCAAATACAAAGCTAGTTGTATTTTTTATTTAATAAATTCTTAATCATATTAATTGTGTTATTTTATATTTATGTCTCAATTAAAAAAAGTAGTTGAAAAATCACACTATAGAGCTAAGCCATTGGCCACAGTCAATTAAAGGGGTAACAAGTAATTTAGGGGTACTGGGTTTTTGTTGGCTGTCTTGACATTTAGAGGTAGGATTACTGGTCATATAGACAATATAAATAGCTAAAGACTTTTTTAAGTATATAACATTAATGTACTATATTTCCCATGCTTCCCACACTAGAATGAATGATTTATTGTTCGTAACATACTATAAAATTATACATGAAAATTGTTAAAACTTTCAAATAGATGTCAACTTGTTTTTTACTTTACTGTTTGGCTGAAAATTCCTGACTCAACACTGAATAGATTACTTAGTCCATATAAACGGAATAAAATTGACCGAGAAAATCCAAATTTTGCCCCAGAACTTAACTACACTCATGTCCATAAATTAAGGATAATTCAGAATCACACGGAAATCGAACTCTAAAATAAAAATTTCACCTGTAGAATTATCGCACACATCTTCAAGAATAATATCCAAATTACAGGAAGCCATCAGATGACGCCGATAGTACTTCACATGACGAGAGTGTAAGAGAGGTGTATATAAGGAATAGTAGCAAAGAAGTAAAATTGTTCACAAGCGTTCTGTAAGCCGCTCAGTGCCACAACCGAATAGTTATGGCACAGAGTACGCATATCGATGATTTTTTCACGTGGTAAAATTACCGGCCGCCTGGAATGTGAGCGTACTCAGACGGAAGTTTCAGTGGAACTTGGAATCGCCCAAAGTGTCATCTCAAGGCTTTGGCAACGATTCCAAAATGATGGATATGTCAGTAGACGTTACTGTACAGGCCGGCCCGGAGTTACAACGCCGAATGACGACCGGTATTTGGCAGTAACTGAAAAAAGAAGCAGACGGAAAGACTCAGACGGAAGTTTCAGTGGAACTTGGAATCGCCCAAAGTGTCATCTCAAGGCTTTGGCAACGATTCCAAAATGATGGATATGTCAGTAGACGTTACTGTACAGGCCGGCCCGGAGTTACAACGCCGAATGACGACCGGTATTTGGCAGTAACTGAAAAAAGAAGCAGACGGAGCACAGTATCCGACCTTTCTCGTCAACTATCTTCAGCCACGGGTACGACAGTTTCAAGGCAAATAGTTTACAGACGTTTGGGACATGTTGGTCTATACAGGGTGGTCCCGAATTCATGGTACAAACTTTAATGGTAGGTACAGGACATTGTAACAATGATTTATTGTATAGGAATGTATAGTCGCAAGTGACGCGGTGAGGCGAAAACAGGGGAAATAACGGCCGAAAGGAAAAACAAAGATTTTATTGAAAGCGTTGTTGACAAGTGTCATGTTTACAGTAATTGTTCAAAATTGCGTCCACCAGTATCGATACATGCTTGACAGCGTCGGTGGAGCGATTGGCGTACACGTTCAAAGATGCCTGGTATTTCACGCACACCTGCAGCAGCTACAGATAAGCGAGCGACGAGATCCTCATCCGAGTCAACTGGAGTCTCATAAACAAGATGCTTTAGATGTCCCCATAAAAAGTAATCGAGGCTCGATAAATCGGGAGATCGGGGTGGCCAAGGGACTGGTCCACCACGCCCAATCCATCGAGTACCAAACGTGGCATTCAGGTAATTCCGTACATCAATGCTGAAGTGTGCTGGCGCCCCATCGTGCTGAAACCACATGCGGTTACGAATGGCGATCGGAACATCATGCAGCAGTTGTGGTAACACTTCTTTCAGAAAAATAAGATAGCTTCCGCCAGTGAGCCGCGTGGGTAGTAAGTATGGGCCAATCAAAAAGTCGTTCACAATACCAGCCCACACATTAATACTGAAACGTTGTTGAAACGCATGTCGACGCGTTGCATGTGGATTATCGGTTGCCCACACATGGGAATTGTGCGCATTAAAGACACCCTCGCGTGAAAATGTCGCTTCATCTGTAAATAGCACATAATCTACGAAATCCGGCTGCAACGCACATTGCTGCATCACCCACAGGCAGAAGTTCACGCGGCGAGGATAATCTGCCGGATTCAATGCTTGTACTTTCTGAAAATGGAAGGGGTGTAAGCGATTTTCGTTTAACACTCTGCATACAGTCTGATGACTCACACCTACGTCACGCGCAACAGTTCTTGTGCTTGACTCGGGTCTATCAGCCACAATGTTCAAGATGCTTTCTTCCAGCCTTGGAGTGCGTACAGCTCTTACTCGACCAGCGCCATGTCTGTTGACGTCGAACGCACCTGTTTCACAAAGTTGGCGATGTAACCGTTGAAAAATTCTATGATCCGGCATTCGTCGATCAGGATACTCCGCGCGATACATTCGTAACGCAGCTCTGCCGTTACCATTTGCACGGCCGTACATGTAATGCATGTCTGCTTTTTCTGCATACGTAAAGTCACCCATCGTCTACGGCAGCACAATTGTGAATGGCGCTTTTCCCTACTGCGATGCATCATGTTCAACAGCGGCTAGACATCTACTGCCCTCTACCGGCAATGATACCAACCGATCACTCCATTTCTCTTTCCTTTTATTTCCCCTGTTTACGCCTCACCGCGTCACTTGCGACTATACATTCCTATACAATAAATCATTGTTACAATGTCCTGTACCTACCATTAAAGTTTGTACCATGAATTCGGGACCACCCTGTATGCTCGCAGGCCTGTCAGAGCTGTTCCGCTAACGGCAACTCACTCTCGCCAGCGGTTAGGCTGGAGTAGAGAACATGCAATGTGAACATCGTTACAGTGAGCTTGTGTGATGCTTTCCGACGAGTCCAGGTTTAGCTTGCAGTCTGATTCATGGCGGACGTTCAGATGGAGAACGCCAGGTAACCGCTACCAACAAGACAACATCATTGAACGACACCGTTACGGTGGTGCAGGATTGCTCGTTTGGGGCGGAATTATACTGGGCTCCAGAACAGATCTACATGTTCAAATCGGAACCATGAGAGTCCAAATTTATCTGGACATCATTCTGGAACAACATGTACGGTTGTTTTGGGGTGTCATGGGCGTAGAATTTGTGTTTATGGATGACAATCCCGTCCTCACCGTGCAAACATTGTAAACGAATGCCTTGAATCTGAGCATATCGCCCGTATGGAATGGCCAGTATTCTCACCTGACTTGAATCCGATAGAGCATGTGGGGGACATGCTTAGCCGACGAGTTGCAGCCTGTCAACCACTTCCTACATATGTACCGGAACTTCGGAGAGTATTGCTTGCTTTGTGGAGTGATCTTCCCCAAGATCAGCTCGATAATTTGATCCTCAGCATGCTTAGGCGTTGTACGGACTGTAATTCATCGTCTGGGAGACATACAATGTATTTAACCATCATATCAACCATGTCATGTTAAGTTTTTGTAAGGTCGATTTTTTTTTGTAATTGCTCCAGTGAGCAAAAATCGTAGTTTTTATGAATGGTATCATACATACACCATCTTTTTTGTTCTTTATATTTTGTTTAGTAAATGGGCTTTATGAATAAGTCACGTTTGTTTTGTTTCTGAACCTTCATTTGCCGGAGCTGGCATTATCCTTAATTTATGGACATGAGTGTATATCCCAATCACCGATTGCTATATAACTCGTCTTTTATTTTAAATATATTGACATCTTCAACTATTGCACTCACAAAAGTGTCCATGTCTTCAAATTCATACAAATCTCTCACACTACATTTCACTATCAGATTCTGATAAACTTTCGATTAGCTTCTTTATCGTGGTTTTTTTTTTTTTTTTTTTTGTAATTGCAGATTGTTTTTTTTTTCTGTGCATTCTCCCTCTCTTATCTCATTAAATTTTTCCATCTTTTTTTTGTTGATCCAGAAACCTTTTATGAACTTCATCTGAAGTTATCACTTCCGATCCACTGTCTACCTTCATTTTCTTGGTTTACATTGGTACCTTGTTTTATTACTCAAAATGTTATTGGAGATAAATTAAAGTAATTATGCCCAACTCTGGAATATAAACAGTAATAGATCAAGGAGGGGGGGGGGGGGAATGTAGACTGATTTGCACTTTCCCCAGTGGAAACATCTGCACTAACCTCTCCAGTGAATCTCTGTTGGGTAAGTGCAGAATAAGGCATAACTCTTGTAAAAAACAAAGAAGGGCAAATAATTGGTGTTATTCTTAAACAGAAAGATACAAACTAATTACATGAAAAGTCCAAAAAGGGTGGGCAATATCGATGAATGTTCTTGAATTTCAAAGATCATTTACAACTTGATACATCAAGTGGAATCATCAAGTGTGTTTTGAAAAATTCCCTGGAAGTTATGCCTCGCTTCAGCACAATCTAGTAGCGAAAGTATGAAAGTGCAGATTGTATTGCTGTAGAATCCCCTAGAAGGCAGCTCGGTGTTCGGCTCCAATATTATGGACCCACTACGCACTTCCCATGAAAATGTACTTAACCAACTTTGAATAAATTCTACTGGATAACAGTTTTGATTCGAAAGGGTTTGTGCTGTATGTTTTATTTCTTTTTATGAAAAAAAAATCAACTCCGTGTCTTTGTAAGTGACTAAGGACTTCTGATGAAAGTTGGAAATGCCGTCCAGAAATGAGCACACGTCTTTAACAATATTGGACAAAAAATAACTAATTTCTGCCAAACTCTAGTTCAAAATTGAATGTTTATTATCTGTATAATCCATCCCAAATATATTCTGTTGCATTAGATTCGGAAATTGTTTTTCACATATAAATAATAAATAAAATAAGAATTTAAATACTGTATAAAAAGGATTTTTGGAAAAAATGATTGTTTTCTAACTGTACTGGTAAAAAACCAACCGATTAATCACAATGATCACTTTACATTACATCATATTCCAAACTGCTCACTTTACATTCCATCTTCCTTCCAAACTGCTCACTTTACATTCCATCTTCCTTCCAAACTGCTCACTTTAATACCATCTTTTTTCCAAACTGCCAATAACAACCGGAGGGCTTGCGAGGGGGCTCTTGCACGTTACATCTGTCGTGGTTTCAAATATCCTCACGTTGTGGAGGTTTGGAGAGTGGGGTGCCAGCTCAGGTGTGACTTTGTCATCTGACCGTGGTTCAAAATTACGTCGTGGTGTTGCTCGGAACTTACGCATCGGGCTCGACCCGGACCGTCATCAATAGCCCGTTGTGTTGCTCCAGTGCGATGTTAGTTAAAATACCTACCCATTGTACTTAATTATTCTCACATTTGTTAACCCAAAATACGAGTTTATTTTTATTGCAAAAGTTTAAATTATACTGTTGTAATTAATCACTAAATACTATTTAGATGGACAATGTCAAGTTTTGAACGTACACACAAAAGCAAAGTTTTACTGATACTAAAAGAGAAAAATACACCCAGGGTAAGTTACAAGAATCGAACCTGCGTCACTTACAACTCGTAGGTTACTAGAGCAGTGGGAAATCTCATTCAGCCATGGCGGTCCCAAAGCTTGGTTTTTGGATAATGAATTATCTGTAATTCGAAATTACAGCCAACCCTCATTAAGACGAACGCGCTTAATAAATGAGCATTAGAATCTTTCCAAGGGATTCAATTCCAAGGAAAGGAACAATAGACTATTTTCCAAAGAATTCTATTTCAAGGAAATGGCCAATAGAACCTTTCCAAGGGATTCTAATCCAAAGAAAGGATAAATAGAGTAAATTTCGAAAGTATTTTTCTGTTTTTCGGAAAAAAGCATTACAATCCTCTCAGAGATCAGAAAGATAATCTTTTCAAAGGATTCTCATACCAAAGAAAGAGCATTATGCCAAAGGATTAAATTCTTATGAAATCAACAATTGTATCTTTACCATATATTCTTAGAAAAACAATAGAATCATTCCAGATGATTCGAATCCACGTAAAATAACAGTATAATATTTCGAAGGGATTCTATTCTACGGGACTGAGCAATAAAATCTTTCCAGGAAATTGTATTCCAAAGAAATGAGCAACATAATCTTTCTATGGAATTGTATTCCGAGGAAGTAAAAGCAATAAAATCTTTCCAAAGGATTCTCATTCCAAGAAGAGAAATAATAGAATAATTTCAAGGGATTTTCAAGAAAAGGCGCAATAAAATATTTTCCAGGAATTGTATCCTAAGGCAAGGAACAATTAAGCATTTCGAAAACATAAAGTTCTAGTGAAAGGAACAGCAGAATCGTTCGTAGATCCTATTCCATGGAAAGAAGCAATACATTATTTCTAAAGGTATTCTAAGGAAATGAGAGATAGAATATATATAAAGCATTCTATTCCAAGGAAATAAATAATATGATAGTTCCAAAGGATTCTTTTCTAACAATAGGAACAATGTAACATTTCTAAAGAAGAAAAATTCATAGATGCTTTCAATCAATTGATATGGTTATATAGTCTTGTTTTGTGGTAAAAGCAACATGCTGGAATATCCCGACGCTCGGAGGATTAAAATGCGCTTTTGTTAAGGTACCCAGATTCTGTTTTGAGCATCCGACGATAGTTCTCATTTAGGAATCTCTATTATTATAAAATGAAGTTCGTATATTGGATGTTTTCCGTATCCTGACGAATCTATGGCACTTACAATAATGAAATTTGGCACAGTCCAAATTTTTTGCAATTTAATAGTCCAGCCCGAATTTTAAAAATTAATCTAGAACATTTTAAAATAAATTTAATGAAATTTAATTATTATTGTTTTCTTTGGAATGGCAACAGCATAAAGATATGACAGATTCTAAATTTATTTTTTCCGGTTTTCATTTTGCGCAGAGGATTGATTTTCCAACAGACGATGAAAAACAGAGTTTTAACTTTAGTTATGCAGTTCTTTTTTCTATCTCCTAGACCGTTATAGATAGATTAAAAATTTCAACGGATTTGAAATCTGCGGAAAAGTTCACATTAGAACGATACATAAAAATATGATTTTCTAATAAATGAAATTTTTTAATTGAATATCTTTTTTCTCACAAGAGAATGTGAAGTCAAGCTAACATTCGTGTTCCAAAAATAAACATATTACTTTTCCTGCTCTCTTACGATTTCAGCGAAAGAAAGCAAAGAAAATAAAAAACATTTTGGCTGGCATTATTTAGTTCTTTTTTGTAACATCGGGATCTTAAAGATCGATTAAAAATTTCAACGGATTTGAAATCTGCGGAAAATTTGACATAAGATAGATATCTTATATGTTTGATTTTCTCTTGATAAATATTATTTCAATTAAATATTTATATTTTTTGGTTTGCTTCGCAAACCACCACACAGGCAATATGACCTTCACGAAAAGAACTGTCACGGGCAACTCCGTTATGGCTGTTATCCAGTAGGCTACGAATTCCTATTTGGTTTGCAAAGCAAGCCAATAACCCCACAAAAGCAACTGGCATGAGCAATGCTGGGCTAGCCACGCAGTGGCTAGTATAGATATATTGTGAGAATAACGTAACTGAAATTTTCCGAACATTTACCAATGCGTGAAAGAGCTGTATTGTAAATAAATATAAACGGGATTACAAGAAAGGTACTCATTCTTTTTGCACTAAACGCTTCTAATTTTTCGCTAAATATCTAAAAACGCTTAAATAATTTCTTTTTTTTTTCTCCTTTAGGTAAAGGATTAGGTGACATGCCCGTATTATGTTGGGTGGTGGTGGGATTGATTCCTTAGAATTTAAACTTGCGCAGCAAACAAGTCTTTATTTCGTGTGTTTGTATGCGAAGTTAAAACACATTTACACCTGACCCTCACCAAGACGCTTGCGAAAGGAGTGTTGATTTGCGAAGCAAACCAAATGTGATTGCGTAGCAATCATCGGGGGATTGTCTAGTGTCAGAGAGCAGGGGCATAGCACCCTAGTTGCGAAAAAAGCTGTCGTATAAGATTACCCTGTTGTGTGAATGTAAAAATATTTTAAAAAAATACTATTTAATCTCTCCCATACGAAGATCCAAATCCGTTGAACAACCGTTGAACTGAAAATGACGCAATCTGTGACATCAGATGTAGTTTATATGCACAGTTGATAAAGTGTCCTCCCGTCATCACTGATTAGAAGACCCCAACTACAACACGTGGTTGCAATATAATATAAGTTTCTGGTGTTTTGGCTCGACCTCAGAAAACCTCATACCTCTTAGAATCTGTGAGTGTATCTTTTTTATCATTTTCCGATAAGGGGACAAAGCACCTTAAAAATGACAAAAACACAGAAAAAATTTTTTGTTTAAAAAGTTGCCTTATACTGTTTAAAATGTTTTCCTAGAAAATCAGACTGATTCTTGTATTTTTTTTTAAGTTGTAAGGATTTTTGTGAGTGTACCTCTGCGATCACAGTGTTTCAAACCAACCAAAACTAACCGATTTGTGCATCTCGCAAAGCCTCGATATTTATTTTCGATTAATTAAAGGAAATAGCTTAAAAAATGAAACGTTTCTTTGTAACTGTTATTGATATCATGACTTTTTTTTTATTTACATCAGTATTAGAACTGTACGAGAGTAAATTGTAGTGACTATTTGAGAAAAAAGAAGGCTTTAGTTTGGTTTTCTGTTTAATAATTTGTTATTCTGTTGTTTCTTTTTTTTTTATTTATTAGTTATTATTAATTACACTAAACGTAAACGACAGAGCTGTGTAGGTATATAAAGTATGAAGGTATACATATATATATGTATTCCAAAGGTTTGGTTTCCGATTTCCAACTTTACTTTCAGATTGGGATGCCAAAACATTTAATAATAATTATTAAATATATCAGCGTCTTGCTTCTGATGAACTTTTAGAAAGATGTTCCAAGGTCCATGACAAATGAGAGTCTTCATGATCAGCATGATTTGGTCCAGGTGTCCAAATGTGAATTTTGTGTCAAAAAAACGTGTCGAAGTGGCCACATCAGAAGCAGTTTGCGATTATAATATAGGGGTACGTTCAAGTATTCAACATATTCAGAAAGCTGCTGGGATTAGTTTATGATCTGATACTTAAAACGTGTACAGATAATTGATGCTCGAAAGTACTATCATCGAAAGTGCCAAATTTCAACACGTTCGAAAACTAGCGAAAAAAGCAATCAGATCAAAAGAATTGGCTCTTAAAAATATCGGTCCAGGGAAGTTTTAAACTTCACATATATGTAGAAATTAGCTATAGTAAAAATTTGAATAATTTTTATTTGTACTTTTATAGCATAATTTTAATTTTAAAATTTTAAACAGTTTTTTTTCCTACTTCATTTTTTGTATGTATCTTATAACTCAAAATGAAAATGTTTTACATTGTATATAGAATCTTGTTATGAAATACTTGTATGGGCATTGTTAGTAATAATGAGTAGAATTTTTATTAAAAACATAAATGTGCAGTAAAGTGGCTTTCTTCGTAATATTTTACATAACATTTCAGGTTTTATTTTTTATCTCAAGATCTATTCAATGTATCTTCAATTCCATACCTACAAATTTAGATTATACTTAAAGGAATATTATAAAAAAATCAAGCTTATATCATAATAATTAAAAAAAGAAGATACACTTTAAAAATTCTTAAATTTTTCAACTTTTTTTTAATTTAAAAATTTTTGGGCACATTTTGAAAACAATAATTAGTTTAAATTTTTATGGATAATTCTCTGGTATAAGGTACTGCAAAAAAAAATGTTATCAATAAATAAATAATTTTTAAGATGGCGGTCCCCTTAATTTATTATGAAATTTTAATTATATTTAGTCATTTTTAGGTCAATAGAAGAATTGCTTCTCTTTACCCTTCGATTTCGAAATTAATCATACTCTCTTGTTCCAACGTTGTGTTTGTCTCGTTACAGGAGACCAATTTTTGGGAAGCTCCTTACACCCATAGAAATTCGTCAAGGGTAGGAAATGTTTATCATAAGCACAGAATTTTGTAAACTCTTTTATTTTGCTTCGTTATTTTGAACAAATTGTACAATCATAAATTGTCATTAGGTATTTTTACTATAACCAACTTAATAATATTTGTTGGGGTACTTTTATAGCACCCCAAGAGAGTATATATATTATACTCTCTACTCTTCTTTTTTCTCCTTTTTTATAATTAAAAAGAACTGAAACTCCTCTTTTTTCATTTCTAGAATTTGTGTAAACGTACTTTAAAACGTTTATAGGGATCTCATTCTAGTGATTTGGCAAAGCCAACTATTATTTTTCTAAGACTGATTGTCGTTGTGCTCTGCTCCAGTTTCACGTTAATTAAAAAATACTAAAATACTAAGACTGATTGTATCTTTTATTTTATTTACTAGCCACTGCGTGGCTAGCCCGGCGTTGCCCGTGGTGTAAGGTATTAAACTGGTGTAAAATTTTCGGCAGATTTCAAATTCGTTGAAATTTTCAATCTATCTTTAACGATTCCGATTTTAGAAAAAAGAACTAATTCCAGTCAAAATGTTTTTTATTTTATTTTTGCAGAGGGCAGGAAATGTAATCTGCTTTTTTTTAACGCGAAGGGTAAGAAATACAATCTGTTTATTTTTGGAAAGCGAAAGTTGACGTGACGTCACAATCTCTTGCGAAAATATAAAATATATATTCAATTTAAAAATTATTTATTTAAAGAAAATCATATTTGTAGGTATCGATCTAATGTAAAATTTTCCGCAGATTTCAAATCCATTAAAATTGTTGCTCTATCTTTAACGGTCTAGGAAATAGAAAAAAGAACTAAGTAACTCCAGTTAAAAGATTATTTGTTTTTTACCGTCTACTGGAAAATCATTCCTCCGAGCAAAATCAAAACAGAAACGAAAAAATAAATTTAGAATCTGAGATCTCTCCATGCTGTTGCATTCAATAATAATTAAATTTCATTAAATTCATTTTAAAATGTTCTAGATTGAATTTTAAAATTCGCCTCGACCCTAAAATTGCAAAAAATTTGATCTACCTGTGTGTCAAATCCCATTAATGTTAGTGCCATAGATTCGTCATTACTTTGCGTGTAAGAAACAAACAGATAGACAAGCACTTCATTTTATAATATTAGAGATTCCCAACTAAATGAGCATCAAAATGTCAGGAGACAGTGGACTTCAGTCCATTCAACCCTAACACCTTCGCCCGAAATTTTTGTATTGTTAGGACACTATCCAATCTGATGGATAATCCATTATCCAACCTGAAAAACAAGACTTTGTGTAGAATTGTAGGTGAAGTTTAGAAGTACACTGTACGGGAAAGGAGGGTAAGTGTACGCACCTAGTGGTTTTTTATTTATAAAAAGTAAAGTAATTAAGATACAGGGCTTCAAAAGTTTACACAGTATACTTTATTCAACTGTGAATCAATAAATCCAGGCTACATGATTTATCTCTTATCATTTAAGTAAGAAAAATATAAAATAAAAAATGAAAATTTTGCGTACTCTTGCCTTACATGGAGGGTAAGAGTACGCAGGTAGGGTGGCCAAGGGAGTACGCACCGAATCTGTCCTAACAACAGTTGCATACAAAAGACCCATTGCCTTCATATGCACTGCAATCCTCGTGCCACCAATCGTTGCACAATCCACATTGAATCCAGTCTTCGTTGTAAGAATTGTCACATTCTGGGCACACACAAATAACTAAAGAATCATCATCTTCAGCAGAAAACATAGGCTGGGCTGAGCTCGTTGATGGTTGTTGGTCGTCTTAAGAAAAAGTCAATCCTTTTTTTACGTTTTGTTTCTTTTTTGTTCGTTTTATATTTACCCTCTCACGTCCCTTTTCTGATTTGTTAAGAATCTTTGTCTTTTGCTTTATTTTCTTTACCTTCCAAAAGGGCTTTAATAGGCGAATATGTCATGATTTCAGACTTAATCGCATGTCTCTTTTTTTTCTGGTTCATATTTTCGTTTCTCTTTTGCTTTGGAAGCGGTAAAATTGAATGAATGCTAACATTAATTTTACTACTGTCAGGGCCGCGTATTTGTAGGGACAAACCCTACAAATGTCGGGGGCCCGGACGTTTAAGGGGCCCACAGCAACAAGGTTTGTTCAAGAAATTATCTGCCACATTTTAGGGTTATTTTACGAATTTGACAAAACAATATCGAACAGAAAATATTATTTTCAAGTCCTTAAAATGACCCCGTCAAGGTGGTCTCACATTTTCATCAGTCTCCGGTCTACGACAACGACTAATCGGTTTACATGCCACAAGGAGTAATGAAATAGTAAGCACGTTCTTCGACTTTATAAACCAGCTTTACAATTTCTTTAGTGCGAGCCCACGGTGATGGAAACTGCTTCTAAAACACACTGATGGGAGATCTCTACACGGTCTTTGTGAGACGGGATGAAGTGCAAGAATTGAGGCAGTGAAACCTATATCTGAAAAATTAACTGACGTTTTAAAGGTCTTTTAAGATGTAAAAAATCAGAAGTTTATCATCAGAGGATACGACGGAAGAGTAAATGGATTCCTCAATTATTTTTCAAAACTTAAAACTTTAATTCACCTAAATATTTGGAAGGACATACTAGAGCAAATTAATACAAAAAAATTTAATCCGTCAATCATAATATATCTCCCTTGATATCGAAATGAATAATAGTAAAGCGTTAACTGAAACAATAGACAAAGATTTAAGAAAACAATGGCCTGTATAAATAGAGCTAAAGAGACAACTTCTATCATGGGTACAGATGCAGAATTTTCTAAAAAAAGAAGACGGAAAAGGAAGTTTTTTTTTTCGAAAAATGAAGCTTATGAAGTGGAAAGAGAAATACCTGAAGTGTTAGAAACCGATGAAACAAAATTAAAAAGTTCAATTTTTGTGATATAGTAATCAATAAAATAGTTTCTCAGTTAGAATCAAGGTATGAGCAAATGAAAAATCATATGCAATACATTCGAAGCCACATTAAAAATCAATTTTAATTATAATAACAACAACGCACTTAAAAAATTAATTGAAAGCTATCCAGATGATTTAAGCCACAATCTCATCAATGAAATTCAGATGTACAAGACCGTTCGCGAAGCTACTTTTTCACATTAAGTTAAGTTAGAAAATAAAGGTCTTCCACTCTCCCTTTAAATGATATCTATATATTAAAATTGTAATATATTTTCCCAGACCTTTGCATAGCTTTATGAATTTTGTTTTCTCTTCCCATCACTGTGACTTCTGGTGAAAGGATTCAGTAAACTATCTATAATCAAAAATCATTTACGATCTACTTTAGGCCAAGAAAAATTTGAATCATCATAGAAAATTTTCAATTGAGCATGGACAGGCGTGCAAAATGAGCTTCCTTTTTTGACGGCATCGATAAATTAATTAATTCGAATAGAAGATTTACTGCTCCCTCCTCAGTACTGCAAAAGTTTTCGGAGTTCTGACTAGTCTTCAGCGTCCAAAGTATGTTTTTGCATGAGTTTCTTACAATCTTTCTAGAGAGATATTTATTATAGTTTTCTGATTATACTTCATTATCCTTATCGAAGTCCTGCTCGATCGCAAAGTGGCCACACTTCGGGCTTTAGGCATGTAACACAAAAACATATTTAATTCCATAATTACTTACCAGTTCATTATTAATTTACTGTGGGTTTGCTTGTACATTTCTGAAGTTAGGTATTTGTAAATATATGAATACTTGGGAAAATAAAAACTTCCTACACAAGGAAAAGACTTAGGGGCCCGCGCAAAAATTTTGTCAGGGGGCACGGGAAATTTATGTGTTTTAAATCGTACCAAATGTGTTTACAATTCACCAGTTAATACAAACAGAAACAAAACACAAATAGAAAACAAACAAGAATAAACACGTCTAACTACACTAAAGCGACAACGCAGTAAAATGATGACAATTTGTTGTGTCAAACGTTCCTCAAATTTTCGTGAGGCAAAATGTAGCAGTACTGCCTAAGGGAGAAGCTGGAACTAAACAGAAGGTCGCTAACAGTATGTACAGCATTTGCTTTTTCCGTATAACGAAACATCATGGGCCGTAAATGAAAAGGTGCCATAATTAAAAATGGCCGTTATAGCGAAATGCCGTATAAAGAGGTATAGGTATAAAGGAATTTTTGTTTTATTAAAACCATGTAAAGAGAAATAATGGAACTCTAGGTTAAAAGGGGGAATTGGAGTAATCGTTTTTAATACTAGAAAGTTAAAACGTGTTTCAACTATTTACTTTTGTACGATTTTACTTTTAAAATAGTTATTTTAATATTAATTTTATTTTTAAAACTAATTAAGAATACCACACATTACAAGGCCCCCTCAGGAATGTGATTGCTAAAGATGCATTTATTATTAAATTATTTTATCCCTAAATTATTCAACGACGCTCTTAAGGGATTAATTTTACTTCAAAATGATTACTTTATATTAATTATTTTACTTTAAAATGATAACACACACTTTATATTATTTACATTACTTTACTATTAATTTTAATTTTTAAACTTATTAAAGTTATCACACATTACAAGGAGCCCTGTAATAAATGTGAGTGAGAAAAGATGCGCATTTATTGTTAAATAACTTTAGTTCTAAATTTTTCAGCGACACTCTTGAACTCTATTAATTTTATTTTTTAAATGATTTCTTTACTTTTAAAATGACTACTTTACTTTACTATTTATTTTACTTTAAAAATAATTTAAATTACCACACACTCCAAGGGCCCGTGACATGTACGTGATTGAGAAAAGTTGCACTTATTAATAAATAATTTTATCTCTAAATTAGTTAGTTACAATTAAACAATTAAATTTTTTTCTATAAAATTATTAATTTACTTTTATAAATGTATTTTTTTAAATGTGTGTGATTACTTTACTTTTAATTTTACTTTAATTTAAAAATGATTATTTCAATATTAATTTATTTTACTTACTTTTTTAAATGATTTCTTTACTATTAATTTTACTTTTAAAACTTATTAAAATTACCATACTCCCAGCTTCCCGTTATAAATGTAAATGAGAAAGATGCATTTATTAAGGAATGTTATCCCTAAATTATTCAATGACACATTTGAACGGCTAATTTTACTTTAAAAAACGTTTTTATCCGTCAAAATACTCTATTCGTTTCATTTAAAAAAGAGTTCTTTTAATAAATTATTTTTCCTTTCAATATTTTATGGGGTCACTTACAGGGATTGAGTGAACTGGGCACGGCACTTCGTGCTTGTCCCGTCTCACGAACGAAATCCACAGGTTTCAAATTCAAAAAAATAAAAACGACCAACGAAACTTTACTCCCACCTGTTGATATAGTTTCTAATGCCACCAGAAGAACGTGCCATTTAGTAAAAAAGCTTTAATATCCAAATTCCCTGATTCTAAGAGTGGTTTCCAGGCTCTAAGAGGTTCACCTTCGTAGATTACCGATCGAAAACGTAAACAGTTGTGCGTAAATTTGATAACGACACCAGTGATTGATTGGTAGGTGGAGCTGTGGTCGAGAATCTCTCTCCTCAATGGCTAGCGAGCTTTTCTACCTACTCTGGGCTGTTGCATCTCTTCCAGCAGGTAAGTCGCTTTCATATCCCGATCTCTGTTCATAAGCATGAATGAAAACGCTGTTCCTTCCCTTCTTCAGATTCAGAAAGGCATTTGTCTTTGGTTTCCGTTTCATTAGCCGCTCATGGGAATCGCATCGAATTCCCAATCCCCACGATGTCACCGTGTCGTTACATCTCTAATATCAGCAGGAGATAGTTCTTTTTATTATAAAATCGGCCGTTATGAAAAATACGGGATTTAAGATTCTCATCATTTATACAAAGATATATGTGTTTTCGATGATAAGAAATTTCTTCTGGTGTCAATTATGTAAAAGGAATCTTTTCACACAAATCTCAGTTTGTGAATTGAAATTTAAGAGAAATGTTCCCCGTGTTTATATTACGGAGTGGGATATGTTTCAAAAGTTAATATGATATCCACATGTCATCGCGTCGTTACGTTTCATCAAGCGTTTAACAAAATTGGCACTATGGAATTAGAGATAGAAGATTCCTTCAGTTAGACAAAGATAGATGGATGATAAACATTTTTTTCGATGTCATTATTTTGTATGGAGATTTTTTGAGGGTTACAAATCTCAGTTTGTTAATTGAAATTTAAGAGAAATATTCCTCGTGGTTTTACTATGGAGTAGGATTTGTTTGTAGCATTAATCTATCTACAAGTCACAATGTCGTTACTTCTTCTATAATATTATTAAAGGTTTTTTAATAAGATCGGCACTATGAATAACAGATTGAAGATATCATCAGTTAAACAAAAATAGATGGATGTTTGCAGATCAAATATTTTTTTAGATATCATTTTTGTATGGAGATTCTTTAAGGATAACAAATCTCAGTTTGTGATTCTATATTTAAGAGAAATGTCCCCGTGTTTATAGAGCTGAATGGGATTTATTTCCAGCGTTAATATATTCAGATGTCACCGAGTAGTTATCCTTCTATACTCTATCCTCAAGAATTTCATAAACTAGCCACTATGAAATAGTTTGAAGATAATTTTTGTTCTACAAAGATAGATTCATGTTCACTGATAGGTATTTTGCTCACGTCAGTTTTTGAGTGGAGAATCGTTTTGAGGATTACAAATATGAGTCATAAATCGAAATATAAGAGAAATCTTTCCCGCGTTAATATTATGGAAAGGGATTTGTTTCCAGCTTTAATATGACATCCACACATCATCGTGTCGTTATATATTCTATAATATCACCAAGGGTTAATTCAAATCGGCGCTATGAAATACGAGATTCGACGTCATTGTTAGTTTGGTTAATCCCTTAGAGGGTTTTGAAACACACTACGGGATTTGAAATCTCAGTTTACTCTTCTCGTTGTGATTAAAGTTAAGATAAATGTTCTCTGTGTTTATATATATAACGGAATGGGATAAGCGTCGCGTAAATATGGTACCCACATGATGTCATTGTGTCGTTTCATCTCTAATATTAACAAGGATAGTTACTTTTTAAAACTAAAGTAGACGTTATGAAGGATGAGATTGAAGATCCATTCCTTTACACAAAGATTGATGGATGTTTTCTGATAGAAGATTTATTTCTGTAATTATTTTGTATGGCGAGAAACCTTCGAAAAAGATCATGAAACTGGAGACTAGAAATCGAAGGAGCTCCGTTTTAAGTTTTAACGGTATCAGTCCCATTAGTTATTTAAACATCAAGCCTTTCTATAAATTGGAAAAATGTATATAATCTGACATTATTGACAGCTCTCTTTTTAAAAGCAACGTTCGTGATTACGTAGGTAGGGAGTTAATTAACGTCATTCCGATGCAACACAACGGGCTATTGGCGACAGTCAGGGATCAATTCCGAAGATCCTAGGACAACACCTCGTAATTTTGAACCTCGTTCAGATGACGAGAACTACATCTGATAAAGAGCTGGCACCCTACACTCCAAACTTAATCACAGAAAGGCCATGGACAGATTTAATGTGTGCCAGCACCCGTGTACTAGAAACCTAGTCTAGATAACCACCAGGAAGGTTAAGAAGTGTCATTCATTAGAAACTAACCGAAGAACGACGAAACACAACAGGTGCTTGATACGTAGATAATTAACGTCGCACTGTAGCAACATAACGGGCTATTAGATAATATCCGGGATCAATCCCTAAGTGAAAGATCCAAGGACACCGCCTCGTCAATTTTAACCACGGTCAGATGACGAGGTAAGCACTCGAACTGGCGCCCCACTCACCAAACTTCCACACCATGCCAACATGAGGACATTTGGGCCACAAAAGATTACGGGCTGTGGAGGCTCAGGAAAACCCGGAGGTCCAATAGAATTTGGAAACAACATAAAAATACTGTTAACCCAACACAGAAAAATACAACTTCTTTCAAAGGATAGCCGAATTAATTAATGGACATAACTCATAGAATGCTATTTTTGTAACCCTCCAAATGATTTTGACGAGATATCTCGTCTATCAGGATCCGATGCGAACTGCCACGCCACGCCAACATGAGTACATTTGAGGCCACGAAAGATTACGGGATACGGAGGCTCAGGAAAACCCGGAGGTCCAATAGAATTTGGAAACAACATAAAAATACTGTTAACCCAACACAAAAAAATACAACTTCTTTCAAAGGATAGCCAAATTAATTAATGGACATAACTCACAAAATGCTATTTTGGTAAACCTCAAAATGATTTCGACGAGATATCTCGTCCATCAGGATCCAAAAAATTTTGCTCATGTTATCTCGTAATCAAGATATTGCCCATTTTTTATGATGACGAAAAAACAATCCTGTCATTATCTTCCAATGACGAGATATCTCGTCCATAAAGATCTGGTCAGTTTTGCCAATGACGAGATACTTCGTCATGACAACCAACCACTAGGAAGGTAAAGAAAGAACGTGATATTGCAATAAGGTAATACGACAACATTATACAGAAGAATTATTCTGGGTCCTGAATCTATCTCCAAGGGAAAGATCCGAGGACAACACCACGTAATTTTGAGCAACGATCAGATGACAAGGTCAACACCTGAGCTGGCACCCCGCTCTCCGAACTTCCACAACATGCCAACGTGAGGGCAATTGAGGCCACAACAGATTTAACGCAAACGGATTTCTTTGGCTGGACCGAAATTCGAAGTCGCAATCATCCGGTTACTTATCCGCTGCTCTTCCAACTGAGCTAACGTGGACTTTATGAAAACAATGAAATACTGATTTAGTAGGGATGCAATTTGGGAAAGCTGTCATGGTAATATATGATTAAAGAAAGTTTGTCGTGGTTTGGTTTCAGTTGATCGATCTATGTCATTTTTTTTGTTGACAAAGGGCTAATTGAATCGAAAAGACATTACTCTAAAATGACTTTGTAGATAGGTACTTAAGATTCGAGGACTACAGTTCATAATTTTGAACCACGGTCACATAACGAGAACAACACCTGAGCTGGCACCCTACTCTCCAGTCTTCCCCACAGACAGGCCAAACAGATTTAACATCAACCAGCCCCATATACATGACGTTCTTTGATTGGACCTAGTTTCGAACTTGCAACCCCCCGGTTGCTAATCCAATGCTCTTCCAAATATGGTACCGCATCCCCAGAAAACTGTCACCCCGCTAAATTAAAATGACTTGTTCTTATCGTTTTGTCATTTCTTGCTGCACGTGGTAAAAGGAGTCATCTATTATTTATATGAAGCTGGCGGTATCCCGATTGGAAGAGTAGCAATCGGAGGGTTGCGAGTTCGAGTCCAACCAGACCGTCGTGTACAATGGGGGCTGGTGCACGTTGAATCCGCCGTGGCCTCAAATATTCTCGTGTTGGCGTGATGTGGAAGTTTGGAGTGCCATCTCAGGAGTGACCGTGGTTCTAAATTATGTGGTGTTGCCTTCGGGTCTTTCCCTTCGGAGGTTGATCCCGGACCGTCGCCAATAGCCCGTTGTGTTGCTTCCGTGCGACGTTAATTAAAATTATCATTCTACCTACTATTTATAGGAAAACTGAAAAGTCGGATTGATCTCTGGAGTCAAATAACTTCGATGTATACACATCTAATATAAAATTTTCAACGCTCTCATGTGGATGACGTTAGCTCTTAATATCGGTATTAGAGTAGATATTTTCAGCACATTACTGTATTCATAGGTCGGTTGTAGGGGATTTTTTTCTTGCTGTGTTTCATTTTTTCCAGTACATTACGCTTTTCAGTCTAGCATGTGGACGATGTCTTTTCGTGCTCTCCGTTTCATTTTTTAGATATTTTCAGTACATCCTCTCTTTAGTGATCGCATATGGACGAAGTTGTTTCGTGCTTTCATTATTTTACAGTGATAAATTTTAAGGTCGCATTTGCTTTTGCACCCACTTACAGTAACTGAGTCATTTTCATCGAACATGCACATTTACAATTAAGCGATCAAATGAAGTATCTTTTAAGCCAATTTAATGTCCATATTGGATGTACGAATATTATTTGTGGAATATCTATTAAATTTCAGTTATAATTCTAGTTTAAAATTGGGGTTTACGAATGGGAACTACTCAAACCATCTGGTATAATAAACGCAAAAAGGAAACGAATTCAAAATTAATATAAGGGAAGAGTTGAAGTATGATTTGACACTGTCAGAGAACTGTGAAAACGAATGCTGGCAACATATGCAGGAGTTTTAAGAGAACTCCACTATCACGGTTGAAATGACAGAAATTAATGAAAAGTTAATAATACGATTGTCTGTAATCTTAGAATGATTGGCAGCAATTTTGCGATCGATGCAGACACATTTAGAATTAAAGCATGAGAAGCAGCTACCTTAGATAGTTCGTTTTGGTATAACTGTCCATAAAATTATGTCCAGCCAAAGACCGTCGTATACTCGGTGTAACGACGATGGACTATGTTAATCTGGCATGTTAAATCTGTCGTGACCTCAAATGCCCTCACGTTGGCGTGGTGTGGAAGATTGGAGAGTCGGGTGTCAGATCATGTGTTGACCTCGTCATCTGACAGTGGTTCAAATTTACGAAGCGTCGTTGTCCTTGGATCTTAACTTTCGTGCTTGATTCCGGACCGTTTCCAATAGCCTGTTGTGTTGCTCCAGTCCGACGTTAATTAACCACTTACTTATCATCAAATTCTCCAACGAGTGTCCTAAAAATTCTTATATATGGAAAAACGAAAAAGTGTGCTGCATTATCTTTATTCTCTATTTGGATCTTTCCCTTTCGATTGATCCCGGACCGTAGCCAATAACCTGTTGTGTTGCTCCAATCCGACGCTAATTAACCCACTTACCTATCATTAAATTCTCCAACGAGTGTCCTAAAAATTCTTATACATGGAAAAACGAAAAAGTGTGTTGCATTCTCTTTATTCTCAATTTGGATCTTTCCCTTTCGATTGATCCCGGAACGTAGCCAATAACCCATTGTGTTGCTCCAGTGCTACCTTAATTAATCACGTACTTAACACCATAAAATTATACCCCAACGACTGCTCATAAAATTCCTATACATTATGATTGTTAGTTAATTGAATTGATATTACACTGGAACAACACAACGGACTATTGGCGATGGTCCGGGATCAATCCCGAAGGTCAAACATAAGGATTAACATTTTTAGATTATTTACAAGTTCTCTCATTTGGAAACAAATGAAGATTAGTTCCAAATAATATTCATAGACATCATCGATCCATAAATTTATCATGAGTCTTGTAAAAAAAGCTAAGCCACTTCCATTTAGGCAGTTGTAACGTAGTAGGCCTAGTGGTGTGTCAATGAACACAACGACACAGCCTACATTACAAATAACTTGCGTTTATTTAAGTTAAACATATAGTTTCTACACTATATACAATCAGGAATTTATGTCCCTTGGTTGTGGGCGCTATCGATGGGACGAAAATAAGTTAGGGGAAGGTGTAGTACCTTGGGACAGTTGTACCTTGAAACAGTTTGTATTGTGCTGCCTCCTTATGAGTAAGTAGCAAAATATCACATTGTAGTTTACCATTTGCCACCAGAGAACCTTCTCACAAAGATTGACACTCCACAGGTGTTTGTTGTGTTTGCTAAACAATACTTCCTTTAGAAAGTAAATATTTTGGATTTTTCAATTTTGATTCTTGTATTTTCACTGATTATAATTACATTTTTTTAGGATTGTTTAAGTTAGTTAAAAATCTGTTCTACTCAATGATGATACGATTTCAATGTAAACATAAACTTGATACTACTTTCTAGACTGTTTTATTTGTAAAGGCAACTAGTTGTATCTTAGAACAAAATAAATGTTGTACCTTGGGACATCCCAAGGTACAACAATTTATTTTGTCTTTTGATACAACAGTCTGGTTTTATAAATACTCTAATACCCTGATGTTACGAAATAGGTGGGACCGACGGAAAATCGCGAAGTCGATTTCGCTTAGGTCGGGGCACATACATTTTATTTAATTGAGACCAAGGATTAACAAAACACTAGTTTAGAAAAGAAATATTTAATAAAATTGCAGTTCTTTTTATACATATTAAAAAATAGAATGCTAAAAAAATTAGTGTGCAACATAAAAAAAGTTATTTCGATGTCGATGGCTTCATAAAATCTAACAAATTCGTCTGACGACACAATGCCTTCTTTTTTTCACGTGGAATTTCTTCATAGCAAGCTAATATTTTTTCATTCCTTGCTTTGTATCTATAACACGTTCTTCGTTGGAGTCTATGGTTTCTAAAATTTTTAAGTCCCTTTCATCTGGCTAGGCCGCGCAGATGGTCTTCGACAGCCGTCCCATTGGTTTTGAGTGCAGGTGATTTTAAACTGATTTCCTGAATAATCTGATATCACTGAGAGATCTGCTGGAGTGCTCGAGCTGAGCAGAGGTGTTAGTTTTGCTTTGTAGTGCTCGTTTATGAGGCCACGGCCGTTGAATTTTTGCCTGTTTTGTAGCACCCAAGACACAGAGATGCAAATCTCTTTTGTAATATAGTCTATATATAGTTTTTTTTGAAAAATAAATGCAAGTTATTTGTAAATTAGGCTGTTTTGTTGTGTTGAAAGACTCACCACTCGGCCCACTACATTGCAGCGTATCACAGTAAGAGAAACAGTAAAATAACCGCCAAGCGATAAAATGTTGAAACTGTGTGTAATTTTTTATAAATACGGAATTTAGTATGTGTGGAATTGATTTATTATGAATGTAGACTACTTCAAACAATCTAAAAGTAACGTATTCCAAGGTACAACATGTATTTCAAGGTACAATATGCATCCCAAGGTACAACAACAGTATCCCAAGGCACAGCAACAGTATCCCAAGGCACAACATCATGTATCCCAAGGTACAACAACATGTATCCTATGGTAAAACAACATGTATCCCAAGGTACAACAGCATGTATCCCAAGATACAACACCATGTTGAACCTTGGGGCATTTGAATAGATTAACAAAACAATTTATTAAACAGTCAGTGTTCGAGTTATACAAATAAATAAAAAATGGCAACTTTATCCGAATTTAATGAATGTAAATATTTGATGGAAAAACAAACTGCAGCTACATTATAGTCTCAGGAAAAATATTTGTCTAAAACTGTCCCAAGGTACGACATCTTCCCCTATTCGTTCAATTGAATCGAATCTTTGAAGTGCACGAATCAGTCAACTCCCTTCAAAATGAATCGAATCATCGGCTTCTTACATGATTTTTTACGAGCGGTTTCCTGTAGGCTTACTAGTTTCCAATGTAAGGCTACCATATTGTTAGGTTTACCGATTGTTTTGTCGTTAAAAGTAGATGAATATGTTCTGTGTTCAGAGAACGAGCTAAACTTACAAAAACAAAACGCTAAAGCATGCAATTAAGCATCAGAATGTATCTCTGATCGCAAGTAGGAGACAACTGATTCGATTAGTGAACGAACGAATTGGATCAGTTGTTTCGATTCATTCGCGAATTGGATCATTTGATTCATCGTATTATTCGAATCACTTGGGATTCGAATCTGAAATTTTAATCTATTGAATATGAATACATTTTGTTTTTCTTTTCTATCACAGATGTCCAAATACTTATTGGTAGATAGTGTACATTGCAATTAATTATATAGAGACTAAACTCAGAGTCTTAAGGGCTTTGACTTAAGTAATATGAAGGAAAAATACTTTTTATTTACATTGGTTTTTTCACCCTAAAATAAGATGAGGAACATTGAGAATCAAATCCCTTTAATTTCATGAATTGATTAAAATTCAAAATAATTTAAATACCAAATAATTATTAAGCTTTTTAAAGATGCAAAATAAAATTACTAATTGATTTATTTATAGGCGTATGCTTTCGAAAGAAATCTTGTTATTCAACTCGAGGCACTCTGTCCTCGGTTCAACAGGCTCTGGGTTCAATTCCTAGTCGTGACATGGATGTTCGTAGTGATTCGGAGTCCACTTTGTAAGTCGTACATCCCCGATCGAGTAAACAATCACCGTGGAGCAACAAACCAACTATCGCAGATGCGAACAGTTAGCTTAGTCAAAATGCAACATTAAGATTGATATGATTTAAAAAGGATTAGTATAAAAAGGATATTAAAAAGGATATATTGAACGGGATGGGGGTGGCTATAACAACGTATAAATTCGATGTTTTAAGTTGAAACATGATTGTAGCTGACAGATGTGATTCCAGCGCTTTGTTTCATCCCTTCCACAGAAAATTTAAAACATAGTTTAAAAAAGTTGATAAAATTTGTTGCTATGCTCATCATTTTCAGCGATCGTCGATCATCTCAGTGGCACATCAAGCTAAGATGATAGGCCTAGGAAATGTGAACAATGGCCAAGCCTATGTTACTACTTTTAAATTGTTAAAAATAAAATTTTTCTCAGAAACACTCTTGAAAGCAAAACTATAATCGCTCCCAAAAGAGTAAATCAACATTCAAAAAGTAAAAAAAAAAGCTTGAAGTGAAGTGCGAATAAAAACACAATCAGCAATCTTTGTTTCTCTGAAAGAATGCAACGAAACGAATTTTACTAATTCCTTCTTCACCCGATGAATGGGAGCAAATCAAAGTCTGAAAAGCTATCCCTATCCCACAAATGGCCTAGGTTCCTCCCCCTTCCCCCAGCAAACCAAAGAAACACGACAGTGCGAAAATTCACCAACAGATAGAGCTGCATGGAAAAGCAAAAGTGAGTTATTTCCGGTGAACGACTTTTTGAACGAAACTTTTTACGGACTCGATTCAAATTATTCGCATAAAAAAAATCAAGGCATGGGAAAAACTATCCCCATTTACAAATGAATCCGAATCAGAGTTCTGCCATTAAAAAAAAAACAAAGAAATACGGCATTGTGCGAAAATTCACCAACAGATGGCGCGGCGTGTACCGGAAGGCCAAAGTGAGTTATTTCCGGTGAACGACTCTTTATAACGAAACTTTTTACTGACTTAATTAAAATGCATCGAATCTTTTTACTGCTTCGATTCAAATGAAACGTATCTTTTTACTGACTCGATTCGAATGAATCAAATATTTCAAAAGAATAGATTCGCCTATCACTAGAGGCACTACAAAGTGGGACATACGGTCGTCTTCCCCCTTAACTAGCACCAACAAAACACCTCTCCTCAGCTCGAGTTCTCCAACAGTCCTGTTCTTGAGTCTCCACTTTTTCTGAGACAGTTTAATCACAAGAGGGCGTATAGTGCACCCATAAAAACTATCTGGATGGCAATTATACAACCATGGAAGATCACTTCGATAGATGATTCGGGTTTTTAGGCCGTAGGTCAGTGTTGTTGACCTCTGATCCCGAGCTTGTTGTTGGGGACGTTCACACTGGAGCAACACAAGGTCAATTTAAGAAGTTCAGTTTAAATTCCGATGATAAAGATCCGAGGAAAACACCTCGTCAATTTGAACCATGGTCACATGATGAGGTCAACACCTGAGCTAGCACCCCACTCTCCAAACTTCCACACTACACCAACATGAGGGCATTTGAGGCCTTCACACACGTCCTCATAGAGGCGAGCATTCATCATCTGATTTGTTGATGGAACAAAAGACGCCCATCCATTAATTCATCATCTGAAAGGTCCACTCGACATAGTCGTAGACGGGCGATTTCACTATTCTTGTCCCCACCTCCGAGTTGTAGGTGGCGCAGGTTTGATCCCAGTCAGATGCATTCTTTCCTGGGAGTTTTCTCTTCTGTGTGAGTAAGACTTTCATTGTGTGTGTGTGTCTATTATTAGATATAGTATGTCTTGCGTCTGGTGCAGCATAGCCAAATAATGGCTGATCGCCTTAAAACTTCCCAAACAACTCGCTCTATTGAAATGTGTATTCACACACCTACTCTGTCATACGAATTTACTATATCACCTAACAAAGCGATGAGATTCCCAAATCGACAAACCAAGCAATTTTTCACAGAGTAGTCACGTGACTACTAGTCTATATGTAGTGATTGCACCTTTTGAAGTTCGTCGCTAGAGGAATGCTCAGTCTACGTAGATTTCACGTCTATGTTAAGCGTGTCTAAAAGTAATAGGCAAACCTGTTGATCCTCCCTGATTGATTCAAGTATAAAGTCAAGTATGTGCTCGATTTACTGCTCATGTATGCAAGTTTTGAAGGATTGTTTCTTTTCACCAGTCTGAAAGAGTCATTGATTTTTTTCTCCGTTATGATAACAAATCCAACAGATATCGCCACAAGAGTTTACACCTGCTTTTTTTTTGTCGGCATCAGACTTCACCACTCTCTACTTAACAGGGCCCGAATTTGGTTGTCTGATATTATCCTTTTTTTAACATATCGTAGACATTTTCCGTGTAGATAGAAATTCCATTTGCGATCTCTCGTGACCTGTTATATTCAGAGCTTTTTATGTCTTATTAGATCATTTTAGATTTTTAGGCATTTTCGAGATTTTGGGACGCTTTTCGATTGTTCTTCGAATTTAGTATGTTATTTGATAGGTCCTTTTCGAGAATTTAGGGCATGTTTAAACGCTTTTCCAAGTCTCCTTCCAGTACCTTAGAATATTTTATATTTGTCGTGGGTTTCGATCAATTCTGTTGAAAAAGTCATTTTTAGCTCATTTTCGAGAGTTTAGGGAATTTTTATATACTATTCGAGTTTAGAATGTTTGATTTTTGTCATGGCTTTAATCAAATATTTGTCCAAGCAGTCCACGGTTACTGTCTTTCATCTGCGCTTTAGTTTTCCACTACATGGGTCATGACTATCTTCTGACGCCAAACATTATCCGGAGATCTACCCTTTAAGGAGGACACAGTACCCTAAAATTGATCAAAATGTTAAAACAAATTTTATTATCATTTATTAATAATACAACTTTAAAGAATATGTGCGAAAATTTTTATAGCTGTAGCTATGTTATTTAGCTAGGTATTAAGGTTTTTCTATCGAATATAAGTAACGAAACCAAAAGCATTTAAAACTTCAAAGTGCTTTGTCTCGGCTTTCTATTTTTCATGACTACGGTGCATTTAAATTCCTAAGGCTTCTTTTTGTAATTGATGTAGAGATATGAGACTTTTTTGGTTTTTTATTAATTTATATTTGATAACTTTGTTCATGGAATAAAAATTTGGAAAATTAGTTATTTTTTCAAAAATTTATGAAATTAACTATGACTGTTTTGTTAATGTTCTGTTATAATTGAAAGGACTGTTTTTCAGTGTTTGTTCCAAAATATTTGGAAATAATAAATAACTGCGGTATATGTAATCCCATGCACAAAATTGCGGGGAACACTTCATAAAAGGTAAATAAAATAATACTTGGAAAAAATTAAATTTGCAAATGGAGTAGGCAATTTAAAAATTTTGAAATATTATATAGAAATTAAATTTTTTAATTATTGTGAATGTGAAAAAAGGATTTTTCTATTGTAATGTAAGTTAAATATGTATTGGAATAAGGTACACTAAAACATTTTGTTGTGAATATGAAGACAAAAAAATTGTTCAAAGGGTAATGTGGTCCCCTTAAATAAAAGAAATCGTATCAATGCTGATTGATGGGTGAATCAAGTGAAATAGAACGAGGGCCAGTTTATGTATGTGGTGGTGGTTGTGGGGCACTGTTGACATCACTGAAACAATAAAATATTAATTTATTTTGAATCTTCGTGTCGTTAATTGAAACGTCAATAGCTATGAAATGATTCACCTTATACGAAAAATACCCATTAAGAGCAGCATTTCAAAACATTGTGGCCAGCCGACCAATTACAAACGTTAAGTTAAATAATCAATCTAATAATGCGAAAAATAAACTTTCAAAGTAGTGTTTCTTATACTTGTGATACCGGGTCAGTATAAAAACGTTAACAATGTCAAAAACCAAACTAATAATACGAAAAATGAACATTCAAAGCAGTGTTTCCCGAAATTGTGGCGCGAGAGAGTAATTGTAAAAATAAAAATAATGTCATAGCATTCAATCTACATTCAAGGACAAAAAAAAGCGAAGGTTGAGAATGTGTAGACCGGTATAAATGAAATTTGGAGGACTGATACATCTGCGTTGGAGATGCAAATGTCAAATTTTTAGAATCGTTTCAGCATGTACCACACGCAGGGCAGCTTTCAAACACGCTGCATTACCGGGTTATAAAAGGACATCCTGTAGCGTAGTAATTCATTTCGACTCATACTGTTGTGTTGGTTACATCGTTTTTCATTTAGTTATAAATCGGATAAAAGTTCATAAGCAATTTAAGCAATTAGAAGAGTTTAACAGAGGCCAAGTAATTGGCCTCCGAGAAGGTGGATAGTCTAATCGACAGATGCGCAACATATTGGTTGTAGGGTTGTTACTGTTACACGTTGTTGACAGAGATGGATATAACAAGGCACATGCCAGAGTCAACCAGGCTCAGGGAGGCCTAGAGATACCGGACCGAGAGAGGATCGACGTGTTGTAAGACATGCGCGTACTGATCCAACAGCCACTGTTGCACAGACATCCAACGGGCAGTGGGAACCTCTTTTGATCATCCAATAAGTGATTGCACTATTTGCCGACGACTACACGGCGTGGGACTAAACTCACTTATACCGTTACGACGACTGCCTTTAATAGCATTGCATCACAGTCAAAGACTGGAATGGTGTCGTGCCAGACGGACATGGCGCGTCGAATGGCATCGAGTGGTATTCACTGACGAATCCCGCTTCTGTCTGGGTGGGGACGACGATCGAATCTACTTCACCGATGGCTTCAAAATGGAGAAAAGAGTGGAAAGTGCATTCTGCTCTATTCAAGAAGGGCGCATAACTCAGCTATGGTCCACGAGAATGCAGGACAATAACTCCTTTTTCCAGGCAGAGCTGTATGGAATTATTTCAGCCATAAATACAGCAGAAGCAAGAGCAGACAAATATGTCGAGATCTGGTCAGACAGTCGAGCTAGCCTACTGGCACTTAAAAATCCCAAGACGCTGAGTCCACTGGCACGAGAAATGCAACTCTTATTATGTAACAAGGAAATTTACTTGGGCTGGATTAAAGCTCATTAGGGTCACGACGGAGAAACGAAGAAGGAGATAGATTAGCAAAAGAGGCAACAACGACGGAATACATAGACAAAGGGGTGAAATGGCCCAAGAGCCATGCAGAGGGGAAGCCCCTAGCTGGCTACTTGGTGCGTGGCAGAATGAATGAAACGAAGGGGAAACAGGCTGGACGATGCATGATGTGTTACCAAGAGTGTCACTCAGTGGCGTATACAGATTTCTTTTATAAGGGGGGGGGTAGACGAGGTCGTGCACAAAAGAACAGTCGCACTCCAGGCCTGAATGTTGGAATCGTGACGTCACAGTCGACAGCCTATCCGTAGCTATCCATTTGTTCCCTTTTGTAAAAACGTGTCTCAATTAAATCTATTTGTTAGCTGCATAACTTTATCATCTCTTAGAATACTGTCAAGGGGTCTTCCCCGTGGAGCTGGTCAAGAATCAACAAAAAAAAACGAGATGAAAAAATATGACGTTAATTTAGTTTTAAAAAGTTTACTTCAGAAGACCATTACATATTCATGAATTATTTTTCCTTTTAAAATTTTGTTGAAGCATTAAACTTTACGGTCTTGAAAAGACCCCAAAATATATTTTACATACACATAAAACAAACTCTTGTTTAGAAGACCCTGTAAAATTATCCCAGAAACCTCAATCGCAATAAATCTGCAGAAAATAAAAATAGATTTCGTTTTATATTAGCTTATATTTCTGCTTTAGTTCTAAACAAAAATTATGGAATTTTTGCAATAGTTTAAAGCTCTAAGTGTAATTTAAACATTTTAAGCACAGCAGAATATTAAAGCAACTACATTAAGATATATAATCAATTGAATCAAATCGGAATGAAAAAACAATGAAATTTAAAAATGCACATTTGTACTCACCCGAAAAACTTGTTTAAAAATCAACCTTCAAAAACTTTTTTAGGGTCGTCCAAATGTGATGGTCAAAATGAAAGTGAGAAGAAAATAAAATATCCCCAAAGAAAGAAGGGGAATAGTTTTCTAAGAAATCCGTTGCTTCCAACCTCATCCAATTCGAAGAGTTTCCTGTTGATACTAGAGATGCGACAACAATGTCGATGTCTTTAACATCGATGTATTGGAGCTGATGTTTTTGTAACATGTATGATTACACTTGTCGATGTTTTAACGTTGTTGATGTTTTATTTTTTTAGTAAAAAAAAGTACCATTATAAAAATTTTAAAAATAATCTCATTTTCATAATCAGTAAATTGAACATACTTTTAGACCAAAGTGGTCAAGTGTGAAGGGTCTGAAAGGTAGGGATGCGACATCGATTTCGATGTCTTCAAAACATCGATGTTTTATAAAAAACATTGTTGTATTTACCATCGATTTATTGGAGTCAATGGAACATTACATCACGGAAATTTAACATCGATGTTTTTATGTTGTCGATGCTTTATTTTTGAATGAAAAAAGCACGATAGTAAAAATTATGAAAAATAACCGTGCAACTCTGCGTTCTGATGGTCTAGATGGTTTCTAAGGGTAGTAGATTGGAGGATTTCAAGGGTGTTGTTGTTAGTAGATACCAAGATTTGGCTTCCGTAGGCGATGAATTTCTTCGCACGGAGTTGTATGGGATGTGTGAACTTTCGAAACTTTAAAACCTTTTCATTCTTAATCAGATATTTACTAAATAGCACGGAATTTTCTTGCATTACAGATTAAATTGGATAATTAAGGTTTCAATATTGTATGAAAACATGAACAAAAAAAAACATGTTTATTCACGATGTTTTGCGAAAATAGTACTTACGATTGACATGAAGCAGTATAAAGATTTTTTTGCTTCGCAAACATTTAAAAATTCGAAAAATACTGTGCTAAGTATTTCTTTAGTTGTCATCAAATCACATCCATCATAAAACCATAGTAGTAATTAAAAATGTGATCAGTAGGAGCTAAATTCATCCTTCAATACAAATTATTTGTCAAACAAATTACTTAGTCATACCAAAAGCCCTATTACAGAGGCTCTTCGCACATTTTTTAGACGATTTTGGTTAGCGGTAATAAAAAATCGTTTGCTGCAAAAGAAATAAATGCAGTTGTACTAAGTCAAAATTATTGTCTGCGGCTTGAGAGGTTTGTTTGTATTCAAAATGGCGTTTTTATATATAACGAAGCAGTTGTTCGAAGGCTATATTTATGCTCTTTCCGAAGAGAAATATTCATATTCCGTTACCCAAAAACAATGTGAGAGTCATGGTTTTGTGATATCTAAAGCGTCGATAGGTAATATCGTCAACAAGAAAAGGAAAAAACGTCAAATTGGAGCCTCAAATGGGACAAAAATTTCAAACAAGTATCCAAGGAAGAAACGGACATCTTCGACTATTGCAAAGGTACGTTGTTTAATGTTAAAAGAAAATCCCCCTAGTCAAAGGACAGTTACAAAATCATTAAAATGCTCGGTGTCCACTGTAAACAAAATGATAAACGTTGATTTAAATCTTAGGAAAGCGAAAAAACGCAATGTGCATCGTCTTTCTCCAAAGCATATCGCTGAACGCAGGACACGCTGCCGAATTCTATATGAGAAACAATTATCAAAAGAAAAATGGAAAAAAATTGTCACACTAGATGAATCATGGGGGGTATTTAAATGATTGCAGCAAAAAAAGAGCCATTTATTATTATAAAAGGGGAGAAAAAAATTTAAGTACATGGTTCATAGAATCGAAAGAACGTTTTTCTAAGGGATTCATGATTGTTGCTGGTTTGTCATCTAATGGCAAGTTAAAAACAAAGAAAGTGGGAAAAAATGTCAAGATTAACTCTAAATACTATCAGGAACATATTTTATCGCAAATTTTTCTGAATGAAATACCATCGCTTTACCCACAGTGCCATCAATCTGTGGAACTCCATCAAGACAAAGCTAGCAGTCACACATCAAAATCCACTGCAAAAAACCAGTATCAAGGCCGTACCCTTCACTGATATCCCTACTAAATTTCCCGATGTATCACCTATGGATTTTTGTGCTTTCGGACTTTTAAAATCTGCATTATCCAAACGTCGTCCCACAACCCTTACAGGACTCTGGAAAGCTGTTCAGGAGGAATGGAATAGAATACATCTTCTGACACTTCAAAAGGCATTATTATCCTAGACAGTGTCGAAAGATAGTTCAGAATAAGGGTTATCAAATAGAACATTTAAAACACAAGAATTTTATGTAATTTTGTTTTGTGAATACAATTTACATTGTCTAAAAAATGTGTGAACAGCCTCTGTATAACCCAAACATAGTATTTCTTAAAGTAATACCAATTATCAAAAATTGCTATGGCTAATATCTAGATTGCTTTCGTTTGCTGCCGGCTTTTACTAGAAACTTCGTACCTAGTCCTCGTGAAGGCATCACGTACAATTTAAGGCGTCACATAGTAACGTCATCGACGACAGTTTGAAACGAACGAATATTTTATACAAATACAAATACAAATATTGACGACCAGCTACAGGCTCAAGCCCAACAAGGCAACTTTGTTTATGAACTCCCCAATTCCCACTGACTATCCAATTGTATCTTAAATTCTTACACTCCCTTTGAATTAACTATATTCTCTGGCAACGCATTCCAGCTGTCTATTACCCTATTAAAGTAGTAGTTTTTCCATAAATCCCGATTAAAATGTGTCTGATTCAATTTATACTCATGGCCCCTTGTTCTGTTATCCCTATTGAAATTTAAGAACTCTGTGTCCCCTTGTTTTACCAACTTGAAAAGCTGAATCAAATCCCCCCTCCTTCTTCTTTCCAGTGTATACATGTTTAGTTTACTTAAACGTTTATTGTAGTCGAGATTTGCTACTCCCTTTATTATTTTTGTAGCTCTGTGCTGAACCCTTTCAATTAATTCAATATCCTTTCTCATATATGGAGCCCAAAATTGTACAGCATATTCTAGATGTGGTCTTACTAAACCCTTATATAAACGGCAAGATTATATTCTTATCCCTTGAAGTTACAGACTTTTTAATATACCCCAATAACCTATTAGCCTTTTTACCCGCAGCTGAACATTGGTGAACCATTTTAAAATCCCTGTGAATTATCACCCCAAGATCCTTGACTGTTTCTCCCTCCTTTACCTTTACTCCCTGCAGATAATACTCGGCTCCACTGTTCCTGTAACCCATATGCAGAACTTGACATTTCCCTACATTAAATGACATACCCCATTTTACCGCTCATTCGGATATCTTATCAAGATCCCCTTGCAAATTCTCTATCTGTAACTTGGTATTCACTGTCCCCCATATTTTTAAGTCATCTGCAAATATACTGATTCTATTCTTAATCCCCTGACCTATATCATCTATGAAAATTATAAATAAAATTGGACCCAAAACTGATCCCTGAGGCACTCCACTTATAACTTCTGTCCACTGTGAATAATTTCCTTTTACCTGCACTCTCTGCTTTCTACCTCTAATTTATTTTTCTTTCTTCTAATTCAATTTAATCAGCCTGCTTAAAATGTTCCCTACGTCTTCTACTCCAGTAAAGTATGGTAATATGCAGCCCGGCGTTGCCCATGCCAGTTGCTTTTGTGGGGTTATTGGTTTGCTTCGCAAACGAAATAGGAGTTCGTAGCCTGTTGGATAACAGCAATAACGGAGTTGCCCGTGACAGTTCTTTTCGTGAGAGTCACATTGCCCGTGGTGTTGGTTTCAAATGGGCGTTGCCTGTGACAGTTCTTTTCGTGGAGGTCACATTGCACGTGTGGTAGTTTGCTTCGCAAACCAAAAAATATAAATATTTAATTGAAATAATATTTATTAAGAGAAAATCAAACGTATAAGATATCTATCTTATGTCAAATTTTCCGCAGATTTCAAAACCGTTGAAATTTTTAATCGATCTTCAAGATCCCGATGTTACAAAAAAGAACTAAATAATGCCAGCCAAAATGTTTTTTATTTTTTTTGCTTTCTTTCGCTGAAATCGTAAGAGAGCAGGAAATGTAATATGTTTATTTTTGGAACACGAATGTTAGCTTGACGTCACATTCTCTTGCAAAAATATAAAAGATATTCAATTTAAAAATTTTATTTATTTAAAGAAAATCATATTATTAGGTATCGATCTAATGTGAAATTTTACGCAGATTTCAAATCCGTTGAAATTTTTGCTCAATTTTTTAACGGTCTAAGAGATAGAAAAAAGAACAACATAACTAAAATTAAAACTTTGTTTTTTATCGTCGGTGTTGGAAAATCATTCCTCCGCGTAAAATGAAAACGAAAAAAATAAATTTAGAATATGTCATGTCTTTATGCTATTGCCATTCCAAAGAAAACAGTAATAATTAAATTTCATTAAATTAATTTTAAAATGTTCTAGATTGAATTTTAAAATTCGCCGCTACCCAAAAATTGCAAAAAATTCGGACTACCTGTGTACCAAATCCCATTACTGTAAGTGCCATAGATTCGTCAGAAACAAACAAACAAACAGACAAGCACTTCCTTTTCTAATATTAGAGATAATGTAACCTAGTATAATGATTTAATGTGATTACTGTATAGATGTAATAATGTATGTATGTAATGTTCTCTAACGTTCTGGGTAGACATGTCACCTCGGTGGCATGCTTTACTCATCCAACCACACTTATTTAAACTGGAACAGTGTCTCACAACACTAAGCACGGGAGTGTGTGTTTGTATTAGTTAGTGTGTGGAGGCAACGTGGTCACTTCCAAGATTCACGGTTTGTTGTGCAGCGTCACACGTCCAGAAGACCTGGTGTAAAGGTTTAGCGTGCAATTGCGTGTTATGCCAAATCACCTTTGGTATTCGTTACGTGCTCTTTGATAGGCCAGCGTTACGCACAAGAAATTTTACAGCCAGTTACGCTCCCATTCCTGAACTCCCAGGTTCACCCGCTTTTTCAACATGACAATGCTCGACCCCATATTGTTGCCGCCTCTAGAGCTTGTCTACGACACAACGATATCTTACCATGGCCGACATACTCACCGAACCTGTTCCCGATCGAGAAAGTATGGGATGCTATTGGACGGAATGTCACCACTCCACTGGTACCGCGTAATCTGCTGGATCTACGTGATATTAAAAAGCAGTGTTTTTAAACTTGTGTTCCATGGGCCACAGTACAAACATCAGCAATGTCAAAACAACCATTCTAGTAATGCGAAAAATAAACATTCAGAGCAGTGTTACCCAAATTTGTGATGCAAAGGGTTCCGTACAAACGTTAAAACATTTAAACTAATGCGAAAGATAAATATTCAAAGTAGTGTTTCTTAAGCTTTTGATTCGTGGGTTACTGTACAAACGTTAACAATGTCAAAAAAAAAATATCTAATAAAGCCAAAAATAAACACTCCAAGCAGTGTTTACTGAAATTATGCTCGTCATGTGACCGTGATTCCAAATTATGAGGCGTTGTACCCAATGGCCTGTTGTGTTGCTCCAGTGCGACATTAATACTTACCTACATAGCAATAGTTCTGATCCAAGAGAATTGTACAGACGCTAATATATATATAATATCAAAGGAATTCATAGAACAATGCGAAAAAAAAAAACACTCAAAGAGCAGTGTTTCCTAAAGGTGTAGACACACACACCACGGGGCTCTGTACAAATTTAAACTACGTTAAAACAATTAATTTAATTTGAAAAATAAATATTAAAAACAGTGTTTTTAAACTTTTGATTCGTGAGTTACTGTACAAACGTTAAAAATGTCAAAAAACCTATCTAAGAAAGCCAAAAATAAACACTCCAAGCAGTGTTTACTAAAATTATGCTCATCATCTGACCGTGATTCCAAATTACAAGGCGTTGTCCCCAATGGCCCGTTGTGTTGCTTCAGTGCGACGTTAATACCTACCTACATACCAATAGTTCTGATCCAAGGGTATTGTACAAACGCTAATATATTGTCAACGCGCAATTCATCGAACAACGCGGGAAAAAACACTCAAAGAGCAGTGTTTCCTAAAAGTGTGGACACCATTCCACGGGGCTCTGTTCAAATTTAAACTACGTTAAAACAATTAATCTAATTTGAAAAATAAATATTCAAAGCAGTGTTTTTTAAATTTGTGGTCCGCGCAGGCCACTGTACAAACTTCAGCAAAGTCAAAACAACCGTTCTAATAATGCAAAAAATAAACATTCAAAGCAGTGTTATTCAAAATTGTGGTCAGCTGGCCGGTATTAGTTCAAGGACACAAAACAGTACTTAAATGAATTCCTTACTGTTTCTAAATTCATTCATCGATTTGTAGCATAGCTACGTTCGTATCCATTTTTCAAAGATCGGATGAAGAAACTTTAAGAGGATTCAGTACGTTGGAAGTTATTTTTTTGGCTTTTATATTTAATAAAAACTTTGTTTTATAATCAGTAGTAAATCGGATCAGATCAAATTTTTAAAAACATTTTGTTTCAAAGAATTAGGTGGTCAAATCTTTTCACAATTTTTCATGGCTGTCTTTAAAAATCAGATTACATTTTCAAACTGTATTTTTAAGTATTCATTTGGTCACTGGAAAACACTGAGTATATGATTTTAGATAACTTCATAGCTTTTTAATTAAAAAAAATATAACGCATCACACGAAATTATGAAAAAAGTTACTCTCTTGAGAGTAATTGCGTATCTTTGGTTCCCAGCCTATCGGTAATTACGAATTCATGAAGTTGCTAATCACCAATGCCCATCGCTATATCTGACTGCGGTCGGCAACTCTTTACCCTGGCGAAGCTAACCACCTTTGCCCACTTTTTCCAAGGCCATGTGTCTTTTTCCCACCGCTTCCTCATTATACTAAAACTGAGTCGAACGACGATATTGTCGTATTCTTATATACAGCAAATATCATATGGGTTTAACTTTCTGAACGTTACATTATTTCAGAGTAGTGTAGGTATAATTTCTTCTCTCTCCTACAACACACATAATGATTAAATTACCACTTCTATTAGTTGAAAGAATACACGGATCTATGTATATACACTACCCTACAATAATGGACAGGACGACAGCGGATTTGCATAAAACTTGTATACTTGTAGTGGGATGTTTTTCGTGGTATGGTCAGGGACCTTTGCCTGTTGTTCCTGGTAAATTGAACATGAACGCCTACATGAACGCGAACAAACGCCTACATGAACATTTTGGACAATCAGGTTCTGCCTACGCTCTGGCAATTTTATGGAATGGACGAATGTTACTTCCAGGATGACAACGCTCCATAAACATGTTGCAGCATCTGTAAAGCACTGGTATCAAGATATGAATGTAAGACGTCTTCCCTGGTCTGCCCAGAGTCCCTACCTAAACCCCACCCCAAAGAACATTTGTAGGACGATTTAGAGCGACGCTTATGGACCAGGGAACCACGTCCGAAATCTACAGCTGAGCTGGCGACTTTTTGCAGCAGGAATGGACACAAATACCCATAGTAGTGTATCAAAATATGTTGAAAGTATGCCAGAGGGGTTGCTGGTGTAATTGCAGCATGTATGGGACACCCCCCCCCCCTATTAAAGCATGCATTATTTCCCTTATTCCATCACATCATGCTGTCCGGTCCATTATTGTTGGGTAGTGTATATTCTACCTTTAGAAATATTCTATTGGCCCTCTTCCCTTAGAATAGAAACCTTTGGAAAGATTATATCGCTCTTTTTCTAGAGAATATAATAATTTGAAAATATCTGATCGGTTTTTCCTTAGAATAGAATCCTTTGGAAATAATATATCGCTCCTTTTTCCAAAGAATATACTAATAATGAAGAGATTTTATCGTGCGGTTTTCTCCTTAGAATAGAATTCTTTGGAACGATTATATCGCTCCTTTTCCTATAGAATATAGTAATTAAAAAATATTTTATAGTTTCTTCTATTGAATAGTCTGTTATAAAAATTATATCGCTCCCTTTTTCCACATACTATACTAATTTGAAAATATTTCATCTGTTTTTTCTTAGACTATAAACCTTTGAAATGATTACAGATCACATCCTTTTTTCTTAGAATATAATCATTTGAAAATATTTTATCGGTTTTTCTTTATAATATAATTTATTGAAAAGATTATGTCGCTCCTTTTTCCAGAGAATATAATAATTTGAAAATATTTTACCGGTTTTTCCTTAGAAAACAACCTTTTCGATAATTTTTATTGGTCAAGAAGATGAAACTGTTTAGAAGTCCTGCAGAGTTAAGAAGTGCAGGTTGTGAAGAGACCTTATGCTTGTGAAACCCTTAGAGGAATAAGAGGTTTGCCAATTGGTTTGGTTTCGTGTGGTTAGTTGGGTTTTTATGAAACAAGGCCCATGATTGGCCAATCTGCGCAATCACAAGATTGACAACGTTACGTAATGTACATACAGGAACAATCGGTAGTTAATTAACGTCACACTGGAGCAACCCACAGTATGCTATTGCTACGATCCGGGATCAATCCTAAAGGGAAATAATCAAGGACGACGCCTCGTAATTTTGAACCACGGTCAGATGACGAGAATACCACCTGAGCTGCCACCCCACTCTACAAATTTCCACACCACATCGACGTGAGGACATTTGAGACCACGGCTGATTTAACACGCACCAGTCACCTTTGTATACGACAATCTTTGGTTGGATTCGAACTCATAACCCTCCGGTTGCTAACCCGTTACTCTTACAACCGGGTTACGTGGTCCTTGATTTTTTCGGGCTACATGTCTGCAATACACGCAATTGCGAAGCCGAACAAATCTGCCTCTTACCAACGAGTTGAAAGTGTAGGTCAGTGATTCTCAACCACTGTGCCGCGGCACTTTTGTGTACCGCTAAATTCTTAGAGTGTGCCGATAAATTTTAGAAATGTATGAAGTAAAAATTATAATGCTTTTTTCTTATTACGAGTGACGTTTGTTTAAATTGAAGAAAGGGGTACACTGTAAAAGAAAACAGTTGTTTTTACAGTTAAATACCATATTTTTAACTATTTGTATCTTCGATAACTGTGACCTTTTATAAAGTGAAATATTCGCCCCAACGTGATGTGATTATCCCATGATAGCCAAAAAAGCTTTAAAAATATTATTACTATTTTCTACATCTTATTTGTGTGAATTCGAATTTTCAGTATTAACCAACAAAAAAACGAAAACAGATCGAGACTGTTAAATGTAGAAGACGATATGAGAGTAGCATTGTCATATTTAAGACCAAATATAAATGAAATTTTCAAAAAACATCAATCTCAAATTTCTCATTAAAAGTATCCTTATTATTACCGTGTAATTAATCCTTTAATAAACGTACTGTTGCTTTTGTAGTACATGTTATATTATTTTATTTTACATTCAAAATTATTATCATAAACTATTTTACACAGTGTATTATAGGTAAGTAAACAACTTTTAAACTTATCTTTTTCTTTGTGTGCTTGAAATCGTTATTTTGAAATCGTTAAAAGTGTGCCGCGACAAAAGACAGGTTGATAATCACTGGTGTAGGTCATACCGATGTTTAGTCGATGATTCAGAAGAAAATCCTTCGCCAATGTATTCCTTCGAAATGTGTTTTTTCCAATACAGGGTTGTTTGTGAAACTACGGACAGCTCTTGAAAATTGTAAAGAATTTAACGATTTTCTGGGTAAACCAGGGCTCGAAATACCCGGGTGCACAGGTGCACTGTGCACATGAAAATAAAATTGTGCGCCTAACGTTAAAAAAAAGGGAGGGAACGTGTTTTATGTTATTTTGATACTTGAGCAAAATATTACAATCGACCTCGCACTAATTAAAATTAGTAATTAAAATTCCTTTATTCCTTAAAAATCCTTAAAAATTAGTAAATTAAATAATAAGTAACTAAAATTCCTAAATACACACTAAATCGCGAAAACAAAATCGCTGGGCCGTAACGGGTTTATACAGAAGAAAGGTTTACTTGTGCCACAGCCACCAGAACTTCCCGAGGATCGAAACATTTTCCAGATGGCTCTGTTGAAGCGACTGTCGCGCCAGCCGTGCGTCAGAGAAAGAAGAATTTAGATGTTTAAATATTTTTATTTACTATCTACTACTAACCTATATAAACATACCCAACTAATAAAGTAGTTTACATTGCATTAATACTCTTATATTACTTTTTTTTAAAGTGCATCTAAAATATAACCTGTGCATCTAAAATATAACCTGTGCACCTAATTTAAAAACTTAAGTGCACAAGGTGCACCTGTATTAAAAAATCTATTTCGAGGCCTGGTGTGAACAAACAAACCAGACACCCTGCTATCATGTCTCACTTAAAGGGCCATCTCTGGGTCAACAGGCTAATTTGGCACGGTAGGATAGCAAACCAGACGGCTTGCAAAAATTTTACTTATGCTGCCATGCCTCAGTAAGAGGGCATCTCAGGCTCGACATGCAATTTTGTCATGGTAGGATATTTATTCTCTCATTGGCGATCGACTTCAAAATGTGTGATTTTTAAGTCAGTTTTTATCAGAGCTTCATAAGGACATTCTTTGTAAAAAAAACACGTCCTGCGAAGATTTTACATCTGCTAACACCCCCCGGTACATATAAGTGATCATCGTAAAATGTTGTTCATCGCCGTTTTGTCTGGGTTTGACGTTATATCTAGTTATTGCTGATGAATTAATTGTTAGATATCCATCCGGAATTTACGGAATTTTATTAATACTTAAACCGAATTCGAAATACAAGTCAACTGATACCAAGTTCAGAATAAAGGAAATACATATTGCTGCAGAAACACTGTACCCACTTATATTTATTTAGCTTGACAGAAAGTGCCCCTCGTAGCCTATTCCGTTAGAAGTCTGCGAGTTGTTGGTGGGGCGGTTTATATTCCTGCAACTTCCCGGGGGATATTTTTCTCATATGTGCCAGTCAAACTTTCCTCGTGTGTGTATGTACATTACTTGACGCTATCTGTCTTGCTATGACGTCGATACTGGTCTCAAACGAAGGTTTACGTAGCGATCTGTTGGAATTGACACAAGAGAAAACAAATAGAGTGTTGGTTGTGAAACTTTGGATCGCATTTGAAAAACTTGAAGAGTTTCACGATGACGGCATATTCTCGTCGAAAAGGCAAGCAGAAATGTATGGAGCGTAATCTACGCGGAAAGAGCAACAGTAATCTCTCGATAAACTCCGACTTGATTACTAAATATGTCTTTCTATCATTTACTACGCCCAAATAAATGATTTGCAGATTCGAGACCTATTCGCGTAAAACCTTGCTGCCGTGTTCGGACTAGAGATGCGACATCGATGCCGATGTTTTATAAAAACATCGATGTATTTACCATCGATTTATTGGAGCCGATGTTTGTTTAACATCGATGTTTTAACATTGTCGATATTTTTACGTTGTCGATGTTTTAATTTTGAATGAAAAAAGTATCAAAGTAAAAATGGAGAAAAATAACCGTGCAACTTAGTATTTGTCAGTGATGGCGACATCCGTCCCGACAGAAAGAGTTTTTTCCTTAACTGGTTGGATAGTTAGCGAAAAAAGAAGTTGGCTTAAGGTAAAGGACGCTAACAAACTTCTTTTTTTACAAACTGTAAATAACAAATATTGAGGCATACAATAATTATAGGCCCCAATATTTTTTATAAAGTAAGTAAAAAATAAATTTCTTATATTTCCCCCCATACGTTGATAAATTATTAATAATAACTAAAAATAATTATTGTTATATACCTACCTAATTATAATTATAGTTAGTAGTACCTATGTCAAATTGTTGTATTATTTTTTTATACTATTCAATTTGGAAATAAAAGATTTTTTTACTTCGTTTTGACAGTTAAAAAATCTTCGTTATAAATTAATAAACGCAACAAATGACAAAAATTAAATCCCCCCCCCCCTCTCCGGCGAATTATTGTTTGATGTTACTAAACCAGTTTTAAGAAATGGGGGGGGAATGTTTAAATACATCGCTGGTTTTGGGGCGATGTATTAATAACATCAATGTTTTAATTTTGAACATCGATGTTTTGTTATCGATGTCGCATCCCTAGTTCAGACACAGTATACCCATTTTTTTGTATATAAAAGTTTTTGAATTTGAGGTTTGGATACTCGAATACATAGTTTTGTACATTACTTCTTATTTAATACATTCTAATTATTTAAAGTATGTGTAGATTTGCCCCAGATGAAAGGTTTCGCTCGTGGCAACGTTGTGGACGTGATACGAGCCATAGAGGAAATATAGAAGTAGAGACAGCAATGATAACCTTTCTATGTACCCAAGATCACGTGACCACAAATAGTAGTCACATGACGCTTAGACTGCTTTCGGCACACAGTTGGATTTTCACATTTAACATCTGATTGTTTCACGGGATGTGAAAAAACGCCCATTCAGTGATTCGTCATCTGATTGGTCACCGTAACATTGCAGTCCACATTGGCTATTTTACCACTTTTTTCGCTACTCTAGAGAAATGCGCAATCGTACACCAACCCTGTCATAAGATGCAACGTTAAACGAGGGGATAAGATACCCAATCGGTCAACGAAATCAATTTTTCACGCTCTAGTGCTTCGACACAGTCTATCCAATTTTTTATTTATTAATTTACTTTTTGGGCCACAGTAGCCCAGTTGGAAAAGCATAGGATTCGCAACCGGAGGGTTCTGAGTTCAAAACTCGGTCTGGACAAAGACCGTCGTGTACGCGTGTGCTGGTGCACGCTAAATCGGTTGCAGCCTCAAATGTCCTCACGTTGGCATGGTAAAGAAGAGTGGGGTGCCTGCTCAGGTAGTGACTTCGTCACCTACCATGTTTAAAAATTACTAGGCGTTGTCTTTGAATCCTTCCCTCCGGGACTGTTCCCGAACCGTCGCCAATAGACTGTTGTGTTTGTTGCTACAGTGCGACGTTAATTACTGATAACCTTACCTAACCCATGTACTTTCTACTTGCATTATTTGTATTTGTGTATTAGTTTTTCTATCTGCCTGAGGACTCTTGTCCACTGGCAGAGAGACATTAGAAATATAAAACTATGTCACTGTATTTTTTCTATTACAATCCCCACTGGTCTCACAGAAGCTCCAATCTCCGGGAATTACTCGTTGAGCCTGTATGTCACGATTCCTCCCTCCTTCCCCAAAAGCGCTCCCTCTCCCGTTAGGCCAACCTAAAACTAGCCCTCCCCTAATTCCGATCTGATCACATCGGTGACATGTGTCACTATTCAGCGCCACGCGGTGCTGATCTTCTAAATACCATCATTGTGTTCGGTCTTTTGCTTTTATTACATGCTCCCGCGGAGAAATGATGGGGTTGGCCACCATAGCCCGCGTTATTCAGCGGTTAACGCGAATGCACGTAGCAATTGATGTATCGATTAAAACCCGTGACAAAAATAAAACATCCCAAACTGAAATAGTGATAAAAATACAGCAAGTTTCCGAAAAGGATTTCAAAAATAACTTTAAAAAAATTTGATTGTAACTCGTAAAAATAAAACATTCTGAACTCAAAGAGTAATAAAAAAATTACCTAAAAACAACCTGTAAAAAATTTTTGTTACAAAAAAATTTATTGTTATATATACTCTGACAAAAATAAAACATTCTAAACTCAGAAGGAAATTTTAAAAATGCTCCAAATTGTCAAAAAGGACCTACAAATTAATTGTAATAAAAACTTTGATTGTTATGTGGATATACCTTAACAAAAATAAAACATTCCAAACTCAAAAAGTGATAACAATGCCCTAAATTCTCGAAAATGACTCTCCAACAAAAATTGAACTAATATACATACTAGTGATAAAAATAAAACATTCTAAACTCAGGTGATAAAAAAATTGCGATAAATTCTCGAAAATGACCTTAAAAATGACTTTTCCACAAAAATTTGATTAAGACGATAAAACATACTAAACTTGAAGACTGATAGAAAAATGCCCCCAAATCTCAAAAATTATCTAAAAATAAGAAATGATCAAATGAAACATAAAAAAACCCACTGAATATATCTTTGATCAGGAGATTGCAAAGAGAATTTCTATTTACTCGTGAAATGTCTACGATATGCTGAAAAATAATGATGTTCTACAAAATCCGGTACCTGATAAGTAAGGAGTCGTAAAGTCTGATGCCGACAAGCAGGTGTTAACTCTCGTGGCCATATCTATGTTGAAATTGTTATCACAACGGAGGCAAAAAAATCAATCGCTCTTTTAGACCGGTGGAAAAAAAAAATCTCCAAAACTTGAATACAAAAGCAGTAAATCAAGCACAATCTATGAAATTATACTTGAATATATCTGGGTGGGACAGTAGGTTTGCCCATCACGCTTAGACAAGATTAAACGAGAAATCGAAGTAGACCGCGTATTGCTATTGCGGGGAGCTTCAAAAAGTGTGATTACACAACGTGTCGACTAGTAGTCACGTGACTACTCCGTGAAAAGCTTACTGGATTGGCCGATTTGGCATCTTATCGCCTCGTTTGGCATTATGACGCCTTTTTACAGGGAAGATATGTTAATGGCATTTCTATAGATTGGCAACAAAAGTGGTTTAATCGCCAAGGTATAAGACAATGTCTCGTGGACAATCATATGTTGAATGTTAGATTACATGCCGCATGCGAAATTATTCTTAGGGTCATGTGTCTGCTAGTTTTAGTCACATGATCCTGGCGATACAAAAATATTACCCATTGTTAACTCTACTTCGATATTTCTTCTCATACCCCTTCCAAAAAGCTGTCAAAAGCAATCCTATCACCCTGGGTGGGGTAATTTCTCTTATACTTTAAATAATTAGAATGCAATAAATAACAAATAATATACAAAATTATGCATTTAAGTATCAAAACCTCAAATTCAAAATTTTCTGATACACAAAGAAATGAGAAGATTATGTCAGAGCAAGGGGACTTACCTGACATCTAATTAGTGCATTGGATTGATTTGGGTGTAGTAAATTAAAGAAACACATTTTTGCAGTAGTAAATTCAATGTTAATCGAAAGCCGACGAGCTTTCGCGTAGGCTAGGTACGATTAATTTCTGCTTGGATTTTTGACGAATTTATGAAATTCTTTAAATTTTCCCAATGCAATCCAAAGTATCACAACCAACACTACTTGTTTCTTCTTGAGTCATTTTCAACATATCTCCATGTAAGCTTTCGTTTGAGACCAGTTTCGAAGTCGTAGCGATACAAGACAGACAGCGTCAAGTTATGAACATACGCACGTAAGAAAAGTTTACTGACAAAGAAGAGAAAAATATCCCGGGGCAGTTACAACAGGAATAGAAAATGCCCCATCTACAACTAACAGGCTTCTGACGGAGTAAGCAAAGAGGGGCACTTTCTGTCAAGTTAAAATAATGAAAGCACCGCTAGTGTTTTTGCAGCGCTAGTGTTTCCTGTTATTCTGAACTTGGTGTTAGTTGACTTGTTTATACAATTCGGTTTCAGCACTTCACCAACAAAAAATTCATAAATTCCAAATTGATATCTGATAGTTAATGGATCAACACACTAATTCGATTAAAAAACAAACCTAGCCAAAACGGCGATTAACCACATTAAAAAAAATCCCTATATATATCGGGTCATGACAGCAGAACTAAAATCTTCGCAGGCCGCATGGATTGTTTGTTTACAAGGGAAATCTATCTCATAGCTCTGATAAACACTAACTTAAAAATCATCGCTTTGAAGTCGGTCGCACAAATGAGAGAGAATAAATATCTCGCCGGTGCCAAATATGCCTGCCGATGCAGAAATGCCATCCTACTGAAGCATGACAACAATAGGTAAAATTTTCGCAGGCCATTTGGTTTGTTTACACAGAAAATCATTCTCATAGCTCTCAAAGACCCTGATTTAAAAATCGCGCTCTTTTAAGTCGGTCAACAATGAGGAAGAATAAATTTCCCACCGTGCCAAATTTGCCTGCCGATGCAGAGATGCCATCCTACTAAAGCATGACAGCAGAAGTAAAATCTTCGCAGGCCATCTGGTTTGTTTACACAGAAAATCTTCCTTATAGATCTCATAGACTCTGATTTAAAAATCGTGCTCTTTGAAGTCGGTCGACTGTGAGGGAGAATAAATATCCCACCGTGCCAAATTTGCCTGTCGATGCAGAGATGCTATCCTACTGAGGCTGTAAGTGTCCCTCCATTGTGACTAGAATAACAATTTGGATCACTTACATCTGAGGTATTTTGCTTGAACGAAGTGTTGGGCTCTAATGGTTGGATAGACGTAACCATGGCAACAGAGGGTCGATCGCTGGGATAAATTGCCACCGCGCACCGTGGAAAGACTAGGAATATCGGAAGCAGAGCGTTGTCTTCGGAATGTGTAGATAAAGCGCGATAGTATTATCTTCAAATTCTGATGTGCCACAGGTTTCTTACTCTGTTGAGGATTAAAGTGGGCTGAGTCCGCGTCAATTAGTTCCGGCACACTTGTTGCCTGTGGCGCAGTCAAAGTTTTGTCTTGGTTGGGTTTTATGGCGCAAGAGCCGTATTCGGGCAAGCTAAGCCAAACACAACACAGACAACGTCAAGTAACGGACATGTATACACATAAGGGAAGTTTTACTGACTGAGAATAGAAAATACTTAAGGAGACAGAAGGGGTATAATTGTTGTCTGTGGCGTAGTCGAGGTTTTATTGGTTGGGTTCTATGGCGCAAGATTCACATTTGACAAGCTGCGCCAAACACAGCACAGACAACAAGAAGTAATGGACATGTACACAACACACAAGGAAAGTTTTACTGACATAGAAGAGGAAACACCTGACGAGACAGAAAGACACTTGCTGTCTATGGCGTAGTCGAGGGTTTTTTGGTTGGATTTTATGGTGCAAGAGCCATATTTGACCAAACTGAGCCAAACACAACGCAACAAACGTGAACTAATGGACATACACACAAGGAAAGTAATACTGACACAGATTAGGTAACACTTGAAGAGACAGAAGGATACTTGTTATCTGTGGCAGTCGAGCTTTTTATTTGTTGGGTTTGATGGTTCAAGATCCATATTTGGGCAAGCTGCGCCAAATACAACGTCAAGTAATAGACATACACACAAGCAGAGGTAAGCTGACACAAAAAAGAAAACACTTGAGGAGACAGGACACTTGTTGCGAGTGGTGCAGTCGAGGTTTTTGCTTGTGATTTAGGGCGCAAGATCCACAATTGCCCATGCTGTGCAAAACAGGAGACAATCAACGTCAAGTAAAGGACATACGCACTTAAAGTGTTACTGACACAGAATAGAAATATACACCTTTGTAAGGTTATATTTAGGAAGGGGTCCATAATATACCTCAAGAACAGGCAATGATATATTTGTGAAAACTAGTTTAGGACTTGTTGAGAATTGCCGGTTTTCTCAGTTATGATATTTTGACAGATTTATTTGTAACTAACTGAATAACCCGGTGTTGCTGAAATGGTTAAATGTTGATTGGAAAGTGTTTTATAATAATCACTTTTCTTACATATAAAAATGCAATCACATTTAAGTTGGACGGAAAATGCTTTTTAACTTCAATCATTTAAATTGTACGGACAATACTTTTTAACATCGTTTTAACTTTTTCATAGCTTTTACAATTTACTTCGGATACAAATATATACATTTAATTCCTGAATAATATATTGCAATATGCAAAAGACTAAGACGTATACAAACAGAAACGAAATTTCGATGAAAAAAATCGAGAATTCTGATAAACGAAAGACGTGATAAGTGTCGAATTTCGACTTCCTGAGCTGAAATACAGCAATTCGAAAAAAGACAGAAAAATATTGATAAAGACAATAAATGATTTGTGAAATTTAGTAATGCTCAAATATATTACCGCGCATTTCCCATTGTGTTAACTCAAATACACAAACACGGGATTCTAAATCAAATATATAAAATAAAACAATAGTTCTGGTTGGCCAAATCTCAACGAGCAAAATTACGCTTTTATTAAAATTACGCAATGAGTCCCCCCCCCCCGTTTGGGCTTTTCGTATTCCACTACAAAATATTATATTATGAAAAATTATACATTTTAATTTTTAGTCGCTCGTCGTTCCTTGTGACGAAGCTATGCTTATAGAGCAAAACGTGAGTTCAAATTAAGGACCATTGTATCCCTTCAGTTTCCTGTAGAACTTGTTTCCTTGTCCATATCCATTTATTACAGGAAAACAAACTGTAAATTTTAAAATTGGGGCTTTGAGGGCACTTTTAGAACTAACTGTGCGCCAATTTTCATGGTTGTTAAGTGTTACAGATTGATCTGAACACAGGGAAGCGATAGCCTATGTTTTCCGCAGTGTTCTAAAGTATATAAGTGTACGAAATTTGGTGTGGATTGGTCAAACAAGGTAGATTTGTATACAAAATATACACACATACACACACAAATCTTTTATATGTATTAGATATAGATTTTTAGATAATGTAACTATTCATTCTGCGTCCACAGCGGGTTTTTCAGATCGATTGGACCGTGGCACATCAGTTGGAAGAGAAATGTATTAGCAACTGGAGTGTTGCCAGTTCGCAACTCTATCCAGTCAAAACCGTGTACACAGGGGCTGGAGCACGTTAAATCTGTCGTTGTGTCGAATATATTCATTCTGGAGTGGCGTGGAAGTTTGATGAGGGAGGTGCCAGCTCAGTTGTTGACTGTGATCTAACCGTGGTTCAAAATTACGAGGAGTTGTCCTTGAATATTTCTCTTCCGGATTGATCCCGGACCGTCGAAATAGAGTGTTGCTCTAATGCGACGCTAATTCACTCTCTATCTACCTACGTAGATAGATATTTCAATTAAAGTCGTATTGGAACAACTCAATGGACTATTGACAACTGTCCGGTGTCAATCACCCAAGGTAAAGATCCGAGGACAACACCACGTAATTTTGAACCACGTTCAGATGACGTGACAACACCTGAGCTAGCACCCCACACACTCCTAGATACCAAGAACTGACATTTTTCGCCATATAAATTGACTCCTTTGAAATCATACAGTAATGATGGAGCGATAGTCATGTTTTGGTTCTGGTAAATTTCACTCAACTCCAAAACTGGGTTTTACAAGTATTGAAACTGGTTCTTAAATCATACTTTGAAAATTCACTCATTGGTTGGTTGGATTATTGTGGGTATTATGCCATATTCGACCAAGCTACGTGAAACACAAAACAAACCATATCAAGTAATTGCAAAACGAAAAGAAGGGATGAAGAGAGTAAAAAGTAGAGACAAATTGCTTGAGCATTCTTTTTAGGGTCACTGCCCCTCTGTTTACCAGATTCAGTGAACTCCATGGGAAAATAATAGATCACTAGTGGTTCCTAGAGTTTGTGAAACTCGTACCGAAACTTAGACTTACTTGGACCCAAAAATTCAACATTTTTGTCACTTTTATAGCAATAAGCAGCTGCATAAACATAAAAAGTGCTGACACCTTATGTTTTACTTTTTATAAGTTGTGTTTTTTAAAGGCTAAGCATTTTTTTGTTCTAAAATTTTCATTTATATATTTTTTATAATTTATTCAAATTTGGGTTCAAATTGCCCCCGGTGTGGGTTACTTGGACCCATGCGACACTTTCAATGGGAAATATCATTTAAAGAAGCAATGGGCTCAAGTAGGACCGTGTATCTGGAAAGCAAAACACTTAGAAATATTTTTGCAACAGTATTGACTATATTAATTGGAATACAATTGTGAAATGCAGTTAAATGTTTTTATTGTTGATTGTCAAATGTGATGTAAAAGAATTTTACCACTTTTTTACCAGGATATATGTGGTAGTAATATTTAAGAAATTTACTTTGCATTTCAACTGAAAACAAACGTCTTTTTTTGGTACTTTTGTATTAATTTTCCGTTTTATATCACAGCACTTGTAGTATAAAATGCTCTTTTCTGTGGGCCACTTCCAAGCATTTTTTGTTGGTGCCCTGCATTCAACAATGGCTCCATTTTCGTTGACACTCACTATTAATCCTAGATATGCCATGTTGTTCCAAGACACAAGAACAAAATTCCCTTCTTGTATAGAACCTTTTTTAAGTTTCTTCATCTGAGGTGCAGGTTGGGAGATTTTGCGGTTTTGGGTCTGAGGTCGAGGTTTACGGTTTTGGATCTGAGGTCGAATTCGACGGTATTGACTATATAGGGGTTACTTGAACCTATTTCCGGACTGGGTTCAAGTAACCCCTATTTGCGAGGTATCAGCACACTGCTCAATATTTGCGAATTTCACTAACTTAAGTGGTTCTATATTCAGCTATAACTAGTGTTAATTTCTTGAGGACTATAAATGACATGGAAAATTACCCTTACCTTGTGTATACCTTTGATGCACAAAAAACTACACATGGAAGTTTGCAGCTCACAAAAATTTGTTTACTTACCACATACTAACAAAACCTTTACTAGAAAAAGGCGATAAGATCAGGGCAGTAGTTGAGCATCTCAGGCACTGTCTAGGGATGATACCTAGCAGAGAAAACGTTTACTAAGTGTGTAACTAAAAAACTGTATAACCAGTGCAGTTTTAAAGCATTTTTTTTTTGTTTTGGGTTCTAGTACCCCCGGGGCTAAAGTAACTCCAAATTACGGTACACACTTAAAGAAGATGACTCGGAGGGACATATGGTTTTAAGATGGTTAAAATAAATATTAAAAGTAGTGTTTTTTAAACTTTTGATCCGTGTGTCACTGTATTAACGTTAACAATCCCAACGAACATTCACTCGGTGAAACAGATGGCTTGAAGTATTCGCATCCAATTATTTTCCCATCAACTGAGGCGAAATGGGGGAAACGAACAACGAAGACGTCATCGCACGTAATTGGTGATGATAACTTCAATATTTGGTGCTGCTTACACAAGAGTCGCGAAGAGTCTGGTGAGTAGCTCGACTTTTTTCACCTTCAGTTGCAGCGCATAAATCCAGTGAGACAGAAATTCGCAAAATTCCAGAGGTTTACAGACCTTTCGATTAGAAAGAGAGAAATATATAGTACTTGGCAAGGATTGGTTACATTTTATACCGTAATTTAAATATTTTTCAACCCCTACTGCGGAACCTCATTTAACACATTTTATACATTGATTTAAATATTTTTTCGATTAGAAAGACATTTATCTGCCATAAGACATAAGTAAGGAATGATATCAATTCGAATGCATATATTTTGTCGCTAGATTCAGTTTTAAATGATGTGTGGTAAAAAACTACATGTTAAATGTTTCACAAAAACAAATATTTTCCGGGAAAGAGGACTATTAAAATAATACTTCATTAAATGAAAAATGTAGCCTCATGTGAGATTTAAAAGCCACCAACCAACCTAAACTGTATGTTCCCTAATTAGTCTTGTGTGTCACTTTCTATACAGTTTTTTAAATATTTTTCTAACCTTCTCTGATCCTTATGTCACATATTTTATGGATTAAAAAATCTTTTTGATTTGAAAGACGTTCATCTGCCATAAGTAAACAATGAAATCAATTCGTATGCCATATTTTTCTTGCTTCTCGATCCTAATTTAGAGATGTTTACTAATATTCAACTAGTTACCACCGTCCCAGTCTAAGCTATTCGGTGTATCGCCACGTAATTTTGAACCACGGTCAGATGACGAGACAAAATCTGAGCTGGCACCCCACTCTCTAAACTTCCACACCAACCCAACGTGAGGACTTTCGGCCACGACAGATTTAAGGTGCACCAGCCGCCTCTACACCATACGCTTACAAACATATTTGCCCTGACCCAGATTCGAACCAGGAATCTTCCAATGTTTTCTAATATAGCATTGTTAAATATTTATTATTTACGGAAATAACTGTATTATAATAGCTATCTTCATGAAAATATTTTCCTTTTTTTTTTAATATAGCAATAAAATACTGTTATTTCCTTAACTAAATGTTCCCTACATTTTAGAACCTTGTGCGTCAAATTATGTACAATAATCTCTATTATACAAGAAAGTGTTTGTTTGTTCTATGGCGTTTATAGTAATGGGATTTGGCACACTGGTAGTCCGAATTCGATCTAGAATATTTTAAAATTAATTTAATGACATATTTAATTATTATTGTTTTCCGTAGAATGGCAACACCATAAATAAATCACAGATTCAAAATTTATTTTTTCCTTTTCCCTTTCATTTTGCGGAGGAACGATTCAGCCGAAGAACCAAGCAAATAAAAAGTTTTAACTGGAGTTAAGCATTTCTTTTTACTATTTCCTATATCGTTAAAGACAGAGAAAAAAATTTCAACGGATTTGAAATCTGCGGAAATTTTTACAGATACCTAAAAATATGATTTTCTTTAAATAAATAATTTTTAAATTGGAACTTTTGTATTTTTAATCATACGAATTCGACCTCGATCCTGTTCAAAAAATCAGATTCCATTTCCTTCGCTCAAATAATTCCAGCCAATGAAAGCAAAACAAATAAAAAAAATTTTGACTGGCATTGTTTAGTTCTTTTTTGTAAAATCGGGATCGTTAAAGATAGATTGAAAATTTCAACGGATTTGAAATCTGCGGAGAATTTTACACTAGGTAGATAAAATATTTAACTGAAAAATTATTTAATAAAAGAAAATCAAACGTATAAGGTAACAATCTAATACGTTTGATTTTCTTTTGTTAAATAATTTTTCAGTTAAATATTTATTTATATTGTTGCAAGAGATTATGACATCACACCGATTTGATCTCTTCGCAATTCCAATTTGGCCCGATTTGACAATGACGAGGCTACCACGGGCAACACCGTGATAGTTATCCAATAGGCTACGAATTCTATTGTAGTTCTATTTGCTTCGCAAACCAAATGGGATTTCGTTTCAATCACCAGGGGTTAACGATCAGTGGTCACACCTGACACCACGAAAAGAACTGTCACGGGCAACGCCGTGCTGGCCACGCAGTGTCTAGTTTAAACATATTGCTGACTAGAAAGACATTCATATATGCCATAAGTAAGTAATAATATCAATTCATATGGCCTATTTTTTTGCTCCTCGATAATAATTTTGTAATGCTTATTGCTAATAGAGCAATGTTAAATATTTGAAAAATATAATATACAATATACTCATATAATACTCAGATAATATAATCATATAATATACAATAATTTAATTTTTTTTCGTCTGGAAAGACATTTGTATGAAATAAGTAAACAATGAAATCAATACGTATGCAATAATTTTTTCTTGCTCCTCGATCCTAATTTTGAAATGATTATTGCTAGTAGTGCATTGGATTAAACATTTGACAAATAGAAAGCTTGTATTGAAGATACTTTTAAAATACTGTTATTTCCTTAACTAAATTATCCCTACTTTTGAGCCATTGTGCTTCATAAATATAAATATTTTTTCGACTAGAAAGACATTCATCTGAAGTAAGTAAACAATGAATACAATTCGAATGCAATATTTTTCTTGCTCCTTGATCCTAATTTTGATATAATTTGAAATGTTACAAAGTTAAATGTTTGAGAGAGCCAAATGAGAAACCTTTTCTTGGGGATTCCTATTGAAAGTCTTATTTTAAAAATAAATGTTGCCTACTTTAGTGCCTTATGGAATGTTCTACATTATTCAAAATTGCATAATTCCTTACCTCCCCCCTAAGTCTTCCCTGAGAAGTGTCCTTCATCTTCAGAAAAATAGAAGCGACCCAAAGGCAAGAGATAGACAGTGCAGTGTTATATGACATACTTATTCCGATTTTAAATAAGTATGTCAGGTAATAAATATTCCCATATAATTGCTTATTCTAGGGGTGGCGGTAGCCAGGCATGAAGGGTACCGGATTGGCAACCGGAGGGTTGCGAGTTCGAACCAAAGACCGTCGTGTAAATGGCGCTGGTGCGCGCTAAATCTGTCGTGGCCTCAAATGTCCTCACGTTGGCGTGATGTGGAAGTTTAGAGAGTGGGTTGCCAGCTCAGGTGTTGCCTCGTCATCTGACCATGGTTCAAAATCACGAGGTATTCTTTGTATCTTTCCCTTCGGGTTGAGCCCTGACCTTCTATAATAGACCGTTGTGTTGCTCCAATGAAACGTTGATTCGACTACTTACCTATCTGCAATACATATTCGTTCTTTGTAGTTTTACCCTTTGCAATTCAAATAAGATGTATTCTTATGACTGCTTATTTTGCTCTTATCTCTGAGCGTTACGATCTTTCTACTTTGTTCAGTATTGCTTTAACCCCATGACACATTTAATGATTAATTGCATCCTATGGATAAGAGAATCCGAGAATTTTTCTAACATTTAGAAAAATTCTACTGTTTCATTAGAATAAAATGCTTAAAAAAAGATCCTATTCATGGATTCCTTGAATATTAGATTCATTTCCTTAGACTCGTCACCTGACCGTTTTTCAAATTACTTGGTATTGTCCTCAGATCTTTCCCTTCGGGGGGGGGGGAGTGATCCTGGATAGTCGCCAATATACCATTATGTTGCTCCAGAGCAACGTTAATTTAAATAACTATATCCCTCCCTTGAAATAGAATTCTTTGTTAAGATTCTATTGATCATTTCTTTGTAATAGAATCATTTTTTAAGGGTTTAATAGCTCATTTCCAAAGGAATGGAAGCTTATGTAAAGGTACTGCAATTAGATACCTTTCTAAAAGTTATATTCCAAATTTCCTAGAATCCATTGGGAAAATTACTTTGTAAATTTGCTTTGAATAGAACAATCTGGAAAAATCCTGTTTCTCCTTTCCTTGGAATTGAACCCCTTGAAAAGATCATGTGATCTCATTTTCTTAGAATATAATCATTAATAAAAATTCTATTGGTCATTTCCTTTAAAATGAATCCTTTGAAAAGATTATATTGCTTATTACCTTAGGATAGTCATTTGCAAAAATTCTACTGGCCAAGAAGGTCGAAATATATTGGAAGTCATTCAGGGAAGACTGCAACTTGCAAAATCGAATTATTCGTGTGAAACCCTCGTAGGGTTAATTTTCATAAGACTATTCAAAAGGTACTCACAAGAACAGGGTGAGCCAACAACGTTCAAATTCTTCTCGAAATTATTTGAAATGGATAAACTATGAAAATACACGCTCAAGTTGTTAGTTATGAGAGAAATTCGGTATCGCGAGCAATTTCAGGTAAAACACGTCTCAGTTCCCGCCAATCCCGAGAGCAGAAAGTGCTTAAAACTGCTACGTACGTCGCAAAACAAAAGTCTTTGGAGAACAATTTTTCCTCAATTTGATCAAAATTTTGGCCGGTTTTTTTTTTTTAATTACGATGTTTTGCAGTGCAAATAGCGCTCCTTGTCACACCTATTTTTTGTTCTCTAGCTATGGAACAACCTCCCCACACCTATCCAAATTACCACAAACACTTTATAAATAACACATCTTCTATGTCGATGTCAAAATATTTAAATTCTAAATTTATCGACAGAATTGCAAATTCTGAAAGTATGGCTTGGTTTTAAATAAAGTAAGTTAATTAATTGTGAATTTTTATTATAAATATGTAATACACATATTTAGCCGATAATTGTATTTAAAGCCTGTTTTCGACTTTACTGCATTATTTTCAAAATTCGGACAAATTGCCTGCAGAACAATTGCAATTGCTTGGAGTTGTATTACAGAACAGTGAATATGATTCTGCAGCTGGCTGCCAATCATCTGAAACCACTAACTCTTTGAGCGTCACGGGATTTCGGAGTAATGTAGCATTAATTTCCTTTACCTCTCCATACTCTTAATGACTAAATAATCACATCGTAAAAGAATCCATATACTCTCTCACCCAATGTTGTTCTTTTGCTTTAAGTAGAATCATTTGGAAAGATTCTAACTGCTGCTTCTTCTCGGGGTATTTTTCCTTGATATTTGTACGGGCTTCCTTAACCCGAGGTACCCTAAGGATCTATTATTTTCCCATGTGGGTTACTACCTCTCATAAAATCCCCAAAACAACCTACTAATGTAGCTTTTCCACAAAATAAAATCCTTTGGAAGTAGTCTATTGGTCATTCTCTTAAAATTGACTTTTTCGAAATTGTTCTGTTGCTCGTTTCCTTGAAAAGGAATCCTCTGAAAAGATTTTGTTGAACATTCGCTTAAAATTGAGTTTTTGAGATTGTTCTTTTGCTCGTTTCCTTGGAAAGGACTCCTTTTTAAAGATTATGTTAGACATTCTCTTAAAATTGAAAAAGATTATGTTGAACATTCTCTTAAAATTGAGTTTTTTGAGATTGTTCTTTTGCTCGTTTCCTTGGAAAGGACTCCTTTTTAAAGATTATGTTAGACATTCTCTTAAAATTGAAAAAGATTATGTTGAACATTCTCTTAAAATTGAGTTTTTTGAGATTGTTCTTTTGCTCGTTTCCTTGGAAAGGAATCCTTTGGAAAGATTCTATTGGTCGAGAAGTTCAAAATTGGTTAGAAGTTATGCAGGGAAGACTGAGGCTGCAAAATGGATTTATGCGCGCGAACTCCTCAGAGGGTTAAATGCAATGCTCTTTTAACATTACGGCATTTAGGTACTGCCCAGGAGAGGGTTTAGGAAAGGTAATTGAATGAACGTCAATACCTGAGCTGGCACCCCACTCTCCAAACTTCCAAAACACGACAACGTGAGTTCATTTGAGGCTCGACGGATTAAACGTTCACCATTCTCAGTATACAAGACCCTCTTTGGTTGATCGAGTTTCGAGCTAGCAACATTTCGGTTACTAATTCGTTACTCTTTCAACCGGATTACTGCGGCCCCGTCAGGTGATGGACGTGTTTTACTGGCACAGAAGAGAGATAGAGAGAAACACACTATGGAAGGAATTCGACCTGAGTCCCCTACAAGTCGCAGAAGGGAGAAAAGTACACGGGTTTAGTTACAGGAATCGAATCTGCACTGCCTACAACTCGCAGGTTGCTAACGCAGTGGGCAAACGCACTGAGCTACTGTTCCCCAGAGTTAACTGAGTCCAATGTGGAACAAAATACAGCACCAATGGAAAATCACAAACAGTGTTGCGTGATACTCTTACACTTTAAAGCTTGACTTCGGCAGTTGAAAATTTTATGACTTCAACCACAGATCGGAAGCGAAAATCGCTCTTTCTTCCTAGCCAAATATAGCCCATGCACCATAAAAAGCCAATAAATTCTCTCTGCTCCCTTTTCTTTCTTTTGAAATACATTTAATGTCAAAAGCCAAAATTTTTATCTCTCTCTCTATACATAAGGATGTGAGTGGGGGATGTATTTGTGTGTATATACTCTATACATATCTACACCGTTTGACCAATCCGCACCAAATTGATAACATTTATACTTTAGAACACTGCGAAAAACAGAGGCTATTTCTTTCCTGTCTTCAGACCAATCTGTAACCATGACAATTGGCACACAGGTAGTCCTAAAAGTGCCTTTCGAAGCCCCAATTTTAAAATCTTAAGTTTGTTTATCTGCAATAAATGGACATGGATGATGAAACACGTTCTACAGGGTTTGTGTGTGAATTAACGCAAGGGAAATGTCGCGGTTCTATTTTATCTGTCGCGGTCATATTTGAAACCCGAGCAACCCCGGGTTAATCAGCTAGTTTGAAATAAAAGTGCTCTATGTTTAGGATTACCAAATCTCTCGTGATTTTCTCTTTCGGAATTGATCCAGGATCGTCGCCGACAGCCCGTTGTTTTGCCCAGGGGGAGACGTCAATTAACTGTCTACCAGATTTGGCATGTGTTCCAAAATAAACAACCATAAAAATTGCTAACTTGGAACAATCTGAACATTTCGGAGCCGACCAACCGGTGTAGTGGTTAAGGTGTTAGCCTCTAGATAGAAAGGTTCCTGGTTCGGGTCCGGGCTAGGGATGCTATATCGATGTTGATGTTTTCAAAACATCGATGTATTTAAATTCGATGTTTTTTATAAAACATTGATGTATTGGCGCCGATGTTTTTGTAACATCGATGTTTATACTTGTCGATGATTTATTTTTGAATGAAAAAAAAGCACCAAATCAAAAATTAAGAAAAATAACCTTGCAACTAAGTATTTGTCAGTAATGCCGACATCTGTCCCATCAGAAATAGGGATGCGACATCGATGTCGATGTTTTATAACAAAACATCGATGCATTGGAGCCGATGTTTGTTAAGCATCGATGTGCTTCATTGATGTAACATTGTCGATGTTTTTTCGTTGTCGAGGTTTTATTTTTGAATGGAAAAAGTACCATAGTTAAAAATTATAAAATATAACCGTGCAACTAAGTATTTGTCAGTGATGGCGACATCAGTCCCATTAGAAAGAGATTTTTCGCTAACTAGTGGGATAGTTAGTGAAAAAAGAAGTCGGCTTAAGGTGGAGAAAGCTAACAAACTTCTTTTTTTACAAACTGTAAATAACAAATATTGGGACATATAATATTTAAAAGCCTCAATGTTTTTTATTTACAGTAAATAAAAAATAAGGTTTTGTTATGTTTGCCCCCCCCCCCATAAGTTGATAAATAGTTAATTAAAAATAACTAACAATAAGTATTGTTATGTACCTACCTAATAATACTTATAGTTAGTAGTACCTGTGTCAAAATGTTGTAAATATTATTTTCTTTTATATTATTCAATTTGAAAATAAAAGATTTGTGATTGTTCGTATTAATTTTTTTTACTTTGTTTTCACAGTTAAAAAAAAGTCTTAGTTATAAATTAATATAAATATGGCAAATGACAAATTAAATCCCCCCTCGGCAAACATTAATGTTTGAGTTTGCTTAACCAGTTTTAAGAAATATGGAAAAAAGTTTTAAAACATCGATGTTTTTTGGGCGATGTTTTATCAACATCGATGTTTCAATTTTGAACATCGATGTTTTGCTGTCGATATCGCATCCCTAGTTCGGGCATGGATGTCTGTAAGCGTATGGTATAGAAGCGGCTGCTGCACCTTAAATCTGTGGTGGCCGAAAGCCCTCACGTTGGGTTGATGTTGAAGTTTTGAGAGTGTTGTGCCAGGTGTTGCTTCATCATCTGACCGTGCTTCAAAATTACGAGGTGTTGTCCTCGGATCTATCCCTTAAAGGATCCTCCCCCGGACCGTCGTCAATAGCCCGTTGTGTTTCTCTAGTACGACGTTAATTACCAAATTACTGAACATTGCGCAATAAAAACAATCAATTAACCATCCAAACTGCTAGCTGACCGCCGTAACCCGGTGTTAAGAGTAATGGAGTAGCAACCGGAGAGTTATGAGTTCGAATCCAACCAAAGACCGTCGAGTACAAAAGGGCTGATGCACTCTTAATCTATCGTGGCCTCAAATGTCCTCATGTTGACATAGTGAGGAGAGGAGAGTGCCAGCTCAGGCATTGCCTCTTAATCTGATCGTGGTTCAAAATTACGTGGTATTGTATACGGATCTTTCACTTCGAGGTTTGATCCCGGATCGTCGCAAACAGATCGTTGTCTTTCGTCAGAGTGACGATAATTAAAATACCTAACCAAACTGCTAACTTGGCCTGATCTGGTAGATAGGTATTTTAATTAACGTCATACTGGAGCAACACAACAGGCTATTGGGCCTGATCTGGACCTTACGCTATAAAAAGCAGCCAACTATTCTAATTGCGTGCTTGGCATGATCTAAATCTTGGCAATGAAACCAATTAGTAAACCGACTAAGCAGCTAGCTTGGCCGTCGTGGCTCAGGGGGTATGCCCACTACGCTAGCAACCTTCGAGTTTTAGGCGGCGCAGATTCGATTCCTGTCAGGTGTATTCCTTTCTGGTTTATATTTATCTCTGCTGTGCCCGCAAAACTTTCATTATATTTCTTGGTATTGAATGTCTTGTGCCGAGCGCAGCATAGCCAAATATGGCCCTTGCACCATAAAGCCCTGAAACCAACCAACCAAACAGCTAGCTTGGCTGGATTTGAATCTACGCAATAAAAATTAATCTTTAAACAATCCAAACTGCTAACTTGGGTAGATCTGGCGCCATAAAACAATATGCGCCAGCAAAACTTATACATCAATTGAACCATAATTGTTTTTAACGAGTGTATATCTGTTTGCAGATGATCTAAGGGCAGAATGGCGGCCTTCGTCGCCAAGCAAATGATGGGCAGCAAGCTCAATGCTGTGAAAGGTAAGTTTTAAAAACTATCTTTGATATTTTTTGATATTTTAAGTCGAACAACCGGTCTGGTGGTTAAGGTATTATCCTCCAGATCGGAAGGTTCCCGGTTCGAATCCGGGTCAGTGCATGGATGTTTGTATGACTATGGTGTAGAGGCGGCTGGTGCACCTTAAATCTGTCTTGTTCGCAAGGCCTAGCCTTGGGTTGGTGAGGAAGTTTGGAGAGTGGGATGCCAGCTCAGGTGTTGCCTCGTCATCTGACCGTGGTTCAAAATCACGTGGTGTTGTTCTCGGTAATTGGTAATTTTTAGTAAACGTCGTACTAGAGCAACACAGCGGGCTATTGACGACGGTCCGGGATCAGTCCCTGAAGGGAAAGATCCGAGGACAACACCTCGTAATTTTGAACCACGGTCAGATGACGAAGCAACACCTGAGCTGGCACCCCACTCTCCAAACTTCCACGCCAACCCAACGTGAGGTGTTGTTCTTGGATCTTTCCCTTAAGGGCTTGATCCCGGACCGTCGTCAATAGCCCGTTGTGTTGCTCTAGTACGACGTTAATTAATTACCATCACCATCGTTGTGTTGCTCTAGTGCGACGTTAACTAAAATTACCAATTACCCGGACCGTCGTCAATTGCCCGTTGTGTTGCTCTAGTACGACGTTAACTAAAAATTACAATTACAATTACCCTTAGGGCATTGATCCTGGACCGTCGTCAATAGCCCGTTGTGTTGCTCTAGTAGAACGTTAATTAAATATTACTAATTTTTGATATTTTAACTAACGTTGCACTGGAGCAACACAACGGGCTCTTGGCTACGGGCCGGGATCAAACCCAAAGGGAAATATCCAGGACAACACCAAGTATTTTAGAACCACGGTCAGATGACGAGGTCACATGTGAGCTGGCAACCTACTCTACAAACCTCCTCACCATTCTAACTTGAGGACATTTGAGACCACGACGGATTTGACGTGCAGTAGCTCCCCTTTGTAGACGACGGTGTTTCGTTGGATTCGCACTCGCAACCCTTCGGTTTCTATCCGTTACTTTTCCAACCGGTCAAACGCGGCCCTAACTAATTTTATGCTTGTAATATTGCAGTAAGACTATGCAAACTGTTGTATGATGATAAGTAATATGGGAGCTAAGTTCTTCCCTATTGAATGGCTCCGCGTTAGCCCAGTTGGAAGAGCCTACGAATTAGCAACAGGAGGGTGGTAATTTTCAAACTCAGTCCAACCAAATCCGTCGTGCCCAGGTGCAGAATTATATTCAGTGCTCTGCAACACAACTCCAGGCAATTGGAATTGTTCTGCAGGCATTTTTTCCCGAATTTTGAAAACTACAGCCAAATCGAAAACAGACGTAAAACACAATAATCGGCTAAATATGTATTACATATTTTTAATAAAACATATCAAAATTTATTAACTTACTGTATTTAAAACCAAGGCATACTTTCAGAATTTGCAATTCTGTCGATAACTTTTGAAGTTATATATTTTGTCATTGACATAGAAGATGTGTTATTTATAACGTGTTTGTGGTAATTTGGGCGGTGAAGGTAGGTTGTTGCTTAGCTAGAAAAGAAAAAAAAAGGTGTGGCTTTGCACTGCAGAACATCCTCTAACTTATTATTGAAAAAAAAATCGGCCAAAATTGTTCTGCGACGAGTTTTCTGTTGTTTGTTCTGTGACGTACGTCACAGTTTTAAGCACATTCTGCTCCTGGGCCGTTGCGTACAAAGGAGGTTTGGCACTGCTCTCGTCATTTGACGGAAGTTAAAATTTACGAGGCGTTGTCCCCGTATCTTTGAAGATTAGATCACTTGGAGGTTTGTCCCAATAGACCGTTGTTTTGCTCCAGTGCGACGTTAGTTAAATACCTATATACCGACTCCCTTGCACTTCGTTAAAATGTTGATTAGATATCGAAGAATGCTTAAAGGTACCTGGTAATTATTCATGCTTTAAATAACCGAACATTATATTTGGAAAAAATATTAAATTTTTTTACGTGATCACTGACCTTTTCTGCCTTTGGTACAAGGGCCGAAATTACGGCTACCTGTGAAGAAGCAACCAACGCCGTGGTTACTCCAAACTGGTACAATCACTTACATACCTAGATTTTAACACTGGACCTACTGGGAGATAGACAAAAGCTAATGTCACTTTGACAGTTAGTCGGCTTAGAGAAATTAGTTGTCCTTTATATTTTATCTCAGTACACATGGAATAATTTCAGTATGTAAATGTATTTTGTGAGTAGGCAACAAACTTTTCAAACCAATTATATACAGAGCATATTTTTAGTAAGATAATAAAGATTAGTTTAATCTCGCATTGTCGGTATTAGACATTTCAGCTCCATTGTTCCTCGTTAAAAAATTGGGTAGGTATCAAATTTGCTTTACATATCTGTAAATCAATATGTTAAGCAAAATTACAAACAATCTAGCATTATATTGGACTAATTAACGAGTTATTATTATGTCGTATTGTTTTATTACAGTGAATAAGCAATAAATTCAATTAAATGTCTATTGAGATTTTGATCCCCAGTATATAGTACTCTCTATAACAAAAAAATCGACGCACCAAGAAGGAGTTGTCCGATTGCTTTAAAAATTGATGGATATGAAGAACATACATAGAAAAACAAACGATTAAAATTTCAGAACAATTTAATGATTTATTTCAGTTTTACCGATCAAATCAATAAGGAGTAGGTCCACCTCTGGTCTAGGTGCAAGCCGTCACCCGACGTGGCATAGAGTGAAAAAGTTCCTGGATGGTGTCCTATGAAATTCCTTCCCAAATTGCCTCCAACTGTCTGGCTAAATGATCAACATTCCGGGATGGTTGCAATCGCCTTTCCATATGTGCTCTATGAGAGAGAGGTCATGTGACCTAGCTGGCCAAGGAAGTGTTGGGAAAGCTTGAAGATAATGCATAGCAACACGTGTCGTGTGCGACCGGGTATTATCTTGTTGAAAAATAAGTCAGGAGTGTCGCAAAAGAAACGGTAACACAACCGGTCGTAAAATGTCGTCTACGTAACACTGTGCTGTAAGTGTGCCAGAAATGACTACCAAAGGGATCCGTCTGTCAAAGAAGATGTCAGCACATACCATAACGCCCTGTTGTGGGAATATGTGGCATGCGATATTAAGGGCAGGATCCCCACGCTGTCCTGGATGTCTCCATACACATCTACTGTTGTCTTCAGGACACGGTTCGAAACGGGACTCGTAAACTAAAGACTATTCATCCCCAGTCAGCGCCGTTCCACGTTGAACGAGCCCGGCACCACTGTTGGACACCTCCTTCTTGGTGCGTCGATTTTTTTTGTTATACAACTGTATATATACTCTATAACAAAAATATCGACGCACCAAAAAGGTGCAGTATTACAGTGGTGCCGGGCTCGATCAAAATTGTTATTGTCTCGGTTATGTTACCGTTCCTTTTGCGGCACCCCGGACTTACTTTTCAACAAGATAATACCCGGCTGCACACGGCACGTGTTGCTATAAATTATCTTCAAGCTTTCCAAACACTTGCTTGGCCAGCTATGTCTCCTGACCTCTCTCCCATAGAGCACATTTGGAACGTTATGAGAATGTGATTGCAACCCTTCCGGAATATTGACTATTTAGCCCAACAGTTGGAGACAATTTGGCAAGGAATTTTGCAGGACACCATCCGGAAACTTTTTCAGTCTATGCTACTTCGGGTGACAACTTGCATCCAGACCAGAGGTGTACCAACGCCTTATTGACTTCCTCTCTTTGTAACGGTCAAACTCTGAAATAAATCATTTAACTGTTCTCAAATTTTAATCGTTTGTTGTTCTATGTATGTTCTTCATATCCACCAATTTTTATCGCAAGCGGACAGCTCCTTCTATGTTCGTCAATTTTGTTTTATTATAGAGTAGCAATTAAGAAATAAATATTAAGAAATAAATCCTATTAGTAAATGTAATGTCCAAAGAATTGTTGCCCTATGTAAAAAATAAATCTATTGACGTTTTTTTTATATATATCCCAGTATATAAGAAATAAATTCTGTAAATATATATCCAAAGAGTATTTTTATCTTAGTATATAAGTAACAAATTCAGAAAGTAAATGTCTATCAAGTTTTCATAAAATTTCAAAACGTTATCTATATTACTTTGAAATTAAATCAATTGATATAGTCTTTTTGTCTAACTACCTTTACCCTCCAAAGTGGTTTCGACGAGATATCTCGTCTATCAAACCTTACCAATTTTGCTAATGAGTAGAGAGATATAGGAATTTTAATTAATATCGCACTGGGAGCAACACAATGGGTTATTAGCGACTGTCCAGGATCAAACCCGAAGGGAAAGATCCAAGGACAACGCCACGTAATTGAACCACGATCAGATGACGATGTCGCACCTGAGCTAGGGATGCGACATCGATGTCAATGTTTTTAACATCGATGTATTGTAGTCGATGTTTTTGTAACATCGATGTTTATACTTGTCGATGTTTTTACGCTGTCGATGTTTTATTTTTAAATGAAAAAAGTATCGTTATAAAAATTTTTAAATTAACAAAGTAGCATAATTTTTATAATCAGCAAATTGAACATACTTATAGACCAAAGTGGCCAAGAGTGAAGGGCCTGAAATGTAGGGATGCGACATCGATGTCGATGTTTTCAAAACATTGATGTCTTATAAAAACATCGATGCATTGGAGCCGATGTCGCATCACTAGTTGCTAAACTAGTTTTAAGAAATGGGGGGGGGGAGTTTAAATACACTGAATTTTTAAAACATCGATGTTTTGCTGTCGATGTAGCATCAGTAGTTGCTAAACCAGTTTTAAGAGATGGGGTGAAAATTTAAAATTCACTGAATTTTAAAAACATCGATGTTTTGCTGTCGATGTAGCATCACTAGTTGCTAAACCAGGTTTAAGAAATGGGGCGGTGGAGTTTAAATACACTGAATTTTAAAAACATCGATGTTTTGTTGTCGATGTAGCATCAGTAGTTGCTAAACCAGGTTTAAGAGATGGGGTGAAAATTTTAAATTCACTGAATTTTAAAAACATCGAGGTTTTGCTATCGATGTTGCATGACTAGTTGCTAAACCAGTTTTAAGAAATGGGGTGGTGGAGTTTAAATACACTGAATTTTAAAAACATCGATGTTTTGCTGTCGATGTAACATCAGTAGTTGCTAAACCAGTTTTAAGAAATGGGGGGAAACGTTTAAATACACTGAAATTTAAAAACATCGATGTTTTGCTGTCGATGTAGCATCACTAGTTGCTAAACCAAGTTTAAGAAATGGAGGAAAAAGTTTAAATGCACTGAATTTTAAAAACATCGATGTTTTGCTGTCGATGTAGCATCAGTAGTTGCTAAACCAGTTTTAAGAAATGGGGGGAAAAAATTTAAATACACTGAATTTTAAAAATATCGATGTTTAAAAGCATCGATATTTTTGGGTCAATGTATTATCAACATCGATGTTTTAATTTTGAACATCGATGTTTTGCTGTCGATGTCGCATCCCTAACCTGAGCTGGCACTCACTCTCCAAATTTCCCACATTATGCCAACGTGAGGACATTTTATGCCACGACAGATTTAACGTGCACTGGCCCTCTTTGTACACGACGGTCTTCGGTTTGACTCGAACTCGCAACCCTCCGGTTGCTAATCCGTTACTCTTCCAACCGGGCTACAGCGGCCCAATCAGGAGTGAGGTACATGATCAAGATATTGCCAATTTTTTGTTGTTGAAGAGATCAAACTGGTCAGTTTTAATCTAACGACAAAATCAAACTCTGGTCAGTTTTATTCTAAAGACGAGATCAAATTTTGGTCAGTTTTCTACTAATGTCGATATATTTCGTTCACCACAAGATCTGGTCAGTTTTGAAAACGACAAGATCCCCCGTCGAGACAACCACCTGTAGAATTAAAACGAAACTGCAGTACAGCGTACTAATTCAACTGACTTCGAGGGAGAAAATGGTGGATGCTTTTAATACACAGCAGAAAAAGTTTAAAGCCAGTGACGATGTCTAAATAAGCGCGACGGAGAAATAAAATGAGGTTGAAAATGGACTAAGTGCCCCGCCCCCGTAAATATCGATCACTAAACAGTGATCTCGCTGCATAAACAAGCCCACATCTCTCGGCATTTAGTAATAAGGGTTTTTAATAAATCATCTTGTGAGAGAAGCTTACTATGACATTCTCCTGGAAAACGGGCAGAAGGCTTTCTTTTATTTGGGGCATTGGTTCTTAACCCAGTTTTATAGTATGTATTAGGTTTGGGTAGTGCTGTAGTCAGTAATGTAAGAAACGGGGCCTTTCCTAAGGTGTGTTACCTTCCCACGTACATATCTAGCCCTGCGTCTAGTACAGAACAAACAACACCAAATTATAGATCTAACAGGAACACACAAATAAGATGAGTTTTACTGACACAGACGAGAGAATTACACACAGTTTTGCAGGAATCGAACATGCGCCGCAGGTTACTTCGGCTGTTAGGAAGCCCATGGAGCCCCGCATTAATGGGTAGGTGGGTAGTTTATTAACGTAGCACTGGAGCAGCACAGCTACATTCCGGGATTAATCCCTATTAGAAAGATCCAACCTCGCTAAAGCAGTGTTAAAAGTTATTGAAACATAATCGTCTAATTCAATCTCCGTTTGTGATGGCCCAGTCTTTTGTTCTGACTAGATTTCTACCTTTCTAACTTCACATAGAAGCATTATTTTAGAACTACGACATCTGTTGGTGCATATAAATAAGTTGTAAATAAATACGTTCTATTTATACAGTCCATTTACTTGTTGGACACAAGTTGTTGAGACTTTTTCACCTACGGTGATCTTTATTTATGATGGACAGCTCTTTTTCCTGTCTCCAGATTTCAACCTTTACATAGAAGCATTATCTTAGAGCTACGGCATCTGTTGGTGCATATAAATATGTTGTAAGTAAATACGTCTTATTTATACAGTCCATTTACTTGTTGGACACTAGTTGTTGAAACCTTTTCACCTACGGTGATCTTCATTTGTGATGACAGCCCTTTTTCCTGACTAGATTCCTGCCTTTCTACCATCACATAGAAGCATTATTTTAGAGCCACGGCATCTGTTGGTGCATATAAATTTGTTGTAAGTATGTTTAAATTATACAGTTCATTTGCTTGTACCAAATAAACTGACATTAAGCAAATAAATTAAATTTTAAAAACGCAACAATCGGGGGTCCTGTTTAAAGATTTTCGTAAAAGCGTAAATAATCTAACGTATATACAAAAATATTCCAGCGATTGTAGTTTTATATAATTTTTAAATAAAATGCGTAATAGAATATATCTGTACTCAGATGGCAAAATGTTATAAGTGGGGTAACTTTTTTGTTGCAATAAAAATGGGAAACGTTGCATTTATCATTCCCTATAGTTGCATTTATGGAAATAAAGTTTCGTGCATTTTTGACACACTAAAATCTGAAATAAAATATTCGTAAAATTTGAAAAAAATATTGACAATTTTAGTCGTGTTCACCAGTATTATAATATATCATTAAATACAGAAGAACGTTAATGTCGTTGAATGGCCGATCTTGGCCGGTAATTTTTTTTTCACATTGGAAATTTGAGCTCAACACAGACTGATGTTGACTGACATTGATGTAGTAGCAAATACTGACTCGCGGGAGAAAATTATCTCAGGAAAGTGCAGCAATAACAATCAGGTCATTATTTGTTCCAATCGTTTTTTAAGATACTGAAACCGCTCGCAATATCCTTTATAGTGAGAAGGTGGTCAGTGTAGTACAATTCTGTCCGAAGCCACGTAGCCCAGGGTGTGAGTACTGGCTCAGGCTATTGGCCGATGGTCTGAAAAGCGGCTTTTCGGAACGTGTTTTGTACTGTGGCTGCCTTAATACAAGCGATTAAATTGTCTAGATTTGTGTAAAATCCACTGACTTTTTCTGCAGTTGTGAAAGAAGTGTGCCACACAAGTTACTTCGAGCAATCGCGGATAAAACATCTTGAGTGTGTTTCCAGCCGCAGTCATATAATACGCAGTATCGAATAGCAGAATAGCAGAAGCGCAAAATCCTTTCGCTCAACATTCAGAGATTTTAAAACGTCATCTACAAGGCGAACTACATATTGATGATTGACACTCACATCGCAAACTCTGCAGTTGATTACTCAAGTTTCCTCCGGATAATCAAGAGTGCCAACCAATGGGTTTAAGTACTTCTTGCCATTTGTTTCACTTTTGTCTGTTAAGACGAACACCTTCTTTCCATGAACTTGTTTGATCTGCAATACTTCGGCGTTCGCAAGATCAGACACATGATAAAAAGGTTGATTATGATGGCAAAATATGAAATATTAATTTTATTTTTGTTAAATTTAAGCTAACTTTTAAAAAGTTGCAATTGGTTGCATTTATGCAGAACGTTGCATTTATGTTGCAGTTATAACTCACTTACAATGAATCCCATGTAGGTGGAATTTTTGTTTTAGTACTTTAAATGCATAGTAGAACGTGTGAAAAAAAGTTGCATTTGTTGCAAAAAGTTGCCCTAGTTATAAGTCACTTTTCCCAAATAATTTAGTAAGTCCCGTTCTGGAGTCTGGTTTGTTAATGTTTAGAAGGGTGGCAAAATGTCGTTCGTCTTTTTCTTTCAGTTTTTGAGAAAACAAAGGTGGGAAATTGTAATAAGTTAAAAACCACAGAACCACATGTTGAATCTTGAATCTTAAAATTACTGTAACGAAAAATTAAAAAAATTATAATATTTTGCTATCTGAGCACAGATATAATCAGCCCTTTTTTTTCTTACCAGGAAATATTTCCATTACATCGCTTTGCTTAATATATCTCACTTTTTTCTTGTCATTAGACGCGCCATATACATAAGGGTTGGTTTCCTTTTTATTTTACGTATAATATTTCATAATAAACATCTATTTTAATATATATTTCGTGTGTGTATTATATATATAGAACGGTATTTTCCTATACTTTTTTGATAAATGTTTTATGTATCGTGTTTTATTAAGTAAATCATGACAGAAGAAAATGTTTTGTGAAATTTGACTGGTATTAACCCTTTTGTCGGTTTATCTGTGTTGAAAACTGCCCTGTACGTAATGGCCAGACTTTGATACGTAAGCCTGTTAGAAATTGTCTCCAGTTCTGTGCAAGGGACCATTCATTTTACTGCTTGAAATGTAATTCCCCTTGGTGTAGTAATGCAGTTTTGGGGGGCTAGACGAGATATCTCGTCGAAGCACTTGAAGGGCTAAAATAGAGGGCCGTACATCTCGTTGAGTGAAAAAGCGAAGCAAAGGGAAATAATATTTAGTAACCATTGCTTTAATCGGTGCACTTTAATAGGTTTCAATTCAAGAATTGGTTATCGTATAATTCCAAAGTAATTTCAGTTTCTGATAAAGGAAATAGGAAATGCGATGGTTACCGTCATGACATGGAATTATGTGATGGCAAATTCTTGAAATGTAACGTCTTCCATCCTGAGTAGACGTGAAGTTAACGCTTATTAAAAGGATCCCGAACAATCTTTTTTCGAAAACCATTGTTCTACTTTGTTCGCCTTAAGATGACTCATTTCAACAATTTACTAGCATATAATTCCAAAGGCATTTCAGTTTCTGATAGGGAAAACAGGAAATGCGACGTTTACCGACATGACATCCATTGCATCATGAGTAGACGTGAACTTAGACGTTTATTAAAATAGGATCTCGAACAATCTTTTTTCGAAAACTTTTGTTTCACTTTATTCGCCCTTAAGATTTCTCATATCAAGAATTTCCTAGCATACATATAATTCAAAAGTCATTTCAGTTTCTGATAAGAGAAACAGGAAATTTGACGGATGCTGTCTTGGAGTCTATTACCTCCTGAGAAGAGTCGAAATTAAACTTCTAATAAAACAGGGTTCAGAACAAGTTTCTAAGAGAAAAAAGGCGGCTGTACAATCACAGAAAAAAACGAACAATACCACCTTTATTTTGATCACTATTCATACTAGAGTAAATTCAAAGGTATCATTCAATAAGGAAAAACGACCTCCATAAATTCAAATCCAAATAAAGTAGCATAAGAGGACATCTTAATATAACATTTTGCTCAAGCAACGAAATTTCTAATATAAACACCATGTTTTGATACCATAATCAGATTCTGCATCACTTAATTAGTGTAAATATGATATTTTATGAATTAACTACCTTTATTTTCCGAGATAATCCATCTTGAAATTCGTGTCAATTTCATGGATCATCTCGACATAGAAAGTCGCTATTCGTAGATCGAGATTAGTTGTAGTTATAGCTACCCGAGTTTCAAATTTAAACACTAATTTAAACGTAGAGTTTTCAGCAATATGAGAATTATTATATTTACAAGGCCAACTAGAAAGACAGACCTCGAAACCAAAATATCACGTGATCAACTTAGTCGAAGTCTTGAACTGCGAGACGAGTAAACAACGACCATTTGCATGGTACTATGTAGTATATGCTAAGTTACAACTTTTGGACGATTTATTGCCAAATGTGGTTTTTGTAGTTTTATTCAGTTTTACTCATTTTATGGCAACTCTAAAGCTTTTACTGACGATATTACAACACCTGTATCGTAGAACGATGAAGTAATTTGATTTGGAATTGTTGTACCGCTATTTTTCTCCTTGATTTCTAGATATTTGCTCCTTGTGTTGGAAATTTTGGACTGTGGAATTTTTCTCACTGATTGATTTTTATTTTGAAATTGGAGATTGTGTAAGTTACAATATTTTTGTTTTGCTTATTGATTTAAATTTGGGTTTTCTTTGAATGTGCAGTTGATGTGGAACGCTATTTTTCTCCATGGATTAAATTTGATTTTTGAAATTGCAGATTTGTAAGTTCAGATTTTTTCCCCCTTTTGTTGCTCACTTTCCTTTAATTGATTTGTTATAGCAGTAGTTTCAGTTTCCGCGCTTTTCCTCTAGTTTTAAGGCTTAACCCTATTCAGAAAGAATTCTACAATGCTTCGTTCGTTGGATTGCGTTTGCAAGTAGCGTTTTAAAAAGTAAAGTAAAATATCAGGATATATAAGTAGGAATATATCAATAGGAATAATTTAAAAAAAAAAAGGAAAAAACCTTTTTAATACAATCGAACCAATTTAACTTGCAAATCTTCTAATTTTTCTGTGTGATATTTACACTAAACATGTCCGTTCTTGTGCGTTGCTTCATCAATTATGCCCAGGTTTAACTCCTTGATTTAAAAAAATTGTCGAAAAGATGTAAAGAAGTAAAAAAAAAAAAAAAAACGCCGTTTAGAAAAATGTCCGGATTTCGGACGTCCAGCTTGGATTTGCTTAGATTGGCTGCCATCTTGATTTGGCGCAAAAATTTAATTTGGCGACTACCACAGCGGATACTAGATCTCCACCAGTTGCACTTACAGTTCTAGCTATAGCTAGGAATGTAATACTTTAATTCATTGATACTGTTTCCTTTTCAAATTTCGTTAATGGTCATTAAATATATTAGTATTAAAGTCATCTATTCACATACAGCAATTGGGGAACATCAGTCATGAAAAATAACTCCAAATTAATTTACAACTGTGCCTTAAAGATGTTTTCAAGAAATCATTTTTTAAGGAAGGTGATTAAAATTAGCTGTTGTACAATTTATTATCTTGTATTAACATCTGACTTTTGTTTTAATTTGATCTATGAAAAGGTAGAATACTGAATATCAGTTTCATTGTTAAAATTATATTTCAATTTGTGTTTATACTTAGACTAGCTATGATAAATGATCTAATGACTGACTCCTTACCCTATGCTTTTATATTGCTATTTTAGTTGAAAAAATATATTTGATAGTGAGAGATAAATGTTGTTTTCTTTTGTATTATAAATATACATTTTGTTATGTTATCATTGTGCTATCTCTTTAAATACATTAATTTTTTCACTACATGTGTTACATTGTATGAATAAAATTTTAGTAAAGTAAAGAAAAATGTGAACATTATTTGGTCTCTAGTTGTAATTTTCTTTAATATACTTTAGAGTAAACTATAATTAAAAATAGTAGTTTTCCTTCCCTACTAACTAAATGTATTTAAAACAGTACATTTCAGTGGAGTGTTTGTCAAATTGGGTCCGTGCTTGGTACCCGATCGTCAGAAAATATTAGAAAAAAGTGAATAAAAACTAATAAAAAATATGGTACCATGTATGTATATTTTATGCTTATTTTTAGCTATTTTTATTACGTTTCCTTTTATAACAACCACAATTTTTTATCAGGCATATTATTTTAATAAGGATTGCAAAAAATATTACAAAAAACACCAGTGCGCTATCTGAAAAGTTTGGGAAATGCTGGTATGATTTCGTGTATTTTTTCTAGATGATCAACTGAAATAGACATTTAGTGTGTATATTATGAATATTCTTTTAAAAAAGTCGCAAATAACCCGAGTTTTAAAAAACAAAAATGCTAAATATCGGTATTATCCACGCAACGACAATATGCAATTGATTCAACAAGCGGAGATCGGCAGAAGTTCGACTGATATGGTCACGTGGCTTCCTTTCTCGCCGTTAGTTTCGGGGCCTGTCTTTTTAGTCGGCCTTGTTATATTTATTACACAAGTGCAAACGATTTGAGAATTACATTATTATATTTACTCTGCAAGTGCAAATGATCCGAAAATCATTATATGAGGATTGTCAAATGGTTTTTAATTTTTTGGTTGTCCCCTAAAATCGCAATAATAAGGAAAATTTAATGTAACTCAAAACATAATTATCGGAATAAGCTCAACTTTCGTGGCCGTATTAGAAGACCTTCTGAATCGATTCCCATTGAAATATAATAAAGTGCCGCTTCAAATTTTTTGCAAACATTAATTTAATAATTACTTTTGCATACTAAAAACTATTTTTAAATAAAATGCTAATTGGATTGTGTTTGGGTTGTTTAACAGTAACATGGTACAAATTATCAGCGCTATAAAAATATTATTTAGGAAGATATCCATAAGTCTGAGAAACTGATTTAACATTAGGAGATCTAATTTTTCTATACTCATAACTTCGAAACGGTAAAACCTAATGACAAGAAATTTGGTATCTAAAGTTAAATTTTAACATAGATTTGAAATTGTGACGAAAGAGGGAGTTCCGTTAGAAATTATGAAGTTGGTGCTCTAATTTAATATGAAGACGGCCCGCTTTACAAATTTTTTAATTTGAATTTATAGAATTTATAGAATATGAATTTATATATATCTTTCAAACTTTTTCTACTGTTAAAATTGCTGGGCAGAAGAGAAGTGGTTCGTTTGTGTTTCTTGACTGATTATACAGGGTGTTCGTGAACTTCAGAAAATATTGAAAGGGGTGATAGTACCCATCAAGTCGACCAATATTTACAATGGAACCTATGGTCGCAATCCACTCAGAGTGTCAGAAAAGTGAAACTTAGAAACGCATCCAACAATCACACATCACTGACGTCAATTCTGCTTTACTAGAGAAGTAGCACTTCTCCATAATATCACCTTAAGGCATTCGCCGTATGCAAATGTCTAGTGCGAAGATGCAGCATTTATACTTGCAGCTGATTGGATAGTCAAGGTCGATTAAGATCGAAGCCAGCTAAAGCAAATGTTAGTCTTTGAAAGCATTATAGCCTGAATGCTTCAGATTATTGCGGTGATAAAAAAAAGGCCAAACGTCCGTAAAGTTCGTGGTGGACCTGTGGCGTGGCTTCCACGGTCACCGGACCTAAATCTACTGGACTTCTTCATGTGGGGCCACATGAAATCATTGGTGTACGAGACACCTGTACACTCTGAGGAAGATCTCGTCGCAAGAATCCTCGGTGCAGCAGACTATATCAATACGACACCAGTAATCTACGAGAGGGTGCGCTAATATTTCATTCGTCGGTGTGAACAGTGCAACAAAACCCTTAGACGTCACTTTGAGCATCTTATTTGAGTCTTCCGCTGATCTGCACGAGATTGTGCAACTTATGATTTCGTTATGTCTCTTTTTTTCACTGCTGAAACTTCAACGTGGATAATTTACTTTGCGCTTTATCAGACACTTTGAGTGGATTGCAACCATAGGTTCCATTGTAAATATTGGTCGTCTTGATGGGTACATATATATATATATATATATATATATATATATATATATATATATATATATATATATATATATATATATATATATACATATATATATACATATATATATATATACATATATATATACATATATATATATATACATATATATATACATATATATATATATACATATATATATATACATATATATATATATACATATATATATATATATATATACATATATATATATATATATATATACATATATATATATATATACATATATATATATATATATACATATATATATATATACATATATATATATATATACATATATATATATACATATATATATATACATATATATATATACATATATACATATATATATATATACATATATATATATATACATATATATATATACATATATATATATACATATATATATATATACATATATATATATACATATATATATATATATATATATATATATACATATATATATATATACATATATATATATATACATATATATATATATATACATATATATATATATACATATATATATATATACATATATATATATATACATATATATATATATATATACATATATATATACATATATATATATACACATATATATATATATATATATATATATATATATATATATATATACATATATATATATATACATATATATATACATATATATATACATATATATATATACATATATATATATATATATATATATATATATATATATATATATATATATATATATATATATATATATATATATATATATATATATATATATATATATATATATATATATATATATATATATATATATATATATATATATATATATATATATATATATTAGCGTAAAATTTGATACTAATGTCCCATAATTTTGTATAAAAAAATAAGGCTTTTAAATTAACTAAAAAAAGCATCAAAATCGTCTGGTGTGAAAAGATATAACTATTAAATAAACGAGTTTCCATGCAACTTTATTAATTTTAAACACCCAGTACTGTGCAGTCTACGGGAAATTAGTTCCTCATCAAAATGGTCTCCGGAATGATTTGGGTTGACCAGACCCAAGGTTAATGGTGATAACTCCCTTCTATAAAACTTAAGATCAGGCATGCTCCTCGAATGCCTTTTGTCTCACATTAAAATATCGTCAGTAATTACGGAGGGGTGGATGGGAAAAGGACAGGAAATGAGTCATCTCAATGACAACCCCTCAACACTCCGGAACACTGTTTACTTAAGTGTAGAACCTCCATCCTAATCTCTGAGCATGTTGAACAGAACAAAGAGATCAGCAGCGATGAGTCAGCACTACCATAGGCTCTTTGTTTCCCTTCCGGTACTAGTCCCGCTTCCACGAAAAGGCAGTCAAATTACATTGTTTTGGACGAGTCTATTTTTTAAATAAAATGGTAGGTGGAACTAGTGATGGGCACAGAATGAAGTACTTTTGAGAATCGAAGACTTGGTATAAGAAATTTTTCAAGTATCTAGTAAGTATTCGAAGAACGATTAATCGGTAGTAAAAGAATCAATACTTTGGTATTCAAATACATAGGGGTTAGTAATTTTTTTCTAATACCTAGGATTTTTTACTTTTGAAACCAAGTACGCTTGCATCGGATTACTTTTTTTATCCGAATACTCTTGTATACTATTACTTTTATCCGAATATTTTTCTTAAATCCAAATACTTTCTTATAGAAATATTCTATTGCTCCTTTCCTTAAAATATACTCGTAATTCTTTCTAATCATTCGGTTGGTACTTTCCTCAGAATATAATCCTTTGGTACTTTCCTTGGAATTAAATTCTTTAGAAAGATATTGTTCTTTTACTTACAATAGAAAGCTTTTGGAAAGATTTTATTGCTCCTTTCATTACCGAAAAATTCTTTGAAATGATTCTCTTTGTACTTTCCTTACAGAACAATCTTTTGGAATGATTGTGTGTTTGTACTTCCCTTACACAAAGTAATCCATTGGAATAATTCTGTTTTTCATGTGTCCTCTTCAATTGGCCGTGGTTCAAAAGTAATGTTGTTCTCGGATCTTTTCCTTAGGGATTGGTCCCTCACCGTCGCGTTGTGTTGCTCCAGTACGACGTTAATTAATTACGGTAACTTGGTTTGGAATTTCTAATTAGCGTTCCACTGGCGTAATACGACGATCCGGGATCAAACCCGAAGGGAAAGAGCCGAGGACAACGCCACATAGTTTTGAACCAATATCAGATGAGGAGGTGAACACCTGAGTCGGCGCTCTACACACTCTCCGAACTTCCACACCACGTCATACTGAGGAAATATGAGGCCACGATAGATTTAACTTACACCAACCCCCTTCGAACATGATGGTCTTTGGTTGGATTCGAACTTACAATCCTTACTAATCCGTTAATCCAACTAATCCATCAATCCAACTAATCCGCTACTCTTACAACCAAGCTACTACCGCCCCATTATCCGGTTTGGACAAAAAAGTTGATACGGAAAACATATTTAAGCTTAGATTTAAAACATTTGTCAGCGCTTAAAAAGTACGCCGTGACAAAGCAATCCGAATTCTTTCTTCGGTCCACAGCTGGAGAATCTAATCGGTCGAAGAGAATTTTATTGGATCCGGTTTGTCAAACCGTCCACAAGAAATTCTGGGGGAGTAATTAAATTCCTTCTTTTCAAGATTAAGAAACAATCTGAGCACAATCTCGCTCGCTGGAGTGTTTTCCCGGAATACAGTTTACAGGGAAAGCGGAAAACGGTCGAGAAATCCTCTTAACCGAAATCTTTTCGGTCCTAGTTTCTCCGGGACTAGTTTATTAAAAGTCAATTGCAGAGCGCTTAAAGACAGTACAAGAAAGACGAATAAAGGAACAGCTGGAATCAGGAGTGCATCTACGGTATAGAGGGCTTCAGCCCCTTTGAGATCATAAGGAAAGCAAAGATATATTTATTTAAAATGCAATAAAAATGACCAAAATGCCAAAATACCAAAATGCCAAAATACCAAAATGCCAAAATGTAAAAATGACCAAAAAGAATATGCGTGCAAAGTTTGATAGCTGTAACTACATTATTGAGCGGGCCGTACTACGTTATTGAGTATACCGGTTGGAATTGATAATTAACGTCGTTCTAGAGCAACACAACGGGTTATTGACGACGGTCCGGGATGAATCCCCAAAGGGAAAGATCCGAGGACAACACCACGTAATTCTGAACCACGGTCAGATGACGAATAGCCCGGTTGGAAGAGAAACGAACTGCAACCGGAGGGTTGCGATTTCAAATCCATATAAAAGACAGACCGTTGTGTACTCAGGGGGCTCGTGTACGTCAAATCTGTTGTAGCCTCAAATGTCCTCTCGTTAGAGTGGTGTGGAAGTTTGGAGAGTGGGGTGCAGCTCAGGTGTAACCTCGTCAAATGACCTTGGTTAAAAATTACGTGGTGATGTTCTCGGATCTTTTCCTTTGGGGGTTGATCCCAAACCCTCACCAATAGCCCGTTAGTGTTGCTCCAGTGTGGCATTAATAAAAAATATACCAAAAAACCATTATATAGCAAATTATTAAAGTTTTTCTATCGAATACAAGGTATAGTAGGTAGGTATATAGGTATTTTACTTAACGTCGCACTGAGCTTCATAACGGGCTATGGGTGACGGTCCGGGATCAAACCCGAAGTCGAAAACAGCGAGCGAAAATGATGTCAATCTTCATACAATCCATCAGTTATGTTGCTCTAGTACGACGACGCCGACCAACCGGTATAGTGGTTAAGGTGTTAGCCTCTAGATCGGAAGGTTCCTGGTTCGAATCCGGGTCCGGGCATGGATGTTTGTAAACGTATGGTGTAGAGGCGGCTGGTGCACCTTAAATCTGTCGTGGCCGAAAGTCCTCACGTTGGGTTGGCGTGGAAGTTTGGAGAGTGGGGTGCCAGCTCAGGTGTTGCTTCGTCATCTGACCGTGGTTCAAAATTACGAGGTGTTGTCCTCGAATCTTTCCCTTAAGGGACTGATTCCGGACCGTCGTCAATAGCCCGTTGTGTTGCTCTAGTACGACGTTAACTAAAATTACCATTACCATTACCATTACTCTAGTACGACGTTTTTTGAAAATACCAAACCACACCATTCTCTATCCATAAATTTTGAGTCGTTATCTGACCGTGATTCAAAGTTACGCGGTGTTATCCTCGGTACTTTGGTACTTTTTAGTTAAAGTTGTACAAGAGCAACACAGCGGGCTATTAACAACGGTTCGGGATCAATCCTCAATGGGAAAGATCGAGGACAACGCCACGCAATTTTGAACCACTTCCAGATGACGAAGGTGTTGTCCTCGGATCTTTCTCTTCGGGGATCCCAAACCTTCGCTAATAGCCCGCTGTATTGCTCCAGTGGGACGCTAAAAAATACCTACCTACTTATTATAATTTTAAAATTTCTAAAGATAATTCGTTGGGTTGGCGTGGAAGTTTGGAGAGTGGGGTGCCAGCTCAGGTGTTGCTTCGTCATCTGACCGTGGTTCAAAATTACGAGGTGTTGTCCTCGAATCTTTCCCTTAAGGGACTGATTCCGGACCGTCGTCAATAGCCCGTTGTGTTGCTCTAGTATGACGTTAACTAAAATTACCATTACCATCTAAAGATAATTGGTAATTTTTAACTAACGTCGTACTTGAGCAAAACAACGGGCTATTAACTACTGTCCGGGTAATTGGTAATTTTTAATTAACGTCGTACTAGAGCAACACAACGGGCTATTGACGACTGTCCGGGATCAATCCCTTACGAGAAAGATCCAAGGACAACATCTCGTAATTTTGAACCACGGTCAGACGACGAGGCAAGTTTGAGCTGGCACCCCACTCTCCAAACTTCCACAACAACCCAACGTGAGGATTTTCGGCCCCGACAGATTTAAGTTAATGGTAATGGTAATTTTAGTTAACGTCGTACTGGAGCAACACAACGGGCTATTGACGACGGTCCGGAATCAGTCCCTTAAGGGAAAGATTCGAGGACAACACTTCGTAATTTTGAACCACGGTCAGATGACGAAGCAACACCTGAGCTGGCACCCCACTCTCCAAACTTCCACGCCAACCCAACGTGACAGATTTAAGGTGATAGGTAATGGTATAATTTTAATTAACGTCATTCTTGAGCAACACAACGGGCTATTGACGACGGTCCGGGATCACTTTCTTAAGAGAAAGAGAGATCAGAGGACAACACCTCGTAATTTTGAACCACGGTCAGATGACGAAGGTGTTGTCCTCGAATCTTTCTCTTCGGGGATCCCAAACCTTCGCTAATATCCCGTTGTATTGCTGCAGTGTGACGCTAATAAAATACCTACCTACCACAAATTTCTAAAGGTAATTGGTAATTTTTATTTAACGTCGTACTTGAGCAAAACAACGGGCTATTAACGACGGTCCGGGATCGATCGTCTAAGAGAAAGATTCGAGGACAGCAGAACGTAATTTTGAACCACGGTCAGATAACGAGGCAACACCAGAACTGGCACCCCACTCTCCAAACTTCCAGACCAACCCAACTTGAAGATTTTCAGCCACGACAGATTTAAGGTGAACCAGCCGCCTCTACACCATACGCTTACAAACATCCATGCCTTGAGCCCAATTCGAACCAGGAATCTTCCGATCTAGAGGCTAACAAATTAACGACCAGACAATTTGGTTGGCCAAATTTTTAAATATCGTCGTTGCTCAACTAGGTAAGTATTTAATTAACTACACACTAGTGAAGCACAATGGACTACTGTCAAGGCTCAGTGGGTAATTGGTAATTTTTAACTAACGTTGTACATGAGCAACACAACGGGCTATTGACGACGGTCCGTGATCAATCCCTGAAGGAAAAGATCCGAGAACAACACCACGTGATTTTAAACCACGGTCATATGACGAGACAACACCTGAACTGGCACCCCACTCTCCAAACTTCCACACCTACCCAACGTGAGGACTTTCGGCCACGACAGATTTAAGGTGCACCAGCCGCCTCTGCACTATACGCTTACAAACATACATGCATTGACCCGGATTCGAACCGATCTAGAGGCTAACACCTTAACCACCAGACTGGTTGGTCGGCGTGGCTCAGTAGCAATGCGCTCGGTATATTTCTCTTTTCCATGTCAGTAAACATCTGACCGTGGTTCAAAATTACGAGGTGTTGTCCTCGGATCTTTCCCTCAAGGGACTGATCCCGGACCGTCGTCAATAGCCCGTTGTGTTGCTCTAGTACGACGTTAACTGAAATTACCATTACCATTACCATGTCAGTAAAACTTTGTCTGTATGTTCTTTACTAGATGGGGCCGCAGTAGCCCAGTAGGCAGTGTAACGGACTAAAAACCGGAGGATTGCGAGTTCGGATCCATCCAAAGACAATCGTACACAAAGGGGGCTGGTGCACGCTAAATGTCTTCACGTATGCGTGGTGTGGAAGTTAGGAGAGTGGGTTGCCAGTTCAGGTGTGACCTCGTCATCTGACCGTGGTTCAAAATTATGTGGTGGTGTTCTAGGGTCGTTCCCTTCGGGCTTTTATCTCTTACCGTCACCAATAGCCCGATGTTTTGCTCCAGTGTGACGTTAATAAACTACCTACCTTCTGGGATGATTTGTTGAATTTTTTAGCGATTACTTAAGCTGTTGAGTCGTTGTCAGCTTGTTAACGTAGACTCGTTCCTTTAATTTTCCAAGTGGTTCCGATGAGATATCTCGTCCATCAAGACTTGACAAACTTTGCTGGTGACGAGATATCTCATCAAGAATTTGCAGATATTTCTATGGTGACGAGATCAAGATCTGGTCAGTTTTTTTCTAATGATGAGATATCTCGTCTATCAAGATCTGGACAGTTTTTTTCTAATGACGAGATATCTCGTCTATCAAGATCTAGTCAGTTTAGCCTAGTGACGAGATTCTTCGTCGACCACCAGGAGGATTGAAGGACGAGATGCGAGTGAGATAAGCTAATAAAGAAACGAAAACATTAAAAAATAGAGATTTACAAGTCAAGAGACGCGGATGAGACATTCAAAAAATTTATGTTGGTCAACATAAAACCAAATAATATAGATTATAATATGACTCTAATTGTTGCTGAAATGAAATGTATGAAAAAAATGCTCGTCAACACGAAAGTATGAATTGTTAAAGGAGTCTCGAATGGATCAAGATCTGGTCAGTTTTGCTAATATGATACCTCGTCCATCAAGATATGTTATCAGTTTTGCTAATATTATACCTCATCGAGACAACCACCAGGAGGGTTAATTGAGTAAGTATCATGTACAAAATTAATAAAAATCGTTTTTTGAAAGTTATTCCAAAACAAAATGGCGCCCTTACATAAGAAAACCTGTATAAACTCGAAAACAAGATTTTCGTATTCCTTTTCAAAACAATTTCTGAAAACAAGGAACGAATGGCTCTTTATTTTTATTAAAACTCAGACAAAATCTTTTATTAAGGTTTCCGTCATGTCACTGGGCTTAAAAAGGGACAGCATTTCGATCTTCGTCACACGCATTCGTCCGTTTTTTCCAGCCTAGATTCATATCCTCAAAAATCTCACCTTCGAATTCGAATTTCCTTTGTTCTCCGGTGGGTTCCGGCTCTATTCTTTTGTTGCCTCCTCCATCTGGAATGTTCTTAAAAGCCCCGATCCCCGCTTCTTATTTATCCCGGAAATTTAAAAAGGAATAAAAAGACCCTTCTAATTTCATTTGAAAAATTACCTTCCCATTTGGAATAATTTCCCTCGCAATTTATCTTACGTTTCATCTTCCTGAGCGACTTCATTAATATTCCGTTTGAGTTAAAAATTACGATATGGCGTTTAAATCATATTACCGCCCGCTTCGCCAAACAGTTATCCTGAATACGCATTTAAATGCGTGATTCATAACACGAATCGCAGCCAATAGACTGCGAATATCTCTATTTTATTCCTGGATCCGAGATAATTCGCTCAGTTGCGTTATTTCTTTTGTGTCTTCCGGAATGAAGCTGCAGGAGGCCGAGTACAGTTTGAGTTAACATCGGAAGTATTAAAGAATACGGCGAAGGAAAATGTTTTTCGAGTTTTTTTTTTTCTTTTTTTTTTTACACTTAAATGTGTTTTGCAAAAAATAAATTTTTAAGTTGCGAGATCAAAAAAATATCGGAAGCTTAAGTGAAACAACTTGAATCCGGAAAACAATGGGTGTTTTTCGAATGTAGACAGGCTTCTTTCGAAAGCTGCTATTGGTCCCGGCATCTTTGCATGCTGGAGCCTACTGCATCTTACTTCAGTCTTGCGAGGAATTTCGGTGTGTGAGGTGGTGTGAGAATGTCAGGGGAGGAAGAAATAACCTATGGAGAATGGATTAAAAGTTGCCCAACTTTCAGGTGCTTCATGCAATCCAATACCACAAAGGACCAGGTGAATACTGAAGCTCAGAAACCTGAAGGTGAGAAGCTTTTATTAACTAAAATAAAGTTTCACAAACTTTTTTCGTCATCAAAAACTTTCCTTTTGGTAAACGTGGGAGGTACAACAGTCCTATGTTCTTTCGTGGTAATACCCCTAATAGCAGGGGCCGCGGTAGCCCTTCTTCTTAATTGGGGACGTAGCTCTTCTGCGCTGACCAGCTGAGGTCACTACAGATCTAGGAAGGCAGCAGGAGGGTTCGGCAGTGGACCCGTCTTCTGTGAACGATGATACGCTTGCTGTATTACATTAGTCGTTGTAATACCTATAAGGTCACTGCTAATCAACCATGGGCTGTTAACTTGCATACAGTACTCAGTTCGGGAACGGAACTTACGTTGTCCTCGGATCTTTCATTTCGGGGATTGATCCCGGACCGTCTATAATAGCCCATTGTGTTGCTCCAGTGCGACGTTAATTAAAAACCAACTTACCGGGAATGGAAAACAGCTGAATCCTACTGTTTACATCCTACCCTTCTTGCCGACTAACCGGTATAGTGGTTAAGGTGTTAGCCTCTAGATCGGAAGGTTCCTGGTTCGAATCTGGGTTCGGGCATGGATGTTTGTAAACGTATGGTGTAGAAGCGGCTGGTGCACCTTAAATCTGTCGTGGCCGAAAGTCCTCACGTTGGGTTGGCGTGGAAGTTTGGAGAGTGGGGTGCCAGCTCAGGTGTTGCTTCGTCATCTGACCGTGGTTCAAAATTACGAGGTGTTGTCCTCGGATCTTTTCCTTAAGGGACTGATCCCGGACCGTCGTCAATAGCCCGTTGTGTTGCTCTAGTACGACGTTAACTAAAATTACCATTACCATTACCTACCCTTCTTGTCATCTGACCGTGGTTCAAAGCTACGTGGTGTTGTCCTCAGATCTTTCCTTCCGGGGGTTGTTCCCGGACCGTCAATCATAGCCCGTTGTGTGGCTCAAGTGTGATTTTTATTAAAAATACCGACTACCAAAAACAATCCTACCTTTAAAGCCTGGTGTAGCTTTTAGCCAGCAACGCTAATAGAATGTCTACGTGGGCACCTATGTTTCATTTCGAAGTCGCCGACCAACCGGTCTGGTGGTTAAGGTGTTCTAAGGCCTCTAGATAGGAAGGTAGCTGGTTCGAATCCGGGTCAGTGCGTAGATGTTTGTAAGCGGATAGTGTAGAGGCTGCTGGTGCACCTTAAATCTGTCGTGGCCGAAAGTCCTTACGTTGGGTTGGCGTGGAAGTTTGGAGAGTGGGGTGCCAGCTCAGGTGTTATTTCGTCATCTGACCGTGGTTCAAAATTACGAGGTGTTGTCCCCGGATCTTTCCCTTAAGGGACTGATCCCGGACCGTCGTCAATAGCCCGTTGTGTTGCTCTAGTACGACGTTAACTAAAAAATTACCAATTACCGAAAGTCCTTACGTTGGGTTGGTGTGGAAGCTTGAAGAGTGGAGTGCCAGATCAGGTGTTGCCTCGTTATCTGACCGTGGTTCAAAATCACGTGGTGGTGTCCTCGAATCTTTCCCTTAGGGGGATTGATCCCGGACCGTCGTCAATAGCCCGTTGTGTTGCTTTACTACGACGTTAATTAAAATTACCATTACCATTTCGAAGTCAGCCGCAGTTGCTCGTTCGGAAGACTAGAGAAGTAGCAACGGGAGGATTGTGAGTTCTCAATTCTATCCAACCGAAGACCGCCGACCAACCGGCATAGTGGTTAAGGTGTTAGCCTCTAGATCGGAAGGTTCCTGGTTCAAATCCGGGTCCGGGCATGGATGTTTGTAAGCGTATGCCGACCAACCGGTATAGTGGTTAAGGTGTTAGCCTCTAGATCGGAAGGTTCCTGGTTCGAATCCGGGTCCGGGCATGGGTGTTTGTAAACGTATGGTGTAGAGGCGGCTGGTGCACCTTAAATCTGTCGTGGCCGAAAGTCCTCACGTTGGGTTGGCGTGGAAGTTTGGAGAGTGGGGTGCCAGCTCAGGTGTTGCTTCGTCATCTGACCGTGGTTCAAAATTACGAGGTGTTGTCCTCGAATCTTTCCCTTAAGGGACTGATTCCGGACCGTCGTCAATAGCCCGTTGTGTTGCTCTAGTACGACGTTAACTAAAATTACCATTACCATTACCACGTTTGTAAGCGTATGGTGTAGAGGCGGCTGGTGCACCTTAAATCTGTCGTGGCCGAAAGTCCTCACGTTGGGTTGGTGTGGAAGTTTGGAGAGTGGGGTGCCAGCTCAGGTGTTGCTTCGTCATCTACCGTGGTTCAAAATTACGAAGTGTTGTCCTCGGATCTTTCCCTTAAGGGACTGATCCCGGACCGTCGTCAATAGCCCGTTGTGTTGCTCTAGTACGACGTTAACTAAAATTACCATTACCATTACCAACCTAAGACCTTCGTGTATGTGGCGGCTGGTGCAGTTAGTCATCCAAGGAGTTGTAGACGGAGCAGGCTCGATTTCTACCTAAGTGTATTTCTCTATTCTGTGTCGGTAAGGGCCCTGATAGCCCTATTTGATAAGTAGGTAGTAAATTAACGTCGCAATGGAGTAACAAACGGGACGATTCGGAATCCATCCCAAAGAGAAATGTCAAGGGACAACACTTCGTAATTTTGGAACACGGTCAGATGACGAAGTCAACACCTGAGCTGACAACCCACACTTCCATAAAACGCCAATGTGAGGTCACAACAGAATTAGCGTGCACCAGGCCCCGCATACATGACGGTCTTTGGCAGGACCTAGTTTCGAACTCGTAACCCTGCGGTTGCTAATCCGTTGCTCTTTCTTATTGAGCTACCGTGGCGCTTTATTAAGTAAGGTAGGTAGGAAGATATTTTAATTAACGTCATATTGAAACCACATGACGGACTATTGACGACGGTCAGGGATATTATTTAGCAATAATAGCTCAACAATCGTTATTCAGGGTCGCGGAAACCTGATTGAAATAGTGGATTGGCAACTTAAGGGTTGAGAGATGGAAACACGATCAAGCAAAACACCATACTATAAGTAAGGCTTGGGTACGTTAAATCTGTCGTGGTCTTAAATTCGTGGGAGATGTGGAAGTCTGATGAGGCTACTTCAGGTGTACCTCGACTTTATACTTTACCATTGCTCTATACCTGACATTTCTATACAGCTTTTTGACATTTCTTTAACTGTACTTTAAACAAGTACGTTACCGAACCAATTGTACATAACTTTAATTAAGACAAGTACGCTACCGGACAATTCTGTAACGTTATTTTGGACAAGTACTCCCCGGCAATTCTGTAACGTTATTTTGGACAAGTACGCCCCGGCAATTCTATTACCTTACATTAGACAAGTACTTAACTTTATACTTCCTTACGTTAGAGAAGAACGCTACCGGACAACTCTATGACCTTACTTTATCCAAGTACGCTTCCGGACAATTCTGCGATCTTACTTTAGACGAGTACGCCATCGGCGAATCGATTATCTTACAGTAGACAAGTACGCTCTACCGGAGAACTCTATAATCCTACTTTAGCTAAGTACGCTACCGGAAAGGTTTAGGACCTTACTTTAAACGAGTTCGCCACCAGCGATTTGATTATAGTATTACTTTAGCCAGCTACACTACCGGACAATTCTATGTCCTAACTTTAGACAAGAGTACGCTGCCGGCCAATTCTACGACCTTACGTCAGGCAAGTATGCTACCGGATAGTCGAACTATCTTACTTTAGCTAAGTTCACTACCGGACAATTGCATTATATTACTTTAGACAAGTACGCTACCGGACAATTCTATGACGTCACTTTCGACGAGAACGCTACCGGACAATGCCGGAAATTTTCCCTTCAATAGAAGAACCATTCATCAACTGTGCTGAAATTAAATCACCAAGCGACAATAGTTAAAATTACACAATAAAAGTTCCAATTATGAAAAGTGAACTCCAATTCTAGCAGGACAGATGTAAAACAGATTGAAAAGATTGTTTTTTAGAGTAGTTCCAATTATGACACCGACGGAGAAGTTCCTTAATTGCTTTTGTCCATTGATGGCAGTGTCGTAACTCACACATTCGATACCTTATTTGAATCCATTGCTAATGAATATTAGCATCAAGATAAGCATTACATACATGAAGAAGAAACTAGCCTAATCGAACAAATAAAAAGTAGCATTTCGTCTTATTGGGTTTGATTCCTATTTCCAAAACTAAAGAAGTAAAGCGTTGTGTTGCTGCTGTGCGACATTAATTAACTACTTTCCTACCAGTATGTACTTTACCGGACTCTTCGATTAATTCCTCTGCGTATGTACGCTACCGTACGCGATTCGATTACCTAAATTTTGACAAGTATGCTACCGGACGATTCGATTTCCTGTCCTTTGAAGAGGAAAAAGGACGCTACCGTACAATTTCTTACTTAATACGAGTTCACCATCGGACAATTTTAATATCTTACGATATACAAGTACTATACCGGACCTATGTATTACCTTACTTTAAACAAGTATGCTACAGAAAAGCTTCGATTACTTTCTTTGTCTTTGCACATGTAGATATCGTGTGATTCGATTACCTAAATTTTGACAATTATGCTACTGTACGATTCGATTACTCAACTTTTGACAAATATGCTACCGGACGATTCGATTGCCTTACTTTAGAAAAAGTACGTTACCAGACAATTCTATGACCTTACTTTAGGTGAGTACACCAACGGAAATTTTTATATCTTATGATAGACAAGTACCGTACAGTTGTATTACCTTACTTTAGACGAGTACGCTACACAACGCTTCAATTACTTTCTTTGGACATATACGCTAACGTACGATTCGATTACCTAAATTTTGACAAGTATGCTGCTATACGATTCGATTATCCAAATTGACAAATATGCTACCGGACGATTCGATTGCCTTACTTTTGAAAAAGTATGCTACCGGACCATTCTATGACCTTACTTTCGACTAGTACGCTACCGAGCGATTCGATTATCTGACGTTAGACAAGTACTATAACGGACAATCGTACTACCTTTCTTTAGACACGTACGCTACCGAACGATTCGATTATATCACATTAGACAAGAGAGTACGGTACCGGACAATTGTATTACCTTACTTTAAACAAGTACGCTACGAGACGATTCGATTACTTTATTTACCATAGAGAAAGAAGGAGTTGGTAATTGAGTTTACGTCTCACTGGAGCAACACAATGTGCTTGAACCTTGCTTTTGAGAAGTACTGTACCAAACCATTCTATTTCCTTACTTTAGGCCGACCAACCGGTATAATGGTTAAGGTGTTAGCCTCTAGATCGGAAGGTTCCTGGTTCGAATCCGGGTCCGGGTATGGATTTGTAAAAGTATGGTGTACAGGCGGCTGGTGCACCTTAAATCTGTCGTGGTCGAAAGTCCTCACGTTGGGTTGGTGTGGAAGTTTGGAGAGTGGGGTGCCAGCTCAAGTGTTGCTTCGTCATCTGACCGAGGATCGAAATTACGAGGTGTTGTCCTCAGATCTTTCCCTTAAAGTACAGATCCAGGACCGTCGTCAATAGCCCATTGTGTTGCTCTAGTACGACGTTAACTAAAATTACCGTTGCCTTACTTTAGTTCGAGATTGATCCCGGATCGCCCCCAATATTGCATATTGTGTTCACCGTAAATTCATCTTCCTACCTTACTGTAGACAAGTACGATACAAGGCGATAAGATAACCTTTGTTTAGACAAGAATAGTCCCGATCAGGTGTTGCCTCGTCATCTGACTGTGGTTCAAAATTACGTGGTGTTGTCCTCGTATATTTTAATTTGGTCTCGGACCGTCACCAATTGCTCGTTGTGTTGTTCCAGTGTAACATTAATTAAAAATACCACACTGAGGTCGTAGTAGCTCTGTTGGAAGAATTACGGTTTAACAATAGGAGGTTTGCGAGTTCGAATCTCGATTCCACCAAATACCGTCGTGTACGCTAGCGCTGGTGCACGTTAAATGTGTCGTGGCCTCAAATTTTTTCACGTTCCTTCCTGGTTTTATTCCGGATATTCTCCAATAGCCCGTTGTGTTGCTTCAGTTCTATGTTAACTAAAATACCTACCTACCCGAATAGTTTCGCCAAATTTGCGCCGCTGTAGCTTATAAATAATTCTAGATCAATAGTAAAGGAGCTGCTTTTATCCTTAAATAGACACTGATAGTCAAATGTCGTGAAGATCTTGCAGTGATTCAAGCCCTTTCCTCGAACTTAATCAACTCCACTTCATTCTTCACACCCATCAAGGCGGAGAGCTCTCTCACGAACCACGAAGAAGATATAATAAAATGGCGTTTTCCAAATGAGATTGCAGACTGAAAAGCTCTTTTCATTTTCACTGAATCTCGCGAAACCGTCAATGAAGGCATTCTAATGGCTTCTCCCTTTGTGAGAGTTAACCCAAACACCTCTTTAAACACCCGCTAGTTGCTCGTTTTCAACCATCTTCATCCAGGTTCTTGTGAAAGGCAGGTGTTGACGTTGAATAGGGTGGGTCTCCCGACTCGTTCCAGACCAATCACTTATAGGCGCATAGGTTAATCTAGGACTGCAAGCAGCCTGTAGTTTCACTGTCCAAGAGTTCTGTAGTTTCACTGTTACTCTAGGGATCTCCGCTTCCATTGCAGCGGATAAAAAAAAAAGACCTTTTGTGGTAACGGCAATCATGGAATCCAGACCGAATCCTTCGAAGGGTAAGTTGATATTAATGGAAAATTTTGTTTAAATCTTGTGTTTCCATAATGAAGACTGACTTACTTAAAAATCCAGGTACCTACGAAGCTATTTTTGTAGGTCCCTTTTTCGGAAATGGATGCATTTGTAGGTCCCTTTTTCGGAAATGGATGCATTGATCCATGAATGTATTGAATCGGACATGAGTGCTTTGAGTCATGAATGTATTAGATCGGACATGACTATTTCAGCATGAGAATACAATTTCTATTTGACTTATTTCCAGCGGCCATAGATTGAGGAGATATTAAGGCAGAGACAGACAGACAGCAGTACAAATCCAATACATACGAAACCATTTGTCTAGATGCCTCTTTCGGACTCTACGGTATTGAATCGGACATGAGTGCATTCAGCCATGATGAATCGAACAAGCGTTCATTGAACCATGAATGTATTAAATCAGATATGAATGTATTTCATAGGACATGAATGTATTGAATCGGACATTAATGCATTGAGCTATGAATGTATTGAATTGGACATGAATGCATTGAGCTATGAATGTATTGAATTGGACATGAATGCATTGAGCTATGAATATATTGATTGGACATGAATGTATTGAATCGGACATGTATGCATTGAGCCCTGAATGTATTGAATTCGACAGGAGTGCATTGAGCTATGAATGTATCAAATGGGATAAGTGTGCATTGAGCCATAAAAGTATTTAATCGGACATAAGTGCATTGAGCCACGAATGTATTAAATTGAACATGAATGAATTGAGCCTCGAATACAGGGTGGTCCCGAATTCATGGTACAAACTTTAATGGTAGGTACAGGACATTGTAACAATGATTTATTGTATAGGAATGTATAGTCGCAAGTGACGCGGTGAGGCGAAAACAGGGGAAATAACGGCCGAAAGGAAAAACAAAGATTTTATTGAAAGCGTTGTTGACAAGTGTCATGTTTACAGTAATTGTTCAAAATTACGTCCACCAGTATCGATACATGCTTGACAGCGTCGGTGGAGCGATTGGCGTACACGTTCAAAGATGCCTGGTATTTCACGCACACCTGCAGCAGCTACAGATAAGCGAGCGACGAGATCCTCATCTGAGTCAACTGGAGTCTCATAAACAAGATGCTTTAGATGTCCCCATAAAAAGTAATCGAGGCTCGATAAATCGGGAGATCGGGGTGGCCAAGGGACTGGTCCACCACGCCCAATCCATCGAGTACCAAACGTGGCATTCAGGTAATTCCTACTGCGATGCATCATGTTCAACAGCGGCTAGACATCTACTGCCCTCTACCGGCAATGATACCAACCGATCACTCCATTTCTCTTTCCTTTTATTTCCCCTGTTTACGCCTCACCGCGTCACTTGCGACTATACATTCCTATACAATAAATCATTGTTACAATGTCCTGTACCTACCATTAAAGTTTGTACCATGAATTCGGGACCACCCTGTATATTAAATTGGATATGAATATATTTCAGCATTAGAATACCATTCATCCTTGTTTCATTTCCAGCAGGCACAGATTGAGGTGATTTTTATTCTAGTAGCGTGCTTGTCTAAAGTAAGGAAATAGAATTGTCTAGTGGGGTACTTGTCTAAAGTAAGGTAATAGAATTGTCTAGTAGGGTACTTGTCTAAAGTAAGGTAATAGAATTGTCAAGAAGCGTACTTGCCTAAAGTAAGATAGTAGAATTGTCTAGTAGGGTACTTGTCTAAGGTAAGGTAATGGAATTATTTAGTAGCGTACTTGTCTAAAGTAAAGTAGTAGAATCGTCCGGTAGCATTCAGTCCAATGAAAGTAAATAAATCGTCAGGTCTACTTCTTTAATATATTGGTTGGTTGGTAGGTAGTTAACGTCTCACTGAAGCAAAACAAAGGGCTATTTCTAAAGTATTAGAAATAGAAATTTAAAACAGTAAGACGAAATGGTACTTTATATGCTTGATTAAGCTAATTTCATTTTCAGGTATTAATGCCCATATATTGATGCTTATATAAATAATAATAGATTTAAATAACATATCAAATGCGTGAATTTTGACGCTTGATGAAGCAATTAAGAAACTTCGCGTTGATGTCATAATTGGGTTTGTAACTTCTCTTAAAAGCCCTCTTTTCAAAATCCACCTTAAATCTGTCCTGCTAAAGTTGGAGTTCACTTTTCATAATTGGAACTCTTATTGTGTAATTTGAACTAATGTCACTTGTTATTTAATCGCAACGCAGATGCTGAGTGGGTCTTTGATTATTAAATATCTTAAAAGCCAGTCTTTTCAATCAGCGTTACATCTGTGCTGTTAAAATTGGAGTTGACTCCTCATAATTTGGAACTCTTACTGTGTAGTTTAAACTTCTGTCGCTTGTGATGCAGACGACAGTAAGTTTTATAGACTGGAAATTTATAAGCACATAATTTGGTGGATTTTGCTTGTCAAGTATTAGCACATTGTGAGTAGAATCTGCTACAGACATAAAAGTTTGACTTATAATTGTATTCACCAGATCTATTCTATGTTTGGCACCACGTAGTTCCCGCTGTAACACTGGAAATGGCCGTTTTATGAATAATAAATCACTAAGGGCTTTGGGTTATAAAAAGGCCTACCAATTCTTCGATCAATGCGTGATGTGAAACCACTGTTAACCCTCCTTGTGGTTGTCTCGACGAAGCATCGCATTGATAACAAAACTGACCAGATACCGTTGGACGAGATATCTCGTCATCAGAAGAAAACTGACTAGATCTTCACCTCGTCATCATCAAATTATCGGCAATATCTTGATGACGAGGTATCTCGTCATAATCATAGTTGGTTACATCTTGATTTACGAGATATCTCGTCATTAAAAGAATACTGGCCATATCTTTATCTCACCATCATCAAAACATCAGCAGCATCTTGAGGACGAGTTGTCTCGTCACTCAGAGAATTGTTCAAATCTTGATGGTCGAGATAACTCGTAAGTTGAAAAAACCTGATTCTACCCCCATCTCATCATCATAAAAAAATCGACAATATCTTGACGACGAGGTATCTCGTCATTAGCGAAACCGAACAAATCTTGATGGACGAGATATTTCATCTAAAGAAGAAAACTGACCAGATCTTGATGGACGAGATATCTCATCAATAAAAGAAAACTGACCAGATTTTGATCACCCAAATATAAAAAACCTCTCAATATTTTGTATGAAGATGTATCTAGTCATTAGCGAAATTGGTCAAATCTCGATGACCAATCTCATCAAAACCATTCCGAGTGGCACGACCAGTTAGGAGGGATCCTCTATAGCAAGGGGTAACTCCGAAATATATCAGGGATCGAGATGTTTCGAATATTTTGGATCTGATGATGGCCGTGTGTGAATTTTCCTGGCCTATATTCGTTCTGCACTTCCCAAAATGAGTTCGGGAATGCCTCTTGGAGAGTTAATCACATTTTTAGGATCATACCTCATTCATCAGCCCAGGACAAAAGAAGAGAATATAGTAACATCTGTGTCTGCTATGTAAGGTTTATTGCTTTTACGTTAATCCCTAGTTAAGAAAAATGGGTCCCTTTAGGGTACAACATCCTTGTCAGATTTACGTATTTGAGCTTCATGGCGACGGGTAGTTGGTTGGGTTTTGGCGCAAGGACCATATTTATTCAACCTGCGCCAGCCAAGGCAAACTTCACGAATTAATGGATATACAAACGCAAAGAACGTTTTACTGCCACTGAAGAGAGAAATACACCTAAGGTGATTGTGGATGGAACAATTAATGAAAATACTTTAATATTTTGAAGATGAAATTCGCAATATTTTAATACCTACCCTTTTTCTTTCTCATTATGTTGTCTGTTTTGTGTTTGTCTCAAGGGCCAAATGTGGTCGTTACTCTTTAAGACCCGAAGACAACCAACCAATATTTCAATATACAAAAGAATTTTCTCCTGGAATGAAAAAGTTAAGGCAAGTAGGTAGTTAATAACGTCGCATTGCAGCAACACACCGGGCTAATCCGGCGACTATCCGGGATCAATCGCTAAGGGAAAGATACAATGCCTTGTAATTTTGAGCCACTGTCATATGACAAGGTCAACGCCTGAGCTGGTACCCCACTCTCCAAATTCCACACCACGCCAACGTGCGGACGTTTGAGACCACGGCTTATTTGAAGTGCACCAACCCCCGCGAACACAACGGTCTTAGGTTGGGTCGAGGTTTTCAAGAGAAAAACAGGCCAGTACTTTAATTGTGCCAAATAAGATCCTCATCCAGGTTTTGATGGACGAGGTCTCGTCCATCAAAACCTGATCAAGGGAAACCGAAAATTTTAAATTGACCTGAGTAGATTTTTTTTTGCCAGAAAACGCTGTGTGTGTGACCTCAACTTTTAAACCCTCTATGTTATTTCGACATGATATCTCGTCCATCAAGTTCCGAACAATGTTCCTAATGAATAGATATCTCGACATCTAGATACTGCAAATTTGTGGTCGAGATTACGATCTGGTCAGTTTTTTTCCAATGACGAGGTATCTTGTCCATCAAGACCTGGTCACTTTTGCTAATTGTCTACTAATTAACCATCAGGAGGTTTAACGAGGAATAGCGAAACATTCTAATGGCTCCTAACAGGTGCTCGAGGGATGAAAAAATGAAGGAAATTACTTGGTTTCCCCCCCCCACCCTGAGGCTTCAATCCCCAACCAAAAGTGTAAGGGCCCTCAAAGACATATAGATGGCATAAAAACGAAATTCTTTCCGGTGTTAAGCAGACAAATACAGCGCTGGAGGCTATTCATTCCAGCTTTTTAGACTCAACCTACGAAATAGAAGCTTATCAAACATTTACGACATTCAGGTCGTCATGAATCTCTTCATTTATTCACGGTGCGTGCTTTTGCTCCCATTTGTTCCTCCTTAGGAATATTAGAGCGTGTTTTGCTGCCATTTGCTCAAGGACGTCGCCTATTACGGGTTTTCAACGTAATTTGTTGTTGCTCGTCTCCGTTTTTAGATGCTATGGCATAGGTTGTTTGCGGTTTATGGTGCGATCGCCATATTTGGAAAAGTTGCACGAAGCGAAAGGCAGACAATGTCAGTTAATAGACGAACATACAATGAAAGTTTTACTTGCACTGAAGATAGAAATACACACAGGGTATGTATTGGAGCATAGGAACTAACTTCCATTAAGACAGGCAAGGTCATGTAATGTACAAAGAAACACAATGAAAAGACAGATAACATCAAGTAATGGATAAACACACACACGATTAAAAGACAGATAACATCAAGAAATGAACGCACGCAATGAAAAGAAAGATAGCGTCCAGTAATGAACCGCGATGAAAAGACAAACAGTCAAGTAATGGACACACGCGATGAAAAGACAAACAACATCAAGAAATGTGCACACGCGATGAAAAGACAAACGTCAAGTAATGGACAAATAAGCACAATGAAAGACAGATAACGTCAAGTAATGGACATACAAACACAATAAAGAGACGAACAACGCGTCAAGTAATATATAAACACACACATGTAAAGACAGATAAGGTCATGTAATGGACAAGCACCCACAATGAAAGCTTTACTTAAACAGAGGAGAGAAACACTCCCAGGGTAGGTGTTGCAGTGCAGGACCTAATTTTCATTAGTACAAATAATGGACAAACACACTCAATGAAAAGACAGAAAACGTCAAATACTACACAAACGCAGACAGTCAAAGTTTTACTTGCACTGAGGAGATAAATACACTCAGGGTATGTATGGGGGTGTAGAAACCTGTATCAGCAACAGGTGGTGACTTGATTTACGAGTGCAGACGAAAGAAATCTGTAGATATGGTTGTCGCAACCAATTTCATCTCGATTGAATTATTTGTCGTGTGTATGATGGACGCATTTGAGTTTAACCTTCCTAGTGAATGTCTCAAAGAGATATCTCGTCTCATTAGAAAACAGAACGTGATATACGAGATATCTCGTCATTAGAAGTAAGTGACCAGATTTTGATCTCGTTCATAAAAGAAATTGCCGGATTATTGAGGACGATATATCGACGTCACTAACGAAATTGGCCAGACGTTGAAGAACGAGATATCTCGTCATCAGGAGAAAATTGACCAGATTTTGAACTCGTCATCAACAAAATCGCCAGTATCTTAAGGACTAGAAATTCCAACACTAACAAAATTGATCAGATGTTGATTAACGAGATATCTCGTCATCAAAAGAAAATTAACCAGATCTTGATCTCGTCATCATCAACGAAATTGCCAGTATCTTGACGACGAGATATCTCGACTCTATAAAATTGGTCAGATGTTCATGAACGAGATATAGTCCTCATTAGATAAAAACTGACCAGATCTTGATCTCGTCAACATAAAAACAAAATCGTGAGTATTTTGAGGACGAGATATCTCTTCACTGACAAAATTGGTCAGATGTTGATCGATTTGAATTATTTGTCGTGTGGATTATGGACGCTTTTGAGTTTAATCTTCCTAGTGGATGTCTCAACGAGATATCTCGTCTCACTAGAAAACAGAACGTGATGGACGAGATATCTCGTCTCATTAGAAAACAGAAGGTGATGGACGAGATACCTCGTCTCATTAGAAAACAGAACGTGATGTACGAGATATCTCGTCTCATTAGAAAACAGAATGTGATGGACGAGATATCTCGTCATTAGAAGTAAGTGACCAGATTTTGATCTCGTTCATTGAAGAAATTGCCCGAATATTGAGGACGATATATCGACGTCACTAACAAAATTGGTCAGACGTTGAAGAACGAGATATCTCGTCATCAGAAGTAAATTGATCAGATTTTGAACTCGTCATCAACAAAATCGCCAGTATCTTAAGGACTAGAAATTTCAACACTAACAAAATTGATCAGATGTTGATTAACGAGATATCTCGTCATCAAAAGAAAATTAACCAGATCTTGATCTCGTCATCATCAACGAAATTGCCAGTATCTTGACGACGAGATAACTCGACTCTATAAAATTGGTAAGATTTTCATGGACGAGATATATTGTCATTAGATAAAAACTGACCAGATCTTGATCTCGTCATCATAAAAACAAAATCGGCAGTATTTTGAGGACGAGATATCTCTTCACTGACAAAATTGGTCAGATGTTGATCGATTTGAATTATTTGTCGTGTGGATGATGGACCCTTTTGAGTTTAACCTTCCTAGTGGATGTCTCAACGAGATATCTCGTCTCATTAGAAAACAGAACGTGATGGACGAGATATCTCGTCTCATTAGAAAATAGAACGTGATGGACGAGATATCTCGTCTCATTAGAAAACAGAACGTGATGGACGAGATTCCTCGTCTATAGAAATAAGTGACCAGATTTGGATCTCGTTCATTAAAGAAATTGCCCGAATATTGAGGACGATATATCGACGTCACTAACAAAATTGGTCAGACGTTGAAGAACGAGATATCTCGTCATCAGAAGAAAATTAACCAGATCTAGATCTTGTCTTCATCAACAAAATTGCCAGTATCTTGACAACGAGATATCTCGACACTATAAAATTGGTCAGATGTTGATGGACGAGATATGTTGTCATTAGATAAAAACTGACCAGATCTTGATCTCGTCATCATAATAATAAAATCGGCAGTATTTTGAGAACGAGATATCTCTTCACTGACAAAATTGGTCAGATGTTGATCGATTTGAATTATTTGTCGTGTGGATTATGGACGCTTTTGAGTTTAACCTTCCTAGTGGATGTCTCAACGAGATATTTCGTCTCATTAGAAAACAGAACGTGATGGACGAGATATCTCGTCTGTTTAGAAAACAGAAGGTGATGGACGAGATATCTCGTCTCGTTAGAAAACAGAACGTGATGGACGAGATATCTCGTCTCATTAGAAAACAGAAGGTGATGGACGAGATATCTCGTCATTAGAAGTAAGTGACCAGATTTTGATCTCGTTCATTAAAGAAATTGCCCGAATATTGAGGACGATATATCGACGTCCCTAACAAAATTGGTGAGACGTTGAAGAACGAAATATCTCGTCATCAGAAGTAAATTGACCAGATTTTGAACTCGTCATCAACACAATCGCCAGTATCTTAAGGACTAGAAATTCCAACACTAACAAAATTGATCAGATGTTGATTAATGAGATATCTCGTCATCAAAAGAAAATTAACCAGATCTTGATCTCGTCATCATCAACGAAATTGCCAGCATCTTGACGACGAGATATCTCGACTCTATAAAATTGGTCAGATGTTAATGGACGAGATATATTGTCATTAGATAAAAACTGACCAGATCTTGATCTCGTCATCATAAAAACAAAATCGTGAGTATTTTGAGGACGAGATATCTCTTCACTGACAAAATTGGTCAGATGTTGATCGATTTGAATTATTTGTCGTGTGGATGATGGACCCTTTTGAGTTTAACCTTCCTAGTGGATGTCTCAACGAGATATCTCGTCTCACTAGAAAACAGAACGTGATGGACGAGATATCTCGTCTCATTAGAAAACAGAAGGTGATGGACGAGATACCTCGTCTCATTAGAAAACAGAACGTGATGTACGAGATATCTCGTCTCATTAGAAAACAGAACGTGATGGACGAGATATCTCGTCATTAGAAGTAAGTGACCAGATTTTGATCTCGTTCATTGAAGAAGTTGCCCGAATATTGAGGACGATATATCGACGTCACTAACAAAATTGGTCAGACGTTGAAGAACGAGATATCTCGTCATCAGAAGTAAATTGATCAGATTTTGAACTCGTCATCAACAAAATCGCCAGTATCTTAAGGACTAGAAATTTCAACACTAACAAAATTGATCAGATGTTGATTAACGAGATATCTCGTCATCAAAAGAAAATTAACCAGATCTTGATCTCGTCATCATCAACGAAATTGCCAGTATCTTGACGACGAGATAACTCGACTCTATAAAATTGGTAAGATTTTCATGGACGAGATATATTGTCATTAGATAAAAACTGACCAGATCTTGATCTCGTCATCATAAAAACAAAATCGGCAGTATTTTGAGGACGAGATATCTCTTCACTGACAAAATTGGTCAGATGTTGATCGATTTGAATTATTTGTCGTGTGGATGATGGACCCTTTTGAGTTTAACCTTCCTAGTGGATGTCTCAACGAGATATCTCGTCTCATTAGAAAACAGAACGTGATGGACGAGATATCTCGTCTCATTAGAAAATAGAACGTGATGGACGAGATATCTCGTCTCATTAGAAAACAGAACGTGATGGACGAGATTCCTCGTCTATAGAAATAAGTGACCAGATTTGGATCTCGTTCATTAAAGAAATTGCCCGAATATTGAGGACGATATATCGACGTCACTAACAAAATTGGTCAGACGTTGAAGAACGAGATATCTCGTCATCAGAAGAAAATTAACCAGATCTAGATCTTGTCTTCATCAACAAAATTGCCAGTATCTTGACAACGAGATATCTCGACACTATAAAATTGGTCAGATGTTGATGGACGAGATATGTTGTCATTAGATAAAAACTGACCAGATCTTGATCTCGTCATCATAATAATAAAATCGGCAGTATTTTGAGAACGAGATATCTCTTCACTGACAAAATTGGTCAGATGTTGATCGATTTGAATTATTTGTCGTGTGGATTATGGACGCTTTTGAGTTTAACCTTCCTAGTGGATGTCTCAACGAGATATTTCGTCTCATTAGAAAACAGAACGTGATGGACGAGATATCTCGTCTGTTTAGAAAACAGAAGGTGATGGACGAGATATCTCGTCTCGTTAGAAAACAGAACGTGATGGACGAGATATCTCGTCTCATTAGAAAACAGAAGGTGATGGACGAGATATCTCGTCATTAGAAGTAAGTGACCAGATTTTGATCTCGTTCATTAAAGAAATTGCCCGAATATTGAGGACGATATATCGACGTCCCTAACAAAATTGGTGAGACGTTGAAGAACGAAATATCTCGTCATCAGAAGTAAATTGACCAGATTTTGAACTCGTCATCAACACAATCGCCAGTATCTTAAGGACTAGAAATTCCAACACTAACAAAATTGATCAGATGTTGATTAATGAGATATCTCGTCATCAAAAGAAAATTAACCAGATCTTGATCTCGTCATCATCAACGAAATTGCCAGCATCTTGACGACGAGATATCTCGACTCTATAAAATTGGTCAGATGTTAATGGACGAGATATATTGTCATTAGATAAAAACTGACCAGATCTTGATCTCGTCATCATAAAAACAAAATCGTGAGTATTTTGAGGACGAGATATCTCTTCACTGACAAAATTGGTCAGATGTTGATCGATTTGAATTATTTGTCGTGTGGATGATGGACCCTTTTGAGTTTAACCTTCCTAGTGGATGTCTCAACGAGATATCTCGTCTCACTAGAAAACAGAACGTGATGGACGAGATATCTCGTCTCATTAGAAAACAGAAGGTGATGGACGAGATACCTCGTCTCATTAGAAAACAGAACGTGATGTACGAGATATCTCGTCTCATTAGAAAACAGAACGTGATGGACGAGATATCTCGTCATTAGAAGTAAGTGACCAGATTTTGATCTCGTTCATTGAAGTTGCCCGAATATTGAGGACGATATATCGACGTCACTAACAAAATTGGTCAGACGTTGAAGAACGAGATATCTCGTCATCAGAAGTAAATTGATCAGATTTTGAACTCGTCATCAACAAAATCGCCAGTATCTTAAGGACTAGAAATTTCAACACTAACAAAATTGATCAGATGTTGATTAACGAGATATCTCGTCATCAAAAGAAAATTAACCAGATCTTGATCTCGTCATCATCAACGAAATTGCCAGTATCTTGACGACGAGATATCTCGACTCTATAAAATTGGTAAGATTTTCATGGACGAGATATATTGTCATTAGATAAAAACTGACCAGATCTTGATCTCGTCATCATAAAAACAAAATCGGCAGTATTTTGAGGACGAGATATCTCTTCACTGACAAAATTGGTCAGATGTTGATCGATTTGAATTATTTGTCGTGTGGATGATGGACCCTTTTGAGTTTAACCTTCCTAGTGGATGTCTCAACGAGATATCTCGTCTCATTAGAAAACAGAACGTGATGGACGAGATATCACGTCTCATTAGAAAACAAAACGTGATGGACGAGATATCTCGTCTCATTAGAAAACAGAACGTGATGGACGAGATATCTCGCCATTAGAAGTAAGTGACCAGATTTTGATCTCGTTCATTAAAGAAATTGCCTGAATATTGAGGACGATATATCGACGTCACTAACAAAATTGGTCAGACGTTGAAGAACGAGATATCTCGTCATCAGAAGTAAATTGACCAGATTTTGAACTCGTCATCAACAAAATCGCCAGTACCTTAAGGACTAGAAATTTCAACACTAACAAAATTGATCAGATGTTGATTAACGAGATATCTCGTCATCAAAAGAAAATTAACCAGATCTTGATCTCGTCATCATCAACGAAATTGCCAGTATCTTGAAGATGAGTTATCTCTTCACTTAAAAAATTGGTCAGATGTTGATGGATTTGATATCGCGTTACAACCACTTTGAGTGATAAATAAGCCTTCGATTACTTTTAACGTAAACTCGTTAAACACAAGCAATGTAACGTCAAAGTGAGCAACATGAAAAAAAAATCGCACTATCCCTTTTTTACTCCTGATACATTCCAACAGTAGTTAGGGTTTGGTTGTCGATTACGCTTTCAGTTCGTCGCCAGTATGAATTCCTAAGAATGAATTCTGAATGCATAATAGGACGCGGTAGCCTAATTGGTAGTTACAGATTAGTAAATCGAGGGGATTGAGAGATCGGTAATCGATCCAAACAAAGACCTTCGTGTTGCTGGGGCTGTGCATTCGAAATCTGTCGCGACCTCAAATATCCTCTCTACTGCTTGGTGTGGGAGTTTGGAGAGTGTGGTTTTGGAAGTTTGGAGAGTGAGCTCAATTGTTTACCCCGTTGTCTGACCGTGGTTAAAAATTACAAGATGTTGTTCTCGGATCTGTCCCTTAGTATGGATGCCGTTCCGTCATCAATAACCCGTTGTGTTGTTCCAGTGCGAAGTTGATTCAATTTGTTATACCAAACCATTTTTTTTGTAAAAAAAATGACTAATTTGTAGTAGGAAAGATCGCGGAAATTTTGCATTATAGTGTTCAAATCAATAAAAATATTTTTTCAATAAATATATGAAAGTTGGTATTCATAACTACTTGTGTGATTAATATAACATGCAAAATTGTTTAAAATAGAACATTTTGTTGATTTGATTTGAATTATTCATTAGTTAAAATGTGTGGTTCAAAATATTTTCTGGAGCTCCACCAATCGTTTGTTCCCAAATACTACTGATTTATTCAAATGATACCTTCTAGCCTCAAGATCAGAAGATTCCTGGTTCGAATCCAGGTTCAGGCATGGATATTTGTAAACGTATGATGGTGTAGAGGCGGCTGGTGCCCCTTAAATCTGTCGTGGCCGAAAGTCCTCACGCTGTGTTGTTGTGGAAGTTTGGAGAGTGGGGTGCCAGCTCAAGTGTTGCTTCATCATCTGACCGTGGTTCAAAATTACGAGGTGTTGTCCTCGGATCTTTACCTTAAAGGATTAATCCCGGACCGTCGTCAATAGCCCGTTGTGTTGCTCTAGTACGACGTTAACTAAAAAATTACCATTACCCGGACCGTCGTCCAATAGCCCGTTGTGTTGCTCTAGTACGACGTTAATTACAAATTACCATTACTATCAAATGATACCTTCATTCAAAGTCGACAATAGCCCGTAGTGTTGTCTCAGTTCGACGTTAATTAACTACCTACCTACATACTTTCAAAAGGTTCGTTCGATTCATATACCTTTATATAACTTAATAATTACAAAAATGAGACGCGATCCTTTTTCTTTTGCGGGTGGAAACGAACATTCATCATCTGATTGATCCACGTGACAAATTAGACTGACTATTTCATTATTTTTGTCGCCAATCCTAAGGAAATGGGAAATCACACATCCATTCACCCTAAGACTTTACATCTCCAAACGAGGCGATAAGATGCCAAATCAGCCAACCAAGTCAAGTTTTCACAGAGCAGTCACGTGACTACAAGTCGACAGTTCAGTCACTCATTTTAAAGCTCCTCTCAATAGCTATTTCGTTTGCATTTTCATTAACGTCGCACTGGAAGCGACACTTCAGTCTATTGGAGACGGTCCAGGATCAATCCCAAAGGGAAAGATTCAAGGACAACACCACATAATTCTGGGCCATGGCCGGATGACGATGCAACACCTGTCTCTCAATGATCATTCCACTCATATTTCCCGTCTATGGTTGCTAGTTGCAATGGGTAACTGTGCCACTGCGTTCCCGGTCATTAGAAGGAATCGCATTTCCAGCTCATTTGAGACAAAGCGATCGATACTAAAACCCTATTAGAAAGGAAACCAGAGAAGCAGCGAAATAAACTATGAATCAATACCATATTTGATAGCAGACGGCTGTCCAGCTATTGACCTCGCGAGAGCCGGAATATCGACATGTCTCGGAATACGAATTCAACAGCATATCGAAAAAGTATGTATCGGAAAAACTAAAGCCGAAAACTCACAATCGGATGATTATGTTTTTCTTATCGGGCTTCCTCTTGTGCAAGGAGGGGTACGAACTCGGAATCGTCAAGTTGAAATTCTTCTTTTTGTGTAGATAGTTCACTACTCTAGAGGGACTCAAATACAAGGGGGCAGGGCTCAACGCTCGTCAGTTTTCGAGAAAAATCGATTTTAAAAATACACATGCTTATGTGATGATAATGGCTATGGTTATACTAGTTTTGAGTAAAAAAAGCAGTGCAGCTCGGTTGATTCGCGTCCGGCTGCTATGATGCTGCAATCCTGGATTCGATCCGCCGACCAACCGGTATAGTGGTTAAGGTGTTAGCCTCTAGATCGGAAGGTTCCTGGTTCGAATCCGGGCCCGGGCATGGATGTTTGTAAATGTATGGTGTAGAGGCGGCTGGTGCACCTTAAATCTGTCGTGACCGAAAGTCCTCACGTTGGGTTGGCGTGGAAGTTTAGAGAAGAGGTGCCAGCTCAGGTGTGACCTCGTCATCTGAAAGTGGTTCAAAATTACGGCGTGCTGTCCTAGATTCTTTCCCTTCTGGTTTGACGTGGTTCAAAATTACGAGGTGTCCTCGGATCTTTCCCTAAAGGGACTGATCCCGGACCGTCGTCAATAGCCCGTTGTGTTGCTCTAGTACGACGTTAACTAAAATTACCATTACCGTTACCATTACCCTTCTGGTTTGATCCCGTACCGTCGCCAATGGCTCGTTGTGTTGCTCCAGTGCGAAATTAATTAAATACCTACCTACCCCAGCGTATGAATATTCATGGTAATTGTAATTCTAGTTAACGTCGTACTAGAGCAACACAACAGGCTACTGACGACGGTACGGGATCAATCCATTAAGGGAAAGATCCGAGGAGAACACCTCGTAATTTTGAACCACTGTCAGATGACGAAGCAGCCCCTGAGCTGGTACCCCACTCTCCAAACTTCCACACCAACCCAACGTGAGGACTTTCGGCCACGATAGATTTAAGGTGCACCAGCCGCCTCTACACCATACGCTTACAAACATCCATGACCGGACCCGGATTCGAACCAGGAACCTTCCGATCTAGAGGCTAAAACCTTAACCATGAGAATATTCAAGGAAAAAAATTGTTCATTTTTAAAATTGTAACAACTCATTTTTTCTTCCTGAATTCGCTTTTCAGGGGATCGGAGGGTTCCTGGTTCGAATCCGGGTGCGGGCATGGATGTTTATAAGCGTATGGTGTAGAGGTGGCTGGTCCACCTTAAATCTGTCGTGGCCGAAAGTCCTCACATGGGGTTGGTGTGGAAGTTTGGAGAGTGGGGGTGCCAGCTCAGGTGTTGCTTCGTCATTTGACCGTGATTCAAAATTACGAGGTGTTGTCCTCTGATCTTTCCCTTAAGGGATTGATCCCAGACGATCGTCAATAGCCCGTTGCGTTGCTCTAGAATGACGTCAACTAAAAATTACCAATTATTTGGCATTTGGTATTTTTAAAAAAGGTTACACTGGAGCAACACAGCGGTATATTGGCGACCGTCCGGGATAAAATCCGAAGAGAAAGATCCGAGGACAATACCATATAATTTTAAACCACGGTTAGATGAGGAGGCCAAACCTGAGCTATCACCACATTCTCCAAATTGAGAGAACCACGGTCAGAAGGCATACTAGCTTGACTGAAGTTTTCATCTCTTGCTCTAAGTTTATCTCTCTATATTAAAAAAAAGTTACCGCCGCTGCAGGATTGAAAACTGTGTTGTTTAGCTCGATTCTTAGACGTTTTCCCGAGAAAGTACTAATCAGAAAAAACGAAATTAACATGGTTTGTTCTTCATCGTATTCCCTGGACAATTATTGAGATTTTTTTTCCGATGCGGCTATTAGTTAAGGTTTTTTTAACTGTCAAAATTGAAAAAGCGAAATTTCTTCCGCGAGTGAGTAAACCACATAAAATATTCAGTCTTCAGCCGTGAGTTTTTTTAAACAGTTCCTCTCAACGTAAATTTTTGCAGCTCGTGAAGCTTTTTTAGAAAATTCTATTTTGTTCTTGATAATATTTTTTTGAAATTCGGGAAAAATCGGGACATTTTTGTTATTTTTTTTTAAACTGCCGTATCTTTATCTTATTACTATTAGTTTTTAATTTTTAAAATATCGCAGTATACCTCAGAATGTACTCTTTCTTACGGTACAATTATTTTTGAAATTGGTTAATAATTAAATTCGATGCGATCAAAAGTTGGTCATACAAAATTCAGAATCTCTGGATATTTTCACAACTTTTTGTTAAAACTCTCATATCTACAGTTTAGTTCTGTTATTTTTTAAATTTGAGAACATCTCTGAATACATTACATAACACTCTTTCTTATGGTACAATTATTTTTTAAATTGGTTAATAAATAAAATCGATGCAATTAAAAGTTGGTAATACAATTTCCGGAACTTTTAGATCGTAATTTCCGATACAAAACTAAAACTGTCATATCTATATCGTATTACTATTAGTTTTTAATTTTGAAAATTTGGTTGGCGAGCGTAAGCGAGCAGGGGGCGGAGCCCTCTAGTATTTAAAAAAATAGACTCAGAGGTTGAACAGTACCATTACGTAGCATTGATGAATGTGGTAGATAGGTTGTTAATTAACTCCCTAACTATCGATGGAGCAATACAATAGCCTATTGGTACCGTTCCGAATGAATCCCGAAGACAACACCTCGTAATTTTGAACCACGGTCATATGAGAGAGTTAACACCTGAACTGGCACCCCACTCTCCAAACTTCCCCACCACGCCAACGTGAAGACATTTGAGTCCATGACAGATTTAACGTGTAACAGTTCCCTTTCTACACGACGATCTTTCATTGGATTCGAACTCGTAACCCTCCGGCTATTAATCGGGTTTATTATTACTTACCCACGAAGGTATAAAATTCTTATTGAGGGGATGATTGAATCAACGTCGCACTCAAGAAACTGGACTAATGGCGATAGTCTGGAAACAATTCGGTAAAGGAAAGATTCGATGATAACATCTCGTAATTTTTAACCGCAGTCCGATGACGAGACAACACTTTTGAGCATGTTCTCTCCCCCCTCTCCAAACTTCAATCTACTGCCTTTATTTAGTGGGTAGTTTGGTATTTAAATTCACGTTGCACTGAAGCAATGCAACGGGATATTAGCTACGGTTCATGTCTGAAATCGCTTATGCTACGAAAATTAGATAGAACTTGACAACTGGCTAACATTTTTCCAAAGCTAAAGGAAGTAGTTTCTGAGATTCTTTAAATCACGAGAATTTCTCTGAAAGGGTTTGGTTCTCTAATAACCGATCCTTGTTTTAGTAGAGGATGAGGTCGGTTAAATAAAGATAATTAAAACCTTATTTATGATCTTACGGAGAATAGACTCAGTTTCTCGAATTATAATTTTCCCTTGCGTGCACTCAGTGGAATAAGACTTATTACTTCTTTAGAAACAGACATGCAAACATAATGTAGTCGGCTACTAGACTGTACAAATTAAATTTATTAACACCTATAAGGTACCAAGACAAATGGATGGACTTGGAATATTTTTATGGTTACCTTCACTACTCATTAGCTTCGAATCATTCGCTTTACGACCTATAGTAAGATCGGAACTTGGTCATTAAGTGAGAAGTATCTGCATATCGAATAAAACCTCCAGCTACGAATGGGCGGTATTTTTGTAATGCTTGCATTGTTGACCAGTAGCACCTCTAAGCGCACTATCTTATCAACCCATTCGCTTAACGACCTAGTCGTAAGATTGGAAAGAGATCGTTAAGTGAGGATATACCAATATATCTAATAAAACCATCAGATACGAATGGCGCATCTTTATGAAATACCTGTATTGTTGGCCAATGGTACCATTGAACGCACCCAGTCATAAGAATGGAAATAGGTCGTTAAGTGAGGAGATTCATTATACCGAATAAAACCACCAGCTTAGAATGAGGCATCTTTGCCTGAATTATTCCCCAGTGGCACCACTGCACGCACTAGCTTATCGACCCATTTCTCTTGCTGGCTCAGTTTTATTCGGTACATAGGTTTTCCTTGCTTAACAGCCGAGTTCCAATTTTACGACTAGGTCGGTACATGAAGTGAATTTCTATACCGAATAAAAATTATGAGATAAGAATGGATGTTTTTGAAATGCCAACAATGTTGGCCAGTGGCACCACTAAACGCACTAGCTTATCGATCGAGTCGCTCAACGACCTAGTCGTAAGAACTGAAAGGGGTCGTTAAGTGAGGAGTACCAGCATATCGAATAAAACCACCACTCGAGAATGGGACGTCTTTTTCAATGCCTATATTGTTGACCGGTTGCACCCCTAGCTCTTCAATCCATTCGCTTACCTATCTTCGAGTTGCAGGCGGCGCAGGTGCGATTCCTTTCAGGTACATACCTCCCAGGTATATTTCTGTCATCTATGTCAGTAAAACTCTCATTGTGTAACGATGTTTGTTTGGTGAGCTAGTGCGTTCATAGTGGCGCTACTATCCAACAATACAGGCATTTAAAAAAAACCTTCTCTATAACGAACTGAACCACCAGCTACAAATACAGCGTCTTTTTTCAATTCCTGTATTGTTGACCTATGGTATTGACAATGCTATCTGTGTTACAGGTCAGATGGGAGGCGAGGCAGAGGCACCGGAGGACAGAGAGGCTGCTGCCGAAGAGGAGCAAGAGCGGTTGGAGGCACTGCGGGAGGTGGAGGAGCGGCGGAAAGAGAAACACAAGAAGATGGAGGAGGAGAGAGAAAAGATGCGACAGGGAATACGAGATAAAGTTAGTTATCGCCCATTATTCTTAGCTTCAGTGGAGAGGTGTAGTGTGTAATGGTTAATGAACAGGCTTTAGATCTGGACGTTATGTCCAGTTACCTTGTTACATGACTCCTGTACTCGAATCCACAGTGATGTGAGACTGCTCGCAAGCAGTCGAATCAGCTCTTAGTGGACACGTATGCATTTTAATATACAGTTCTGTGAGAGAACTTTCGAGCAGTCTAATTAGCTCAGAGTGAGCTCCAAAGCAATCATAACTACAGTTCTGCGAGAGTGTCATGATCAGTCTAATCCGTTCAGAATTCTCCGAAGTAGTCTAATTCCTGAGTGTTCGGAGAATGCCCTCCACGCAGTCGAATAGACAGTGCTCCACGAGAAGTTAACAACTAACCTTTTCTTACGAATGCAAGCTTAATTACATTTTCTAAACACAAATACGTACAATCTTAAAAAAGAAGCGGTCAAATATCACATATTGACATTTCTAACATCTTGGTAAGGTTGGTTATGTGTACAGCTGCAACAAAATAAGTTTAATAATTGAATAATTAATTAAAATATTTTTTTTTATTTGTGCATAGTTCATAGAAGAGCAAATTTTATCAAGACTGCTCCAGTTGTAAATGTTGCGCCTAGCTACTGCTAACTTTTGCTGCATAGATGTAGTAAATAATATGTACTTGTGTCTTATAGTCGCAAAACTGTTTTTCTAGTACGGCATCAAGAAGAAAGAAGAAGAGGAAGAGGAGGAGCCACTGCCAGAAAGCAGCAGCCTGAACCGAAAGAAGAAAACACCGGCGGAAATTGAGGCTGAAGATCTCGATGATTTTACTCGTGAGTAAACCTCTCTCCAAGTCATTTGGTAATGATTGCAGATAATTTTGACGATCTTCCTCCATATTTTCGGACGCTCTTACGGCTTGTTGGCCCCAATATTCTTTCCTTCCATCCAACAGCTACCAGTTCTGAAAACTTAACCTAGCTCAATGCTATCTTCCCAAAAGGTTCACTGCATACACCAACCCTCCAAATTGTTTAAACGAGATATCTCGTCCAAAAACTAGTGATTTTTACTAACATCGAGGTATCCAATCGAGATGAAACTACTCTATTACTCTCAGGGTAATTAAGACAATTTTTACTATCTTCCTCCATATTTGCTGACGTTCTTACCGATAGTTTGGAATAATATACTGTCCTTACATCTGGGATCGCGATAGCCCGGTTGAAAGGGTAACGAATTAGAAAACGGAAATTTGCGAGTTCGAAACATGGTTCAATCAAAGACCACTTTGTATACGGGAGCAGATGCACGTTAAATACGTCGTGGCTTCAAATGTCCTCAGGTTGGCATGGTGTGGACGTTGGGAGAGGTTGGTATATCTGGTCAGGTGTTAACCTCGTCATCTGACAGTGGCTCAAAGTTTCGTGGTGTTGTCCTCGGATTTTTTCCCTTTGGGGATTAATCTCCAACCGCCGTCAATAACCCATTAGGTTGCTTTAGTGTAACGTTAAATAATTACCATTACCATTTCCTGCATCCAAGATCTTCCAGTTCTCTTAAATGTGACCTAGCACTATGGAACAGGTTTTGCATCAGAGACTTCCCACGAAAGGGGGGTTTACGATGCGAAGATAAACCACCAGAGGGTCAAGGGGAGGTAAAGGGTCCAGTACTTACAATGATAATTTACATACTATGTATTGAAACAGAAACTGAACATCGCGATGATTTCACTGTTAGTAAGTCTCTGTTGGGGTCCATTTCATGCAAAATGAGCAAATCGACTGTGGCTGTCATATCACCAATTTTATAAAAATCTGTTTTCAAATAGGTCACATGTAGTAATAAACAATTGCAAGATATTAAGTTTAGTAAATCTAAATTTTGTTAATTGTTGACATTTAAAGTTCAAGGTCACGCAATTTTAAAAAATTTTAATTGCCTCTGGTATCTCTAGAAAATGGCCTGTTTGCGATTCTATATTTCAAATAAGCTGTTGAAACAAATAAAAAAAAATTTATCGCTAAGTTCTTTACAAAAATGTCTCTTAGGAAACGTCAGAATTAAATAGTTTTCATTGCTGAATCTGAGGGATTGATGAAGGTGGAAAGTTTGCCAATTTGGCTACAATTTCCAATTGCCTCCTTAACTTTGAAATGACATAAATACGAAACCGTGATAGGTAGAAATATGAAACAAGTGGTACATTTAAAGGGGCAGGACTGGAATTTTACATAGACCGGTTTAAAAATTAGTTACAACTTTGGCTAATAGATGGCGCTGCAGTCTCCAGTAAAGAGATCACGAGTTGTTTATCATAAGAATCTATGCCCTCATCCCGGTACATTGCGATTTTGTAACATTGTGTCGCCACACTTTAAGGATTGGAGGATTGCACTTTGTGGTTTGTGCAAGAGGGTGCCCGACCGCACCGTTCTTCTACAGTGTAACACCTTCCTTAATGAATACGTCCGTCACAGAGTCGTTGCTCTAAATTATTCTAAAGAGACCTGCACCGAAATAGATTGGCCACCATACTCCCCGGATCTACATCCATCCGACTTCTTTGGGGCTATTTGAAAGACATTGTTTACGGTAAGAATCCTCAAATGCTTGAACCGTTCATCTGTGAAGCATATGTATCCTTTCAGTGCACACTTTGCGGCAGGTGGCTTCAAACTCATCCTTTCGCTTGCGTCAAGTGATTGCTGTTCAAGGTAGCCATGTAGAATTCATTGTAATGTGATTTGACGCCTGTTTAAGAATGACAGTTTACACACTATTTAAAAGGGGAAATCAAGATTGCAGCAGCGCCATCTGTTATCCAAAATTGTAACTAATTTTGGAAACCGGTCTATTTCTAATTCCAGACCTACTCATGAAACATACCGCTTGTTTCATCTTTCAATCTATCACTGTTTAGTAGTTATTTCATTTTAAAGTTATGGAGTCTTTTCTGAAACACCCTATATAAAAAGAGCGATAAGAAGTATACTAAGGAAATAACTATTAATGATGCACATGTGAAACATTAGAAATTTCTTTTTAGTCTTTTTTTTTACTTAATCCAAGGAAGAGTGAAGAAAGTAGGCGGAAAGCTAATTTATGCTAAAAGCTAAAGCTTTTTGATTTACTCTTCTTTAGGAAATGTAAATATTGAATACTACTGTAACTATTGAATATTGAAAACGTTTTTTACATTTTTAGCATTATTAGTGCACACTAACTTTGAGAGTAAAAAAGAATTTAAAACATCGTTATTATAGCCGATTCTCCCAAATAAACAGTCACGGAAACAAAAACAAACCACCTCCTTCATTTCAATCACTATTCATACCAGAACATATTCAAATGTTTCATTCAAAAGGTAATAATGTCCTCTACAAATTCAAAAGAATTGCATAAGGGGACGTCTTCGTATCACATATGGCACAAATAAAGAAATATTTCTAATGGAAACACCATATTTTGATGCCATAATCAAAGTCTGCATCGTTAAATTAGTCTAGGAATGAAACTTCATGAGTTTACTACCTTTTTATCCCGAGATATTTAATTCTAAAGTTTGTGTTGATTTCAGTGTTCATCAAGACATAGAAAATCACTATTTGTAGATCGAGATTAATTGCAGTTATAACTACCCAAATTTCAAATTTGAACACTATTTCAAACGTATTTTTCAGCAATACGAGAATTATTATATTTATTACGCAAGTGCAAACGATTTGAGAATTAGATTATTATATTTACTATGTTCGTGCAAACGATCAGAGAATTATTATCCGAAATTTGTCAGACGTTTTTTAAGCTTTTGGTTGCCCCCTAAAATCGCAATAATGAGGAAAATTTAATGTAGCTCAAAAACTAACTATCGAAATGAGTTGAAATTTTTCATGGCCATACAAGAAGTCCTTCTAAATCGATTCCTATCAAAATATAATACGGATCCTTTTCAAACATTAATTCAATAATTATTATTGCATATTAAAAACTATTTTTAAAGTAAAATATTAAATGGATTTTGTTTGGGTTGTTTAACAGTAACCATGGTACAAAATTTCAGAGCTATACTCGTAGATATATTATTTAGGAGTACATGCATAAAAGTCTAAGAAACTGATTTAACATTAGGAGTTCCAATCTTTCTGTATTTTTAACGTCGAAACAGTAAGATTTACTGGCATGATAATTAGTATCAGAAGTTAAACTTTAATTTAGATTTGATATTTTGTGTTGAAATAGGGGGTTCACGATGGAAATTATGAAGTTGTGCTCAATTTAATATGAAGGTGGCCCTTTATTAAAATTTTCTTTTGCTGTTTTGAAAATGAAGAAATAAAAGAGTCGACTTTAAAACTTCAGTAATAGTTGTATCATACCTAGCACTATAACTAGCATGAATTGCAACGATGCATTTATATAAATTCCTTTAGCCCATAGAAACCTTTCCAATTCTATCAAAGTCGACTATTTTCCGTTTTTCGCTTGTAATTTTTAGCTTAAATATGATGTTTCAAATTGTTACTTTCAAATAGATAAAAAGGGGGAGGAATTGTTCATAAATTACAACGATATTGTTGTCTACGTTGAGTAGTTTTTGAGAAAGAGATGTTCAAACATGTGTGTGTGCAACATAAAGCGATTGCATAACTGCTCTTCAAAGATGCAAGTCCTTAAAAAGCCTGAAATTCCCAAAATATATCATTTTGAGCCAAAATATTTTGTATATCGTTATTTATGTATAAACAAACACCCTGTAGCAAATTTCATGACTATCAGTCACCCTAACACCACGGGTTTTTCTGAATCTTGCTCATTTCACATGGAATGCCCAGTTCAGTCATTTGGTATTGATCACAAATAATCTGGACGATCTTCCTCCATATTCCTCCATGCTCATAGGGCCGTTGTAGCCCTGTTGGAAGAGCGACTGATTAGCAAACCCGAGTATTTGCTAATCCATTGTTACGAGCTAGTGGAGACAAATAATCTGGACGATCTTCCTCCTTATTCCTCCACGCTCATAGGGCCGTTGTAACCCTGTTCGAAGAGCGACTGATTAGAAAACCTAGTATTTGCTAATCCATTGTTATTAGCTAGTGGAGACAGATAATCTGGACGATCTTTCTCCACATTCCTCCACGCTCATAGGGCCGTTGTAGCCCTGTTGGAAGAGCGACTGATTAGCAAACCCGAGTATTTGCTAATCCATTGTTACGAGCTAGTGGAGACAAATAATCTGGACGATCTTCCTCCATATTCCTCCACGCTCATAGGGCCGTTGTAGCCCTGTTGGAAGAGCGACTGATTAGCAAACCGAGTATTTGCTAATCCATTGTTACGAGCTAGTGGAGACAAATAATCTGGACGATCTTCCTCCTTATTCCTCCACGCTCATAGGGCCGTTGTAACCCTGTTGGAAGAGCGACTGATTAGAAAACCTAGTATTTGCTAATCCATTGTTACTAGCTAGTGGAGACAGATAATCTGGACGATCTTTCTCCACATTCCTCCACGCTCATAGGGCCGTTGTAGCCCTGTTGGAAGAGCGACTGATTAGCAAACCCGAGTATTTGCTAATCCATTGTTACGAGCTAGTGGAGACAAATAATCTGGACGATCTTCCTCCTTATTCCTCCACGCTCATAGGGCCGTTGTAACCCTGTTGGAAGAGCGACTGATTAGAAAACCTAGTATTTGCTAATCCATTGTTACTAGCTAGTGGAGACAGATAATCTGGACGATCTTTCTCCACATTCCTCCACGCTCATAGGGCCGTTGTAGCCCTGTTGGAAGAGCGAGTGATTAGCAAACCGAGTATTTGCTAATCCATTGTTACGAGCTAGTGGAGACAAATAATCTGGACGATCTTCCTCCTTATTCCTCCACGCTCATAGGGCCGTTGTAGCCTTGTTGGAAGAGCGACTGTTTAGCAAACCGAGTATTTGCTAATCCATTGTTACTAGCTAGTGGAGACAGATAATCTGGACGATCTTTCTCCATATTCCTCCACGCTCATAGGGCCGTTGTAGCCCTGCTGGAAGAGCGACTGATTAGCAAACCGAGTATTTGCTAATCCATTGTTACGAGCTAGTGGAGACAAATAATCTGGACGATCTTCCTCCTTATTCCTCCACGCTCATAGGGCCGTTGTAACCCTGTTGGAAGAGCGACTGATTAGAAAACCTAGTATTTGCTAATCCATTGTTACTAGCTAGTGGAGACAGATAATCTGGACGATCTTTCTCCACATTCCTCCACGCTCATAGGGCCGTTGTAGCCCTGTTGGAAGAGCGACTGATTAGCAAACCCGAGTATTTGCTAATCCATTGTTACGAGCTAGTGGAGACAAATAATCTGGACGATCTTCCTCCTTATTCCTCCACGCTCATAGGGCCGTTGTAACCCTGTTGGAAGAGCGACTGATTAGAAAACCTAGTATTTGCTAATCCATTGTTACTAGCTAGTGGAGACAGATAATCTGGACGATCTTTCTCCACATTCCTCCACGCTCATAGGGCCGTTGTAGCCCTGTTGGAAGAGCGACTGATTAGCAAACCCGAGTATTTGCTAATCCATTGTTACGAGCTAGTGGAGACAAATAATCTGGACGATCTTCCTCCTTATTCCTCCACGCTCATAGGGCCGTTGTAACCCTGTTGGAAGAGCGACTGATTAGAAAACCTAGTATTTGCTAATCCATTGTTACTAGCTAGTGGAGACAGATAATCTGGACGATCTTTCTCCACATTCCTCCACGCTCATAGGGCCGTTGTAGCCCTGTTGGAAGAGCGACTGATTAGCAAACCGAGTATTTGCTAATCCATTGTTACGAGCTAGTGGAGACAAATAATCTGGACGATCTTCCTCCTTATTCCTCCACGCTCATAGGGCCGTTGTAGCCTTGTTGGAAGAGCGACTGTTTAGCAAACCGAGTATTTGCTAATCCATTGTTACGAGCTAGTGGAGACAAATAATCTGGACGATCTTCCTCCTTATTCCTCCACGCTCATAGGGCCGTTGTAACCCTGTTGGAAGAGCGACTGATTAGAAAACCTAGTATTTGCTAATCCATTGTTACTAGCTAGTGGAGACAGATAATCTGGACGATCTTTCTCCACATTCCTCCACGCTCATAGGGCCGTTGTAGCCCTGTTGGAAGAGCGACTGATTAGCAAACCCGAGTATTTGCTAATCCATTGTTACGAGCTAGTGGAGACAAATAATCTGGACGATCTTCCTCCTTATTCCTCCACGCTCATAGGGCCGTTGTAACCCTGTTGGAAGAGCGACTGATTAGAAAACCTAGTATTTGCTAATCCATTGTTACTAGCTAGTGGAGACAGATAATCTGGACGATCTTTCTCCACATTCCTCCACGCTCATAGGGCCGTTGTAGCCCTGTTGGAAGAGCGACTGATTAGCAAACCCGAGTATTTGCTAATCCATTGTTACGAGCTAGTGGAGACGTGCCGAGATCAATCCCGAAGGGACGGACCAAGGACAACGCCTCGTAATTTTGAAACACGGACAGATGAAAATAACAACACCTGATCTGGCACCCCACTCTCCAAACTTCCACACCAAAGACATCAACTAGAATCTATGAAAGATTGACCTGAAGGGCATCTACCTCCAAAATTACAATGTTGGTGACATTGTGATGGTTTGGACGTTTGAGGCCACGACAGATTTAACGTGCATCAGCCACAGAGTACACGGTGGTCTTAGGCTGGACCTAGCTTTGAACTCGCAACCCTCTGGATTGCTAATAGCCCGTTGCGTTGCTCCAGTGCGACGTTAACTAATTACCATTACCCTCCGGTTGCCTAATCCGTTACTTACTCGTCCAACTGGGCTACCGCGGCCCGTGATAAGAAAGGACCGAGAGGAGAAAGAGAAAGTTCGATTGGGCATCATGGGGTCGCGAGTTCCGTGTTTACCAGAGGTAATAAACCCCATGGAAGAAGAAAAGATTACAGGTATACCTCGGATTCGTGAATCCTGCACACACATAACGATGTGTCAACAACTAGACCACTGGCACCATCGTGTATCAGTAGGTATGTGCACTGCCCTAGCAACCTTCGATCCGTAGGCGTCGCAGGTTCGATTCCTGTAAGGAGCATTCCTCCCCCTGAGTGTATTTCCTCTTCTGTATCAGTAAAAACTTTCATGTGTGTATGTCTATTACTTCATATTGTATGTCTTATGTCTGTTGAAGCGTGGCCCAAACATGGCCCTTGCGCCATAAAACCCCAAAACAACCACCCATCCACGTGGGCCACTACTAGATGGTAAAGTGTATTATAATTAACGTCGCACTGCAGCAACACAACGGGCTATCGCCGACGTATCGGAATCCAACACGAAGGAAAAGGTCCAAGGACAACACCACCTAATTCTGAACCACGTTCAGATGACGAGGCAACACCTGAGCTGGCATCCCACTCTCCAAACTTCCCCACCATGCCAACGCGAGGACATATGACAGATTTACCACGACAAATTTAACTTGCACCAGCCCACCTTTGGACCACTAATAGATGTGATAGGCTGTTCTGATTTATGGCTCCAAATACCGTATCGACAGGAGTTACAGTTTTATGCCACTAGGCAGTAAACTGGGAATAGTAACGCCGGCTATGTCTCCAGTACACGCGAATTTGGAGATTATCTGCCCCGAGGCAGAAGCAGGATCCATCACTAAACATAATACGCTGCCATTCCATGTGTCTGGCACGGCACCACTCCAGAAGCAGCCGATGAGGTTCGGTAGTCGAAGGCAGACGTCTTAACGATCTACGTGTCCGCAGACGTCTGGCCTAGACTGTCTCAGGGTACTACTACTTGTCAAACTACTCAAAAGTTTTATTGACAAAAATTGAAGTTACTAAAAGTTACGTTCCATCAATACAGTATGTGGCGTTCTGTTCGATGACCTTTATCCATCTCTCAGGTAGCTGCATCATCCCACCCTCGTAGAAGTTCTGAGGTTTCTGGTTAAAGAATTGATCCAGGTGACGAAACTTTCTGAGTCACTTATGCTCCTCACCCTATGCAACACATGTCTTTTCCATTTTCAAAGCATTCTTGCCTTTTCGGAAATTAAAAAAGCGTTATGCGTCGAAAATGCTTCTTTTTTTCTGCCATTTTTTACGCTTAACACGATTTAAAAATCACAGCCAAATAACGCAATTCTTCCCCAAGTACTCGCTGAAATTCTTTCTTTCAAACAACATCTAAACTTGACACGTGTGTAGATAACGCTTCGGTTTTGCGATGCAATGCCATCTAGCGCCGAAAACAGGGCGAACTTTTGTATCAACCCTATAGTACAGCCCATGTCTGGTGAACATCTGTTAGAGCTGAAGTCAAAACGGATCTGGACTAGTGGAAGTCATTACGGATATAGGGAAAGCCCAGAGAGTTATTTGGTATCGACAAAAATCCCTGATTTTATACAGTGTAGATGCTATATGCTTAAATGAAATAAATAGTCTAGTTGTAATTTTGGCTGTGTAGTCGTGTTTATTGTCACACCACTGGCCCACTACGTTACAGTTCTGTCATGTCCAGATTATGCATCGCTTTCTCTGGGATCTTGGTGGTAGATCCCCTTTAGGTCAACCTTACATTTATCCTACTTGGTGTCTTTAGCGGGAAATAGATAGAGCTTTTTCTCAATCCATTCGTTCATAGCCTGACTAATCCTTAAGCTTGTAGAGTTCAGAGTTTAAATTTCAATTCTGGCATCTCTTATATATATATATTTCAGTGACCGGCGATTATTTAGATTTACATGAACCTACAGGCTTTGTATTGGTTTAAGAGTCTCTCTCCATCAATCCTATTTAACTTGTACAAATCTGAGACATTTTTATCCTCTTTTTTTTTAATACTTCACCTATTTTATCAGAATTGTTGAGCCTCCATCCAAATATTATCACTCTTTACCTTTTTGCATCCCTTGGGATTTTTGTAACAATCATCTTGTAATTACATCTGAGATTCAATTTTAATAGTTAACTAAGATGGGAATACTTTATCTTAGTCCCAATTTTTTTCGATCTCTATTTTCGAGTTACTGTATTTTACCTTCCATAAGTTGTTTTGCCATGGGTGATCTATTTGCTTTTATATGTTTCATCTTTTAATTGGCAACCTTTGCGTCACATAATACGCATCCATATCATCTGATTCGGAAACACTTTTTTTAATCTAATTTTTATTATTTAAACTTTTATCTATTTTCATTGATTTAAATTATGTCTTTTTTTTTGCACAACTAATCCGTTTTTGTTCATCGCACCATAAAACCCAAACCAACTAACTTTGTTTTGTACTGATGCCCGAGTCGTTTTTTAGTCATACACGTTGTTTTCTTCACAAATTTACCCAAGCGGCTCATCACTTGGAGACTTTTCAAAGGGAGATTGATGTTACTAAGTATGAACTCAATGATTATCGTTTTCTAGTCTTAGGAGTTGTTTGCCATACAGTTGTACAAAGGCGGCTTATCACTTGGAGACACTTCAAGTGAAGCTTGATGTCACAATGTATGAATTCGCCACCTCTATGAATTTAAGGACGAATACCCACTAGAGGTTTTGATTGAACTGTGAAACAATATATTGGAGAGCACGTAGTCAAAAGGAGACTACCGGCCTTTGTGAACAACGTATTCATCAACTTGTTTGCTTAAGACAGTGGTTCTCAAACTTTTTAAAGTCGTACACACTTGAAGTCCTACAAAAATATCGTAGACGCACCACACTCAAAATGCTAAGAATTACTTATTAATTAATTTATATATCCCCACACATATCTATCTGGGATTTCATAGGGCTCACCTAGGCATATCACCGGACGCACCAGTGTGCCGGTTGCCTTTGAGAAGCACTGACTTAAGATTTGAATTATGCGTCTGCTAAATAATAATGATTTCTTTTTCAGGTTGGAAAAACAACATCGAAGCGCAGCTTGGAGAACTCCGACAAACACTCGAGAGTAAATGTGTCATTCAGTGATGAGAGCAACGAATCAAGTGCCGATTTTTCTTTTCGTGGTACTCATTTGTGTAGTCTCAATGTATTCAGCTTTCAGGATGAGATTATTTTTTTATGCTCAATGGTCGCCGATTGGAAGACGGAATGGTAGACGGGAGAGAAAAGTCGAAACTGATCCAAACATCCGAAAGGCAGATGAAGTGTTCAAGACACTTGGGTCAACATTTTTAATCGAGTGCTATGGAAAATTTTTATTTTTTCATGCCGAGTTAAGTATATTGGTCTTTTTTTATAATGGAATCATTGTCTTCGAGAACTGTTTCTCAGATCATATTCCATGCGTCAATTTTTCATTACATTCTTCAAAATTATTTACACACCTAAGCAGACAGTGGCGGATTAAGTCATTTGAGGGCCTAGGCACAAGAAACTTTGACCGCTTCTTCACAATTCTAGGACTTTTTGACCTCAATACACGTTGAGATGTTTTTATTACAAGTATTAATTAAACAATGAAAATCAATAAATTTTATTCATCGCAATTGTTACGAACTTTAAAATGAATGCAAGAATACTATAATATTATATATATATTGAATTTCTTAACGGCAAGCCAGGGTACGGTTCAGTGAAATTTCATTGTAGTAGACGGCATACCCGGAAATATGTGAAGTGAGGTGTAGACGAATATTTTTCGGGTTGCATTTAAACTGAATATTCAGAGCTAGTTCAAGCGTGCCGTTTGGAGGGTTAATAATTGCATACAGAGTTTTAGTAATTGTTTTAAACATCTGATAACACTCTTTCTAACATACATTTACCTGAATTTTAAGCCTCCTGGTATTTCTCGATGAAGTACCTAGTCATTTGCGAAACTGACCAGATCTTGACAGATGATACAGTTCGCCGTTAGAAGAAAACTGACCAGGTCTTGATCTCGGATCATCAAGCAATTGACAATTTCTAAATGACGAAATCTCTGACCAATTCTAGTCAATAGCAAAACTGGTCTGATCTTGAAAGACGAGATATCTCGTCGAAACCACTTGAAGGGATGACACGGATGAAATTGTGATGAGATCTAATCTGGTGTCTGCTTTTTGGGGAAATAACTTATGTGAAATAAATACATAAAAAAATTGTGCAAGAAGCACAGAGGGGTACTTTCCAATGAAAGAAAGTTTTTAGAAATTAAGAATTCTCTATTTTATGCGAAACGTCATAACAGACCCTTACTTCACAATTCTATTTTTCCGTTTTGAGGTCTTTCAGCAAACAATACGTGCACGTAGTGGGTGATCCACCACTGTAAGCAGGTGTCAGTGGCATGAAAGTATTTTTTCACGCTTATCACCAGCACTTCAGATTGGCTTATGTGTAGCGTGCTCGACAATCCATAGAACACTAATAATACCTACCGTGAACGGAATATATTTCTTTCATTATACCTTAGAAGAAATCTAGCGAGAATACTATAAAATAAAACTTTTCACCATTAAATCTGGTAACGAGAAAGTAAATCTTCCATGGAATATATGCGCTCAATCATAATAGAATACAAAATAGCAAACGGGAAGCATGTTTTTGGAATGTATTCTTATCCAACATTTAATTACATTTGTATTCAAATTTTTTAAGAGACCAACCGAATTTATCCTAATGAAATATTTACAGAATTAATATTGGGATCTTTTTCCAATTTTCTCTTTAATAAATACTTACAACAATCTCTTTTTTATCAAAAAGCATTTTCTAAAATTCTTCTATTGAAATATTTTTATTATATATTATCTTTCAGATCTTATCATATTTTATCTTATATTTCCTCTCATCAGAGACTATTTTTCTAACTATGTTTTAAAGAAAATGTGAATCATACATATCATGATTTTTTGAGATATTTGTTTTCTATACTATACGCTTTAATTCCCCAAAAATGTTTAATCGAAATCCTTCAAATTTGTAAAATGTTAGCTGAATGTATTGAAACTACATTCATTGCGTGTTTAAATGAAAGATTTATTGATACGAGTTCAGTTGGCGCAAGCACTTCATCACTTAGACATGATTTTAACATCTAGTCCTATATCTGTGTTTCAATCACTTCAATCAATGTTGTGTCTATCGTGATAACCAAAGTTGATGAAGGGTCAACGAATAACATTTGCAATTGTGACTCATGTATCGTATAATTTTCCGTCGAAATTACATGTACACAATGAAATGAATGTTTTTAATTTCAACAGTGCGAAACAAACTTACATATTTGTGTGCTTAAGGTAATCCGGTGTGTAGCTTAATACGCATTGATTCCCATGCTGAAATGAGAATTTCATAATTTAACTACCTAATTGAGCGGTATATTTTTACCACATACAGACGCTCTTCACTTCACGACCTAACTTTTTAACGACCGCTTGGACATACGACCAGCTCCAGCACGGAGAGTCCTCAGTCGGAGTTTCTTTTTTCTTTCTTTTACGCTCAGACTTCTTCTCTTAACTACTTGCCTGTTTAAGGACTGCTGGGACGTACGAACCAAACCTCCAGAGTGGAGAGTTCTCTTCTTAGCCTGAGTCTCTTTTTTATCCTATGCTAGACCTCACATAATGACCTACCTGCTTAACGACCGCTCGAACATACGACCAGCTCTCCAACGACAAAGAGTCCTCTTTCCTTTGATATAACGTAATCAAATGGAGGATTTCTCACATAGCCTAGTGCAGCAGATTTTCCAGTCCGATTCAGGATGTAATTTAATCAAATGGAGAAATCTCACATAGCCTAGTGGAGCAGATTTGCCAGTCCGATTCAATGTAATGTATCCAAATAGTGAAATCTCAATCAAATGGTGGAGCAGATATACCAGTTGAACTCCGATGTAATCAAATGGAGAATTCTCTCGTAGATTGGTGGTGCAGATTTGCAAATCCGGCTCCGGATGCAATGGGAAAGGATAAAAGGGAGGATTTTTCACATAGACAGGTACTTTGCGCCATAAAACCCAACAATCAATCTCAACGCCTGGAGCAACAGATTTGCCAGTCCTTAACCGAATATAATGTAATCAAATGGAGGATTTCGGGCATATCCTGATGCAGCAGAATTGCCAGTTCAGCCACCGGTACCGACAAATGTAGCTAGAGTTGAACTCACAAATTGGGTGACGTAATTTTTATAGCATATTCTGTTGGGGATCCATGCTTTCCCTTTACCGGTCATTTACTGTTATGATTACTCAGCTGCTAGGAAGTTATGAATTGTCCTCCTCTGCAAACTAGTTGTCGTGACATAGCTTCTTTATCCAGAAAAAAATAGAAACAGTTAAGCACCTCGCTTATCGACCAATTCGCTTAAGGATTTAGTCGTAGGAATGAAACTTGGACGTTAAGTGATGAGTACTCGTATTAGTTGGATAGTTGTAGATTTTTTTTGTTAGCCAAATTGCTAGCACTTATTAATGTATGTGAATCACTGTTAAATTGTTTGAAAGGCAAATCAAAAGTTTTTTATTTTACCGATATATTTAAATAACCATAAAAGCTCTGGTTAAAAATCTATTAACCCAAAGATTACTTCAAAAAATGTCACCATCAAACCTTTGATAGTTTTTAAAAGTTATTACGTGACAGAAGAGTCACGTTTGAGAAATTACCCATTAAAGGGCATTTAAAATATCCAGATAGTCCATTTTGGAAATATTTACAAAACAGCTACAAAAAAAGAAATAAAAATCATTTTATCCCTCTGTCACGAGATTTGCAAGTATTGAAGTATTGCCTTTACCCCACAACACATAATGACTAAATAGTCACACCTCTCTAAGACGATTCTAACGATTCTATTGACCCAATCTGCAGAATAGAATCATTTGGAAAGATTATATTGCTTCTTTCCTTGAATTGGTTTTTCCTTAGAATTTAATCCTTTTGAAAGATTATATTGATCGTTCCTTTAGAATAGAATCACTTGGAAAAGATTCCATTGCTTCTTTCCTTAGAATTGAATCTTTTGTAAAGATTATATTGGTCTCTTTCTTCGAATGGAGTTCTTTGAAAGGGTTCTATTGGCCCATTCTGTAGAATAGAACCATTTGGAAAGATTCTGTTTCTCCTTTCCGCATAATTGCATCTTTTTGGAAAGGTTCCTTTGGTAAGATGATCAAAATTGGTTAGAAGTTATGCAGGGAAGACTGCACGTTGTAATGTGAAATTATATGTGTGATTCCCTCAGAGGGTTAAAGCTTGAAAACTGCTCCTTAATTAACCCGACAAATTTAAGTTAAAGATAATAAATCTCAAAATGAAATTTCCAATTATTTTTTCCGGGTTACCTTAATGCGCAAAACACATTATAGATTTCTTAAAATAAAAATGCATATTTTTTTACGTAGTAATTTCGAAAATAGGTTTTGGAAAAAAATCTCTTTCTAAATAAATAAGGGACAATAAATAATTTGATATTCTTTTACATTTACAATTACATATTGAATAATTTGAACATCAGATGTTTGATAAGTGTGTGTATAAATTCACATCTTTAATGCAACATAATTAAAATTCTAAATCAGATGCAGGACTAAGACAACTTTTATAGCATAAAGCTATTCTAAACTGTTTATTACATGGGATTATTATACTGTCTCTTTTACCTCTATGAATTAAAGTTATCTTTTGTCAAACGAAGTAATTTCACTTAAGGTTCGATGTGATTACGAATATTTTTTTATTTACATTTAAATTTCTTTATCCGAATTCAGCGAAAATACATCTTTATTGTGCCATTTACCTCAATGTACTTTGTATGTGCCATCAAGAAATATCTGTTGGCAATTTTTCTGCACTGTAATCACTCGTAACCCCGGATTAAGTCATTCAATGGAATCTACTTTCCTTCTAATTGAAATAACTGTTGTGTAAACCTTGAAACTTCAAAGTTTCAGATTGTGAGTTTGTTATCTTCCATGTAAACTTTTTTACATTTCCCATTTGACTTTACAAAATCGAATGTTTTGTATCATAAGAATGCTACACACATGTTCAAAAAATGAAGGATAATGCTTTCTGAGATGGATCCCGTGACAAGTACCTGCTCTGAAGCGTCTTCGCCATCCTGGTGGCTTATCTTCGCGTCGAAAACTACCCTGTAGTGGCCAGCCTCTGATGCCCGTTCCAAATTGGCACCAGTTCAAGGGACAGTTTGTTTTTTCTTCTTGAACCTTCATTTAGCCTTGGAGTAATAGGGCAGTTTTTTCTCGACGTGAAAACTCGTCATCAGCAAAACTGGGTAGGATCTTGATGAACTTGATATCTCTTCGAGGATTAAATGGATGGTCTTTAAGCTATGTGGAATAAATAAAGAACACCCACGTGCCTCGTGGTGCTGCTGGCAACTAAAGAAATGAAAACTAAATGCTTTAGTGAACACATTGTAGGTTTTAGTCATTACCAAAATAGAAGTTTTTCGTTCAGTTAAAAGTAATCGATCAGGGAATGTGATGGTATTTGACCTTAGAGCAGGCCTCACAATGCGAAGACATGCTTTCCACAAGCCTGTCCAAGAGTTCCTGATAGGAGTCCCATTCGAGCAGTAGAGCACAGCCCTGCTTTTCTGCTGTCCTTGGTGCTGTTGTGTAGGCTGCAACGCGATGTCCTAAAGAATCCCATACATGCTCTTCTGGATTGAGATCAGGTGACCTTGCTTGATCCGAATTCAGAGTTTCCCTCAATTTATGGACATGTGTGTATATTAGTTTGAATTCTAGGATTTATTGGGTTGAAAATTTCTTTAAGAGAGCTCTTGCGCTGTTGATAAACGGGCGGCAAAAAAGAGTCAGATTTAAATACAGTCCTGTTTGTATAAAAATATAAATACAGAGCCGTGTAGGGGCTATGAGGACAAAAAGAGGCCCTATTTGGGAGGACGATTTTCTGAGTACACTGTACTCATACAATCGTAGCTTATAATTGTTAATAAAATTGGAATTTTAAATATTTTAAAAATAAATTTATACTATAATGTTTATATTTATACGGGAAGTATTCAAACTAGCTTCTAAACAGGAAACGAAGGCATTATGCCACTGTTGTTATCATATACTAGTTTCAGTGTACAAAAACTCCTTGAATATAGCTTTGAAAAAATGAAATCAGGCTTTAGTTAAGATTTTGCTAAAAAAAATACTGTGGATGTTTCACACACATGGGCTGCAACAGTGACGCAACTCAAAAAATTACATTTCGAGATACGATTGGTATAAAGTTTTTATTAGATAAAAATCGACAGCATTGTGTGCTGTAAAATACTTCTGCCACCTAGCAATCGTATGTTAAACAAACCCTCTGAGCGTCATGAGAATTCCGAGTAGTGAAGTTTATGTTTCGCACCAACACAATGATTAAATAACCACGCCTATTGCTTGAAAAAATCCATGGATTCCTTGAATATTATATTCATTTCCTTAGACTCGTCATCTGACCGTTTTTCAAAAATACATGGTATTGTCCTCGGATCTTTCCCTTCGGGGGTTAATCCTGGACCGTCACCAATAGCCAGTTGTATTGCTCCAGTGTGACGTTAATTAAAAAAATACCAATATCAATATCTTTCGTTAGAATAGAATTCTTTGGACAGATACTATTTATGAATACTACTGTTTAGAAGTCATGCAGAGTTAAAAAAAGTGCACGTTTCAAAGTGTAATTGAGTGTGTGAACCTATTCAGAGGGTTAAAAGGCTCTCCTCTAATTGATTCGATTTGGTTTGGTAGAGTTGGATGGGTTTTTATTGGCGCAAGGGTCAAATTTGGTCAAGATGCGCCAAATACAAGATTGCCAATGACATGCAGGAAGAATTTTTTCTGACACATAAAAGAGAAATACTCACAGTAAATTACAGGAATCGAACCTGTATCGTCAACAACTCGTAAGAGATTTACTAGAGTTGCTGATGGAATTCATTTAGCTTTCCATGTTAACCATGTTGGTAGTTGTTTCGACGAGGTATCTCGTAATTAGCGAAATTGACCAGATCTTGATGGACGAGGTATCTCTTCATTCGAAGAAAACTGACCGATTTTTGATCCCTTCATCACAAAAATATCCGCAATATCTTGATGACGAGATATCTCTTCATTTGCAAAATTAATCAGATCTTGATGGAAGAGGTATCGCGTCGAAACCACTTGAAGTGTTCAGACTTGTACTTACTCCAAAAATCGTCTTTTAGATGTGTCACTATTGCAGCCCAACTTTGTAAATGTCTCAAACTGTTTTATCAAATTCATGGTAGCTGTGTGACAGACACTGTGCTGACAGAAATCACAGGACACCTGGAGTATAAACAAAACAGCATTTATATTTTGAGGTCTGAATATAAATTTCAATTTCATAGTCCACATCCACATAGGTCACTACTGAGCTAACGACTAGTGAGTAGAGACTGATGTTTAAGAAAAGAATATCCTATAGAAATGTGCAAATGCTTTATACCAGGGGTGGGCAAACGCGTCTCTTCGTTCAGTTAAGTGTGGCTTCCATTAAAAATTTAAATCCGGTTGATTTTTTATTATTTCATAACTTTTTGTTCAAGAATCTTGTTAAATTGACTAAGTAAATGAAGCGTTAAGTTGTACGTAGTCGCTTCGATAGTAGGTCTTCGGTTGCATCGGTTAATGAAGTGTACAAGTCGTACGTAATCGCTTCGAAAGTCGATGTGTAGGTGAGTCGAATGTGCTTTGTCTCGTTTTGTATCGTGTAATGTAGACCATCCTGTGCGCAAACGTTTCTTTTTGTCGCGAAGATGACAGAGCAAACGAAGCTAGTTTTTTGATAGCTTGGATGTTGCTCGTGCCAAACGTCCATATGGAGAAGGAGAATTCTTGTTTAAAAAAACTTGGAACTGGTTAAAGTTTTGTATCCAGATAATACAAAACTGCATACATTGATCGCACAGGTTCCTATGTCACGCCGCACAACTGAGCTTCGTGTTGGTGCAATTAATAAAAATGTTGAAAAAGGCTTATTGTGTGATTTTAAAAATTGGTGCAGCAATTAAATTCAGACATTAGTTTACACATTCAGGATGATCCACAACTGTCCATTTTGTCTGCTATGTATCTGCAGACGTAAACGTGAAAGTTAGTTTTGGGAGTTTTTATGGCGAAAGGACCATATTTCGTAAATGTGAAGGAAGAAATGTTAGACCTAGTAACTCTTATCAAAACAACTCGCGGTATCGATGTTTGAAATGCTCTAGATAAAGTAATGACCAAGTTTGAATTACCTCGTGATAAATTTGTAAGTGTTGTGACTGATGGAGCGCCTGCAATGATAGGGAAAAACCAAGGTCCCATTGGTCTTTTAAACAACGATCCTAAAATTCCACGTTTCTTACCACTGCATTATACCCTGTGAGCATCTCATAATGAAGTATTTCAACTAAAAAAATTTGTAGAAGATTTTTTTGCAGATTGTGAATTTAATTAGAATAAATGCCAAAATACACTTTTAAAGAAGAACACTTCTAAGAACTTCTTAGAAGAGTTGCGAGTGAATGACGAAACAAATTAATCGCCAAGTGATTTATCTCTAAGATGGCTGTCATCTTACAGTGTTTTGAACCGTTTTGTGGAACTCCTAAAACTCTCTTATTATAACATTTATAAAAGAAAACGGGGAAAAGTATCCAGAATTTGAAAATGAAACTTGTCTTTCGGAATTAATGTTCCTTACAGACAAGCTAAAGCATTTTCAAACACTTAATTTGGCTTTAAAAGGAATGGAAAAACATATTATCGATTTGTCACAAACTGTATTCAGTTTTGAAGCTAAACTTCGGATTTTTGTGTACGAATTTAAGAACAAACTATATAATCATTTTCCACGAGTAAAATTAAAAATAATTAATATGAAATAAAAGTTAAACGAATAAAAAGAAAAATTGGAAGATTTTCAAGCAGATTTCAAACATAGATTTGAAGATTTGAAAAGTTTGAAATCTCTCTACATTTACATATTTTGTGAAACCATTTATTTGTGATATTATTGGAGATGGGTTTCCAATTTATGAAATACTTGTTGGAAAAGCGGCTGGAGAATAGGAATTATAAAAGATGAAAGAGGGATCACAGGCATTGCAAATGCAGCACAAATATATTTCTATAATTGAATTTTGGAAACTCGTGACAGAATTAATATATCCACACTTAAAGAAAGGTGCTTGCCGTCTAATTTAAATTTTTGGTACAACCTATTGCTATGAATCTTTGACAACGACTTTAGACTCCATAATGAAGTTCGTGAAGTCGAAATATCGTTCACAGTTGACCAATCATCTCACAGCATTGTTGCGGACGGCGTTCTCTTCGTTAAATGTGTTATACTTTTTATTAATACATTTTATTATATTTTATTTTATTATTAAAATTTTGAAATAATTATTTTGTATTTTCTTTCTCTTAATTATATTTTCTTATATGGGTACTTTACATACCACTTAAGACTTCTGTAGAATATTTAACCATATTAATAAAATTAAATTAAATGTGGTGTGTTTAATGCTATGTAACTATGGTGTGGCTCTTTATAATATATAAAAAAAAACGGAATGCGGTTCTCATTGACCTCATGCGTGCTCACCCCTGTTTTTTAGATCAAAATCTAAACACTAAAGTGGCAATCAATTTATTATCCCTAAATACCCATATTTAGAATGTTAGATGCGTACCATCGTGAATATAAGCTCTAGGGGACTGAATCATTTTGACTAGTCAATAATTTTTTGAAGGGGCGGTTTCACAGATCAGTTTATATTTGGGGATAATAAAGAGACTGCCACTACAGTGTTTAGATTTTGATGTAAAGCATTTGCAAACTTCTTCATTCCTTCCTTAAATTTCAGTCTATACTCACTAGTCGTTAGCTGTACAGTTACCCATGTGGATTTGGACTTTAAAAATTGAAAATTATAGCCAGACCCCAAAATAAATGCTGTTTTGTTTCTACTCCAGGTGTCCGCTGACTTCTGTCAGTACAGTGTATATAATTAAAGACAGCCACCTTTGACTGAAAATGACAAATGAAGGGGCTTGAGCCCCTGCAACCCTCTCCAACTGCACGGCCCTGTATAAATGTATGTCTCGTGAATCAAAATTCACTTCGTCGTGGTGCTTTTTCTTTTAAACAAGATATCTACGCTCTTTTTCACTTTTGAGAACCCTTGACAAGAGCCATTTTGACTTTGGTTCACTTCCTTTGAACAAGAGCTTGAACATTGCTCAGAAAAGTGATTTCCCCTCCCATTCCGAGAGGCGTCAGAGGCAATCGAATTGTTTAGGCGTTCACCTAACCTGAGCATCCTTGGAATCTCGTGTAGAAGTGTAGACCCCGTAGCTCATTCGTTCCACCTTTGTGTTTTCGAAGTCGTATTTCTCTTCTGAGTCTTGGCACTCACACACGGCCTCAGATTCAACGATGCAGTAGTTACACACCATGCAACGAAGTGTATCTTGTACAATTATACAGCACTAATCCGAAGATGTTGAAATGTATGTTGTAATAAAACAGTGAAATAAAGATGTTATATATAGAAAGAAAGTTTCGTTCATTCTGTCTTCAACTGAAAATTTGGGCCCCGGAAGTCCATAAAGGACAAGAATTTGCAATAAAAATAAACAGTAAATATTATACCAATTCGTATTTATTAACTAAAATGCACGTATTTAAGATCTTCTATCAAACTAGATATTAATGACTCACTAGAGTTATGGCAGTATTGCAGCCGGGGTGCGATATCACGATGATCATCATTCTCTGGGAAACGTCATAGAGGAAATATAAGACGTGATCAATGTTAATCGTTTTTGTGCATCCAGGATCATGTGACCAAAACTAGTAGTAACGTGACCCTTGGACTCTTGTCTACCGGGATAAAAATAATATCCATCACTTGATTGGTCCACGGGACGAGAGATGATGCCCAACCATTTATTTATCGGATTCGTTTATTGATTGATCATCTGATTGGTTCATTGACTGATCATTTGATAGTAGTAGGCTGGCGATTTCATCTCTTTTATCGTCACTCTAAAAATGTACATTCGCTCACTTACCTTGTCATAGGATCTTATAGTACCGAATGAGGCGATTAGATACCAGATAGGCCCAACCAATCGATTTTTTCCAGAACAGTCACATGACAACTAGTCGCCATGTTGTTCACACTTTATGAAGCTCCTCTCAATAACAATGCTCAGTCTACTTATATTTTTACGTAAATGGGTTGCTCCGAATTGGAAGATTAACAGATTAGTAACGGGAGGGTTGCGAGTTCGAAACTCGGTCCAAACAAAGAAGGGGGCTGCAGAACTCAAACGAACATAAAAACTCCAAGGCATTCAAGAAGATGTAACCACTATGGACTAACCATTCTTCGCGATATTCCGATGTAATTTTAACTCTCTTGCGCATCGAACACAAGTTTTACACTTATGCATCTTTAGTTAGATAGATCGGTAGTTAGTAGGAAAAACGGTTGTTGGCGACAGCCGGATCGGTCCCGAAGGGTAAAATCCGAGAACAACACCTCGTCATTTTGGACCATGGTCAGATGACGAGGTCTACACCTGAACTGGAATTTCACTCTCCAAACCTACACACCACACAAAAAAGAGAGCATTTAAGGCCACCACAGATTTAACGTACACCAGCCCCACTTATACTATGAATGCAGCTAGTCTCGAACTCTCAACCCTCCAGTTGCCAATACGCGACTCTTCAAACAGTGTTAACACAGCCTCGTATTACAATTTTGAAAGGAGAGAAGAGTAGATAAGTATTTTAATTAACATCGCACTGGAGCAGCACAACGGGCTATTGGCGACGGTTCTAGATCCATCCCGAAAGGAATGACCCGAGGACAACACCACGAAATTTTCAACCATGGTCAGATGACTTCTCCGAACGTTCGCACCACGCCACCGTGAGGACATTTGAGGCCTCGACAGATTTAACATTAACCAGCCCCTTTGTACACGACGGTGTTTGGTTAGATTTGAACTCGCAACCCTACTGTTGTTAATCCGTTACTCTTCCAAAAAGGCTAGCTCGGCCCAGAAAGGAGAGGGGAAGGAACGATTTAAAATTCTCTTCTTACAAATGTATGTAAAGTGAGTGGTGTGTAGGGTGTAGTCAGAAAAAATTAGGGCGGTTTAAAAGCAGAGACGTGCAGTATGACTCCAACTCTTTAAAAAACATGTCCAGTAATATAATTTTCCGATGTTAACAATTTTATACTTATTCGGTCTTTTTAAGCCAGACCTCGAAATAGATTTTTTAATACAGGTGCACAAGGTGCACCTAAGTTTTTAAATTAGGTGCACTGCGTGCACCTAGTGGGAAAAATTAGGTGCACAGTTATATTTTCATGTGCACAGTGCACCTGTGCACCCGGGTATTTCGAGCCCTGTTTTAAGCTATTTTTGAGATGGCAATCAAAGATAATCTGTGAGACAAAATTGAAGGAGCACCATTATTTTGAAAGGTTAGACGTGAAATGAAATTGTATTATTGTTAAAATAATAAGAGCCGAGTAGCCGATTAGCAACCGTAGAGTTGTGAGTTTGAATACAAACAAAGATAGTGGTGTACAAAGTGGGCTGGTGCACGTCAAATCTGTCGTGGCCTCAAATGTTATGACGTTGGAATGGTGTGGAAGTTTGGGGAGTGAGGTTCCATCTCAGGGTTTCACCTCGTCGTCTGACCGTGGTTCAAAATGCAAAGCAGCAGCTGATAATCTTACTTTTTCCGGAGTTTTGTGCGCCAGTCTACTTTTGAATACTTGTTCTTAATTTTATCAGTACATTCAAAAAACACTCATTAAAGGCATGTAGGTATTTTAATTAACGTCGCACTGGAGCAACACATCGGGCTATTGGTGTCGGTTCGGGATCAATCACTATGGGAAAGATCCGATTAAATAATTTTTAGCATTATTCATAAATAATTCTGTAAAAAGAAGGAAGGTATCTGAAATATTTTATATTTTGAAACGCACTAGTTGACTAGCAATTGTGTATTATAGGATTTTTTTAGAAATAGTTTTGAGTTAAAATAAATGAATTTAATAACTGGAAATTTAAAATCATCTCTTTTATCATAAATAAATTCTACTGCTAACAGTATACAGGGTGATTCATAAAAGATGAGCAAAACTTTAAGACGTGATAGTACACATCCAAACAAACAACTTTTATCAGAGAATGCATGGTCGGGAACAAAACGCAAAGGTGCTGGCGCATTTGAAAACTTGATCCTTGCAAATGTTAAAGCTCCGTTCTTGTTGCGAGTTATTGGTAGAACGACAGTAATAGCATGAAAATGTGATATGGGGAAAAAGAAGAAATCGCATGGAAATTTTCGCCTCGATTAATAAATAAAAACCGCTGATCCGAGTGTTCAACTGTCAATCGCGGTAGGAACATATCGGAAGATGTTCCCCTTAACTAATACGGAAAAGGCTGATATGCATTTTATATACGGACTTGCAAAAGGAAATGTCTCAGAGGCTTAACGATTTACGGAGAGAGGTTTCCCAACAAGCGGTTGCCCGACCGTAAAACATTTTAGAGCTTGCACCAACAGTTGTGCGAGACGCGATACTTTCTCGCTTCCCGGTCGGACGCAGGTCGTGCAAAGACGGACAGAACGTCAGTCGTGGAAGAAGACATTCTGGATATGGTGGCTGATCAGTCAAGCACAGTGGGCAGTGGCTAGGCAGTTACATGTATCCCAATCCAAGACATGGCGAGTGCTGAAGGATGAACATTTGCATCCTTACCATGTTCAACGAGTTCAGGAACTGACTCAAAACGATTTTTCTCGTCGTGTGGAATTCGCTCGCTGGTTTCTGCAGAAGAGCGCAGTAAATCGAGATTTCGTGGCAACTGTGCTTTTCACGGATGAATGTACATTTACACGTGAAGGTGAATTTAACACCCACAATCAACATGTTTGGGCGGATTTAAATCCACATGTCACTTATTCACATGCTCATCAGCGGCGCTTTTCTATCAGTGTTTGGGTAGGAATAATCGGAGACCACCTACTCGGACCTTATCTTCTGCCAGAACGCCTTGACTTGAAAAATTACCCAACGTTTCTGCACCAGATGCTGCCAGACATGTTGAAGGACGTTTCCACATACATCCAGAATGTAATGTGGTTCCAGCAAGATGAAGCACCAGCCCATTGTGCACAAGAGGTGCGAAACTATCTGGATTTAACTTTTCCGAACCGATGGATTGGGCGAGGTGGTTCTGTAGCTTGGCCACCACGCTCGCCAGATATTTCATGTAATGATTTCTTTTTGTGGGGACAGCTGAAGGCTCTTGTGTATGAGACCCCCGTTGAATCTGCAGATCTTGTCGCCAGACATTCGGCCGCTGCAGGGGAAGTACACGATATGCCTGGCGTTTTTGAGAAAGTTCGCCAATCCTTTCTTCGCCGTTGTACCTCATTGATATCCACTGCCGGTCACTGTTTTTTACACGTATTGAAATTACATGTCATTAAACTTGCTATTGTAACTTATTCTCTCTTTGTGTGTTTATGTGTCTTATAACAACACCTTTGGCGCACTCTAGCAACTTTTCAATTTAATTTCGAACGTGCAAGTTTTGATGAAAGTTGTTTGGATGTGTACTATTACCTCTTAAAGTTTTGCCCATCTTTTAAGAATCACCCTGTATAGAAGTCCAAGAAGTCCGTTTTATTATTATCTGAATTCGCTTTAGACAGGTACAGTTTTTGTGAGGATGTATTAAATTTTCATTAAATATTGAAATTGCTGCAAAAAGAAGCAGACGGAGCACGGCATCGGACCTTTCTCGTCAGCTATCTTCAGCCACGTGTACGACATTTTCAAGGCTAATCGTTTACAGACGTTTGGGACATGTTGGTCTATATGCTCGCAGGCCTGTCAGATGTGTTCCGCTCACGGCAACTCACTGTCGCCAGCGGTTAGCCTGGAGTAGAGAACATACAATGTAGACATTGTCAGAGTGTGCTTGTGTGATGTTTTCCGACGCGTCCAGGTTTAGCTTGAAGTCTGATTCACGGCGGACGTTCATATGGAGAACGCCAGGTACCCGCTACCACCAAGACAACATCATTGAACGACATCGTTACGGTGGTGCAGGATTGCTCGTTTGGGGTGGAATTATACTGGGCTCCATAACAATAACTGCAAAAAGAAGCAGACGGAGCACGGCATCGGACCTTTCTCGTCAACTATCTTCAGCCACGGGTACGACATTTTCAAGGCTAATCGTTTACAGACGTTTGGGACATGTTGGTCTATATGCTCGCAGGCCTGTCAGATGTGTTCCGCTCACGGCAACTCACTGTCGCCAGCGGTTAGCCTGGAGTAGAGAACATACAATGTAGACATTGTCAGAGTGTGCTTGTGTGATGTTTTCCGACGAGTCCAGGTTTAGCTTGAAGTCTGATTCACGGCGGACGTTCATATGGAGAACGCCAGGTACCCGCTACCACCAAGACAACATCATTGAACGACATCGTTACGGTGGTGCAGGATTGCTCGTTTGGGGTGGAATTATACTGGGCTCCATAACAATAACTGCAAAAAGAAGCAGACGGAGCACGGCATCGGACCTTTCTCGTCAACTATCTTCAGCCACGGGTACGACATTTTCAAGGCTAATCGTTTACAGACGTTTGGGACATGTTGGTCTATATGCTCGCAGGCCTGTCAGATGTGTTCCGCTCACGGCAACTCACTGTCGCCAGCGGTTAGCCTGGAGTAGAGAACATACAATGTGGACATCGTCAGAGTGTGCTTGTGTGATGTTTTCCGACGAGTCCAGGTTTAGCTTGAAGTCTGATTCACGGCGGACGTTCATATGGAGAACGCCAGGTACCCGCTACCACCAAGACAACATCATTGAACGACATCGTTACAATGGTGCAGGATTGCTCGTTTGGGGTGGAATTATACTAGGCTCCATAACAGATCTAATTGTTCAAATCGGAACCATGAGAGGTCAAATTTATCTGGACAACATTCTTTAACAACATGTACGTTTGTTTAGGGGTGCCATGGGCACAGAATTTGTGTTTACGGATGACAACGCCTGTCCTCACCGTGCAAACATTGTAAACGAATGCCTTCAATCTGAGGATATCACCCGTATGGTATGGCCTGACTTGAATCCGATAGAGCATGTGTGGGACATGCTTGGCCGACGAGTTGCAGTCCGTCAACAACCTCATACATATATACCGGAACTTCGGAGAGCATTGCTTGCTGAGTGGAGTGATCTTCCCCAAGATCAGTTCGATAATTTGATCCTCGGCATGCCTTGGCGTTGTACGGACTGTATTTCATCGTCTGGGATACATACAATGTATTAATCATCATACCAACCATGTCATATTAAGTTTTTGTAAGGTCTATATTTTTTGTAATTGCTACAGAGTGAGCAAGTTTAATGAATGGTATACATACATTTTTTAGAAATGGTATACATACACCGTCTTTTTGCTTCTTTATCTTTTGTTTAAAAAATGGGCTTCATGAATAAGTCACGTTCGTTTTGTTTCTGAACTTTATATATATATATATATATATATGTGTGTGTGTGTGTGTTACGAGGGGTGTTCAAATGAAAAGAAACGAAACCTTAACATATTTTCCTATACCGCTATGGGTGAACGTAGCGAGACATCTAGGGATGCGATTGGAATCTCCAGCGTGGATCGGAGCATGCGCAGGAGAGAGCAGAGGCTTTTATAAAGAGCGCCGTCCAATTGACGCGGCAGTGCGTGTGAGGACAGGATGGCGTTCACATTGCAAAATTCGACGATTGTCCGATTTCTGTCAGCGGAAAGTGTTAAACCGACCGTTATTTATCGCCCGATGGTGACCGTATACGGAGAAGACTGTGTGTTCAACAAGTCAGTGAGAAAATGGAGTGCCCGTTTTCGTGCAGGCCGTGAGAGTTTGGTTGATGACCCGAGACCAGGTCAGGCAAACACAGTCATCACGGCCGATCTCATCGACCAGGTAGCTGGACGACCTAGTGAGAAGTGATCGGCGTGTCACATTGCGAATGTTGGTGGTGAATGTGGATGTCAACGTTGGAACAGTGTGGACAATTGTTCACGACAGGTTGCGTTATCGGCAGGTGTACGCGCAGTGGGTTGCGAAGCAGATCACCGATCAGCAAAAGGAACTGCGTATGGGGCTAGCACTTCAACATCTGTATCGGTATCATGAAGACTCAGCTTTCCTGGAGCGGATCGTCACAGGTGATGCGAGCTGGTTCCATTTCTACGAGCCAGAGACAAAGCGGGACAGCATGCAGTGGAAGCATGCGTCGTCACCTCCCCCTAAAAAGTTCAAAACCGTGGCGTCAGCAGGTAAGGTGTTGCTCACCGTCTTTTTCGAAGTCCAAGGTCCGCTACGTGTTGATTTCCTTGAACACAGAAGAACCATTAACTCCGATATGTACTGTGAGACACTGCAAAGCCTACGCAGGTCCATCAAGAACAAAACACCGGGGTTGCTCACGGAGGGTGTGGTTCTGCTCCATGATAACGCGCGTCCACACGTCTCCAGGGTCACACACGCGGAACTGGTCAAGTTCAAGTGGGAGCAGCTTGACCATTCGCCCTACAGCCCGGACATGTCGCTCTGCGATTTCCATGTGTTTGGACCACTGAAAAATTATCTGAAAGGGAAGCGCTTCAACTCGGACGACGAACTCAAGGACGCTGTGAAGGACTGGGTATCGGCCACAAGAATTCTGGAAACAAGGAATCCTTCGTCTCGTTAATTAATGGGATCGTTGTGCTCAGGCCTATGGTGTATACTTTGCATAAAGTCTTTATATATATATATATATATATATATATATAGGAGCCAGGTGTGGGAGTAATCCAGAATCGTTTTATAAAATTAGACGTGATTGAATTTTTAGGATCAATTAGAGTAACTACGCAGTGAATTGAAATAAACTTTTAACTATTAGGCTGATATGAACGTAAATTACTATAAATACAAATAACGAAGTCTTTAAAAATCCAAACTAGAATTTATTCAAAAGATAATAATTAAATTTAAGTTTAAGATTAAAATATTACATTCGACACAGTTACATTAAAAGTAAATCTAATAACTTGATCGAAGAGATCAAGTAAGCGGGTACGTGATCAAACAAGAATGGGAATTAAAGCGGGAATACTGGTGCAACAGATTGCAACCGCTTTTATATGATAGTATGGAAGATCACGTGACAATATTTGCATAATCGTGATAAGATTTGCATAAAGTACGAATAAAATATGTTGGCTAAGTAAAATTAAAGAAAAAGGAAGGTTTTTCCTAACAATGGCCCGCCTTTTGCTAGCCAATAACATAAAAAAAAAATACCAGAATTCAAAGTTCTGAATATCAATCGTACTAACCTTTTAACAAAATAATTTAACAAAGATTAATAATATTTAAGACTTGGAGTCAATTCTTATAATCAGAAACACACAACAATATCTCATGTTGTAAAAATTCAAAAAGTAATAACAGAGTAAAAACAGTTCTCTGTAAAAATACATGAAAAATTTTCATTATAGCATGACGGGCTGGCATGCAAATTTGTTATGCAAAAATGGAGGACACATTTTTACGGACTAACAAAAATAAAAATAGACCAAATAGGCCTCCTAAAAGAGGGGTTCAATAACGACCACCGCCCTGGCTGCATACAGCATCCTCGTACCATGGCAGATTACAATTGTATTCCTTCCGAGAAGGTATTAGGAGCCTTTCGTACGCCTCAGCTGTATCCATCCAAAGTAGTGGACGATATCTCGCCAGTAGCCAGTCAGACATGAAAAAGAAATAAGTACATTCAAAAAATATTACAAATATGTTAAAATACAAATATCTTATCAACTAGTGATTTCAATCCTACTTTCGGTAATGGTTTGGTAAACAAATCAGCCAAGTTAGATTTTGTATTTACATATTTTAAAGTAAATAAGTTTTCAAGAATCAAGTTTCTAATAAAATGAAATTTGATATCAATGTGTTTAGTGCGATGGTTCTCTATAGACGATTTTGAAAAATTTATAGCTGCTTGATTATCACACAATAGGTGGCTTTCAAAGTTTACTTTCAAAAAGTTTAAGTTTTTCAGTTCATTTAGAATACGAATAATCCATACGAGTTCTTTGGATGCCTCCGTTAAAGAAACGTATTCTGCTTCTAAAGTTTATAAACTCACGCATTTTTGCTTGAAAGTACGCCACATAATTGGCGATTCATCAATAAATAGAATTAAACCACCCATAGAGATACGATCATCTCGATTTGCTGCAAAATCAGCATCACTGAAACATCTTAAATTTATATCATTTATATTAGAAATATTTAACTTATAGTTACTGGTTTGATGTACATAACCCAACAATTTTAATAAGGTATTCCAGTGTATAATACCTGGGTTAGATTGGAATTGGGACAATATGTTTATAGCATAGCTTATATCAGGACGAGTCCTCATAGCTAAAAATGCTAAACAACCCAACAAGTTACGGTATGGTAATTTTGACATCAATGAAATTTCTTCATTTGATTTCGGGCACTGTTGTTTAGATAAAATGGTTCCAACAGCAATTGGTAAAGATACAAGAGGATAGTTGTACTTTTTATATGTTAAACAATTTTTATTTATATATTCACCCTGATGAATCAGTAGGGTTTTACCATCTTGTTCAAACTCGACACCTAAAAGTTTTCGCGTCTTTCCTAAAATTTTTATATCAAATTTGTTGATTTATTTTTTGAACAATATTAGATATTAAAGATTCATTTATAGCAAAGATAATTATGTCATCAACATACATTAAAAGTACCACACTGTCGTCAAAAATATAAATACAGTTTGCCCATTCAATTTTATGAAATTTAAGATTTTCTAATACATTGTGTATTTCCTGAAACCAATTTCTTCCTGATTGATGAAGTCCATAAATACTTTTATTTAATTTACAAACATAATCAGGTTTGTTAGGATCTTCAAAACCTTGAGGTTGGGACATCAGAATGTTCTCATCAAGTGATGCATATAAATAGGCACATTTAACATCAATTTGACAGTGTGACCATTGAAATTTACATACAAAAATTGAGAAACACAATCTTATAATTTCAAAATTCACAACCGGGCTGAAGACCTCGTCATAATGAACACCTTTAGTTTGTCTGAAGCCTTGTGCAACTAATCGAGCTTTATATCTAACAATATTGCCCTTGTCGTCACTTTTGACTGTAAAAATCCAACGGCAACCTATTACTTTATTGTTAGGAGGTTTTTGTACCAGGTTCCAGACTTTTCGGTTATTCATGACTGAAATCTCATCTAACATAGCTTTACGCCACTCGTTAGTTTGAGGTGATCTCAAAGTATCCTTACAACAATTTGGGATTGTAATATCTAGTCATGCTTCAGAAATATTAGTTTGAGAAAGTTTGATCTCTTCAGGTTCTAATTTAATCTTTTCAGTATGAGCATTTCTACCTTGGAAATCAAATCTTTCCATATTATACGGTAGATTATTTGCTTCACAGAATTTCCTGACATCGTTTTGTGAACGCAATCTCGTTTTACTCCCAGAAATATAGTAGTAGACATCGATTCTCGAACCCTTCTTTCGAGGTACGACTTTCCTTATAAGTAAAAATTTTACGGGGGAAACTGGTTGTGTTACTTCACTTTTACTAGTTCCCGGTTTAGGTTCCAATTTAAATTCCGATTCACTACTCGAATCTTTAGAATTAGAATCACTTTTATTAGGTTCCTGATCCGTATCGGAGTCAGATGTTGGATAGTCACATTTTAAAGAAAAAGTTTTAGGAGTGTCCAGTACTGCTCCACTGCTATCACCAACATTCTCGGCGAAACTTACGTTAATAGTTTCTATTATTTTTCTTTCAGTAGGAAGCCAGATTCTATATCCTCTGGTTCTTTGGGCATAGCCAACCATAATTCCCTTCTTAGCTCTCATATCAAGCTTACGTCTGTGCTGTCTGGGAATACCCAAAAATGCAGTCGTTCCAAAAATTTTAAAGTGTTTAACTGACGGTTTATTACCACTAAGTTCGAAAGGAGTCAGTTTTGGTTGGCCATGGCAAATTCGGTTCCATACATAAGTGAAACAAAATAATGCCTCCACCCAAAAGTGATTTCCCAGACCGCTATCATTCAACATGGTTTTAACACCATCCATTGCTGTGTAATTATAACGCTCTGAAACACCATTTTGTTCAGGGGTATAAGTATTAGTGCGTTCGGCTCTAATACCTTGTTCCTCAAATAAAGCTTCAAACTCAGAGTTACAAAATTCCAATCCGTTATCTGTTCGAACACATACAATTTTAGAATTCAGATAACGTTCAACTCGATTTTGATAACTACGAAAACATTTCGAAACATCCCTCTTTTCTTTTACTGGGTAAGTTGTAACTTTTCTTGAAAAGTCATCAGTGATCGAAAGAAAATAGCGGTATCCGCCAATTGCAGTATTTTGCATTGGGCCACAAAGATCCATGTGAATTAATTCTAATGGTTTGTTTGACCTTATTTTCCCGATCGGTTTAAATGATTTACGGCGTGATTTGGCGATCTTGCATGGCTCACATTTAATATTATCATTCTTAAATTTGGGTAAACCTTTTACACTTTCACTATTACTAGTATTTACAATGTACTTAGTATTAATGTGACAATATCTTTTATGCCAAATATTTAAATCATTTAATGAAGAGGTTGAAAGGTTAACTTTAGGTTTTAAATCCTTTTTAGGTATATATTTGATACTATACTTTTAGGATAGTTAGGCTTTACATAGTATAAACCACCTTGCCTTCTGGCATAAAACAATTTGCGACCATCTTTATGAAAAACAGTTAAAACATTTCGATCACAGACAAAATTATGACCAGCTTTATCTATTACACTACCAGAAATCAAGTTTTGTTTAAGTTTGGGAGAATATAAAACATTAGTTAATTTTATAATTTCAATCTCACCATTCACGTAGAATTCCAGTTTCACCTCGCCTGTTCCTTCCACCGGGCAAGTCACACCTCCGATTGCTACAGCTACCTCTGTGCCTTTGATAAACTTGTAGTTGAGCATCAGATTTCTTTCACAACAGAAGTGTGAAGTCGCCGCTGTGTCAAATACCCAGGTCCCAGGTGTAATTCTTGAAGTTCCACTTGCATTAGCTTCGATGACTAAACTTGTCGTTAGATGCCTTTGGGAAGTTGAGTGGGGTCTTCTCTGGTTCTTTCTTTGTCTTCCTCTGCTTGTCTGTTCTTTTTGATCTTGTTTTTCAATTGGGGGTTTTCTTAAGTTGACCTTAGGTTGGTTGGAATAACAGCTTCTTATCTGGCATGCAACCATCTCCTGGTCTTTGTTACTTTGCTTCAACCTAGCTTCTTCAGCCAGTAGTTCACTCAGGACCTTGTCAGCTTTAAAGTCATCATCCTTCCATCTGTATATTGCTTGGACTATACCCGCATACACTGGTGGTAGGTATCTGATGAGTTGGAACGCCTGATACCAGTCCTGGATGGGTTTCCCGCAGTCGGCTAGCTGGGCTGAAATCTGCTTTAATCGTGCTGCGTATAATCCAATGTCCTCGTCCGGACATACATGGCATGAGAAGAATTCGTCAGTAAGGCCGATCGCTCTAGCTCTTGAATCAGGTCTAAAGTGTTCCTCCAGGATCTTCCATGCAGCTACAGGGTCTTCATTTCCCGCTATCAATAAGCGATATTCTTTCTCTGAAGATAAATAAATGGCACTGTAGGCTCGATCTTTCCGGAGATTATAATCCTTCATCAGCTTTTGATATAAACGATCATCGGTGCTGTCACCAGCTGATGCCTTAGTAGGGATCTTCTCCTCGTCAGTTACAATCCTCCAACTTCCTTTTTCCATCAGCAAGACCTTGATGTCTTCTTTCCATGTGCTGTAGTTGGTGGCATTCAGTTTCTCAACAGACGCCTCCATGTTGAAAAAGGGGAAGGGATTTTTCGTTAATTCTACACTTGTTGACCAATAGGCCCGCCGTCTCAAGTTATTTTTAAATTAGCCGGCGATTGATTATTTCGTGAGTTATTCTGGGCTCATAACCATTGATTGAATTTTTAGGATCAATTAGAGTAACTACGCAGTGAATTGAAATAAACTTTTAACTATTAGGCTGATATGAACGTAAATTACTATAAATACAAATAACGAAGTCTTTAAAAATCCAAACTAGAATTTATTCAAAAGATAATAATTAAATTTAAGTTTAAGATTAAAATATTACATTCGACACAGTTACATTAAAAGTAAATCTAATAACTTGATCGAAGAGATCAAGTAAGCGGGTACGTGATCAAACAAGAATGGGAATTAAAGCGGGAATACTGGTGCAACAGATTGCAACCGCTTTTATATGATAGTATGGAAGATCACGTGACAATATTTGCATAATCGTGATAAGATTTGCATAAAGTACGAATAAAATATGTTGGCTAAGTAAAATTAAAGAAAAAGGAAGGTTTTTCCTAACAAGACGTTCAATTAGTTGATGAACAAGTTATTTATAGATTGATCTGGACAAAACAATGATAATTAATGTGAAATGTTCTGGAGTTCTATTAACAGTTCTGTTACAACAAAGTTCGTGACATAATCAACTGTCCATCGTCGACGCTCTTCGTCCCTAGCCACCCGTCGTCGCGACTCTGCTCACGCGCACACGTCTTTTAACAAGCGTCGTTGTTTTGGATCTGAGTCGCTTTTGGATCTCGGCGTTGCGCGGATGCGCAGTGTGGCTGTTCAGTGGTCGGACATGACGTCAGCGTGGAGGTGCCCTCTAGTGGCTTGCTGAGGTTGGGCACCACAATTCGGCCATCCTGGGTGCGACTGAACCACCAGTCGTTTCTGAAAATATACAAAAAAAGCAAAAGCAGAAGCAATGTTCCAAAATCCGTCAAGCTCTGTAAAACAAGTGTATCTGGGTTATAAAGCTCTGAATCGTCCTTCAGCTCTGGAAATGATTAAATGAGCCAAATCGTCTTGTAGCTTCTTTGTCGTCTTTAAACGTCGTGTTTCGTCTTTCTTTAAACGTCTTCCATTTATTCAAACTTTGAAGTCTTCTTCAGCTTCTTTCGTCTTTAACTTCTTTCAACGTATTTCGTCTTCAAACTTATTTCGTCTTCTTTTGGTTTGTCGTCTTTAAAAACGGTGTCTTCTTCCTCCTTTCTTTTTCTTAGACTCGTCTTAGCAAACTCTTAAATCCAATTCCACGGTTTAAGATATTCGGCTCATGTTGTAATGAGGTTGGGCCCTTCATGATATCCTTCTTTTACAATGTCGTACGTATTTCTTCCTTTAATTCTGGTGATTCTTTAGGTCCAAGGTATTTGGGTTTTAGTTTCACGTGCGGACCAAACTGAGTTCTCTTGATGGCAACTGAATCATTAACAGCTTAAGGTTTTGGTTCTTTTCTTCTTAAATTATATGTGTTCTTATTTTCTTCTTTTTACAAGGGGTGCAAAAGACCCTTTTTCTTTCCCTTTTTGTGATTCACTAAAATGGAATGCACACAATTGGCTATGGTTTTTTCTATCTTCTGCCTTAGCTTGGGGATGAAATAATAATCTTCAATGTTCTTTTCAGTATATTCAATTCCTATACGTCCCTTTTCGTGAAAATCTCTTATGATTTCGATTTGCATACCCTCAGGCACGACCACTAATTCCTTACCATCTACGAATTTATACAGATATCCTTGTCTCTCGCAATAATCTTCAGAATTAGAAATTTTCAGTAGTTCTTTAATTGTTTTTATTTCGTTATCTTGATCTTGAGCTGCTTTTAATTTTAGTTAGATGTTATCGACTAAAATACAAAATATATTTATCGGAGATCTACTAAGTGAACTACTACATGAACCATTTTAGAACCTTGACGATGCTCATTGACATAATTAAATTCTTGTAGTAATAAAACCCATCGAGCTACACGAGTAGACAAATCTAGCTTTGGCATTGTTTTTTCAAACGCAGAACAGTCAGTGACAATTTTGAATGGGATTCCCAAAATGTTCACACGAAATTTCTTTAAAGCTTCTATGATAGCTATGGCATCAAGCTCATAACTAGAGTATTTCCTTTCGGCATCAGATGTTTTTCTACTCATGAAATTAGTAGGGTCAAAAGTTCTATCGTTTAATTAAAACTTCTGCATCAAAATGGATCCATACCGTTCTAAACTCACATCACAATGTCATTCAGTCTCGTAATTATAGTTGTATATTCCCAAGACAGGCTTTTCGGCTAACAATATCTTCAATCGGTTAAAAGAATTTCTTTCTTCTGGTACAAATTTAAAAATACGATCCTTTTTCAAAAGATCACTCAAAGGTTTAGCGATAATAGAATATCCAGGCATGAACTTTTTAAAATAACCACTAAGTCCTAAAAAACTTTGAATCTGCTACAAATTGGTTGGTTCGGGAAAATTAAGAACAGCTTTGGTTTTGAGAATTGATGGAAAAATTCTACCCTCTTCGATCACGTGACCCAAAAATTCAATTCGCTTTTTTTAAAATTGCCATTTCTTAAAATTTATTTCCAGTCCATATTCACGAGCAAGATCCACTAAGACTTGTTCAAGCCGTTCGATTCCTTCTTCAAGTGAGGAGGACAAAATTATTATATCGTCCATATATAGTAACACAATACCATCATTAATCAACGGTTGAAAAATGGTGTTTATATACCTCTGAAATACGGTAGAGGAGTTATATAAAACAAATGGAACCTTAAGAAAATTATACTGCCTTTCATGGGTAACGAATGAGGTATACTTTCTACTACCTTGGCGACATCAACATGGAAAAATCCATTTCTGAGATCGATAGTACTAAAAATTTGCGATTCTTGCAATCGGTCTAAAATATCTTCAACTAGCCACTGCGTGGCTAGCCTGGCGTTGCCCGTGCCCTTGGTATAAGGTATTAAGCTGGTGTAAAATTTTCCGCTGATTTCAAATCCGTTGAAGATATATTGAATTAGAAAATTATTTATTTGAAGAAAATCATATTTTTAGGAATCAATCTGAACTGAAATTTTCCGCAGATTTCACATCCGTTGAAATTTTTGCTCTAAAAAATTTATCGTCTGGCTGGGAAATCAATTGCGCAAAATCAAAGCGGAAACGAAAAAAAAAAAATTTCTCCGCGTTCTGAGGATGAAAAAAACTTGGCATGATTCTAAACTCTGACTGCAAGGTCACATGAGTAGGAAAAGTTCTCCACGTTTGAAAAACCGATGGAGAATAAAACTATGAAATTCATTTAAAAATCTTCTAGATTGAATTTTAAAATTCGCCGCGACCCAAAAATTACAAATAATTCGACTAACTGTGTGCCAAATCTCATTGCTGTAAGTGCCATAGAATCGTCAGGATTTTGCGGTCCCAAACGGACAAGCAAACACTTTCTTTTATAATAGTAGAGATTAATGTTAGGGGAAATCTATTCTTTACAGTTTATCCTTTATTATTTAATCTTCTATAGTCAATGCATGCATGAGGTGTTCCATCCTTTTTCTTTACAATTACAACAGGGCTACAATATTCTGAAGAACTTGGTTCTACTATCCCTTGATCTAACGATTCAGTAACTTGAGTTTCGACGATCTATACCTCTGAAAATGGCAACCTACGTGGCTGATGAGATACGTGTTCATTATTTTTTACTAAGATATTCAATTCAACATTTGTTGTTTTTGTTTTGTGTGGTACGTAATTCGAAACTAATTGTTGTACCTTATCTTTTAAAATATTTGGAACGTCAGGTTCAATATTTACATCAACATCGTCACCAGTTGAAAAATCAATTGTTAAAATAGACAAAGTATTTATTTCCTCAACACACTGGGATTTATTTTTCAGAGTAATTCCATTTTCATTAATTAATTTTTCGCCCAACATTAACACATTTAGTCCATAATAGCGCCATAAGTCATAACATTGTTAAGTCAAGCTATCATTAACAAGTCATAACTTGTCGCCCTTCAGCCCTCGCGCACGTCTTTCAACTAGCGTCGTTGTTTTGGATCTGAGTCGCTTCTGGATCTCGGAGTGGCTGCGCAGTGGTCGTAGATGACATCAGCGTGGAGGCTAGTGGCAACATCTTCTAGATCAGGGATTCCCAACCGGTTTTAAGCGTACCACTGGTGGTACGCAGCAACGTTTCAGGTGGTACACAAGGATGATACAAGCGATATTTAATATTCAATAGCCAAATATTCTACGAAGTTTGTTCGATTTTTTAGTATGTACAACCACGTTATGCTATTTCTTATGCCATTTATTACTAGTTACTTGTGTAAGAGTGGTTTTTCTGAACTTTTTTGTATGCAAAAAAAAAAAAAAAAAAATATAGAAACAGAGTAAGTGTTGAAGAGGACTTAAGAGTGAAGTTAAGCTCCATTGCTCCTGACATTGATATTTTAACAAAAGACAAACAACAAGTTTCGCACAAAAATTGATTTTTGATTATGTTAATCTTTGTTTGTTTGTATTGTACTAATTATTTAAAATGAGTTGTTTTTAGACATGTGTGTATACAATAAAACTGTAATTTTCAATAATCGTTTTATTTTTTCCTTTATTAACACATCATTAATAGGAAATACAAGTGCATTAATCATAAAATATGAAGCTTTCTTAGTACTTTAACTAAAATAAAACAAGCCATTGGGCACTTTTCTGACATTAGCTATATGTTTCTAAAAAAATATTGAACTGGTGGTACGCCAAAAATTTCTAAAAATTTCAAGTGGTAAGCGTTACTAGAAGGTTGGGAACCCCTGTTCTAGATTATAGAGAAAGAATACATAGAAATTATTATTAGAGAAGATTATATAGAAATTTATTCCATTTCTTTCAGAGAAGACGTTTTCTTGTTGAAGGAAGTTGGATTAATAAAATCGTAATTTCGTTATCAAGATTGATATTCAAGTAGTAAACTACACTCATCGCCATAAAAATTTGCGCACCAATAAAATGTCGTCAAAATGAAACGAAATTTTACACATGTAAGTATTACTCTGATATAAGCAAGTGATTATAAAATTTAAAAAAAAGGATCATTTTTTGCAGAAAAAAGTACAAATGAACGGAAGTTTAGTACTCTGTTGTACCCCCTCTAGCGCGAATGCACGATGCGATACGAGAGGGCATTGAGGCATACAAGTTCCGTATGATGTCCTGAGACATCTCGTTCCACAGTTGCTGTAAACGCGCCTCTAGTTCGACGAACCTCGTAGGGTGTCCAATATGCCGTCCCAAATGATCCGAGATGTGCTCGATTGGTGACAAATCTGGTGATCGGGCAGGCCAGGGAAGGGTGGTAATATGGCGGAGGCAGTCTTGTGACATCCTTGCTGTGTGTGGCCGAGCATTGTCTTGTTGAAAATGGATCCTGGGAACCCTGCCATGAGCGGCATCACATGTGGCTGAAGGATATCATGGACGTACCGCTGGGCTGTCATTGTGCCATGGATCAATATTAGGGGTGACCGTGTATCGTAAGCAATGGCACTCGTACCATCACACCAGCTGTGGGAGCGGTATGTCGCTGTAAAGCGAAGGCAGGATTGAGGCGTTCACCACCGGGCCTCCACACACGAACACGATTGTCATCACTGTTCAAATTGAATCGAGATTCGTCGCTGAAGACGACCTGGTTCCATTCCGGTGCAGTTCAATCCCGTCGTGCGCGACACCACTCCAAACGGAGGCGTCGGTGGGTGGGTGGGTGGGTGGGTGGGTGGGTGGGTGGGTGGGTGTCATTGGTAGCACACGTAATGGGAGCCGCGATATAAGATGTCCTTGAGACAGGCTCCTTGCGATGGTTCGGGAAGACACAGGGGCCCGTAGTGAAGGTGCTGCCTGTGTCTGGATAGCGGCCAATGAGGCAGTTGGCTCTACGCGTGCGTTTCTTATGATGTGACGGTCTTCTCGACGACTGGTCTGTCGAGGGCGTCCTGTGCCTGGTCGCCGTGTAAATGACGTATCTTCTGTCCACTGGTCCAAACACCTCCTCACAGTAAAATCAGAACGGCCTACTTGAAGAGCTACTCGCCGAGCTGACCACCCAGCTTCCATCATCCCGATGATTCTTCCCATCTCGAACTCTGACAGCTGCTCATATTGTCTTCGATGGAGGCGTTACGGCATGTCTACCTCAGCGTTTCCTTTGCAAAAGATTAAGTACACTCAAACAAGCTCTGCTTATCTGTTTTATACTCCAAGGAGAACGAAGTTTAACACCCTCTAGTGGCATTACGCAACGCGCATTCACGCTGCATTTCTAATCATTTGCATATCTGGCCGACATGTACCTTCATGCCAAGTTTCGTTACAATCCCACAATTATTTCTTGGTGCGCAAATTTTTATGGCAATAAGTGTATTCAGGTTTGCAATTTTCACACATTTAGTAACAATTTATTCTTTTAACGGTCTTTTATGGCTTAGTTGTTATTTGTAACAGTGAGTTAGATTTGTTTCAAATGAACTGATTTTATTAGTAATACCTCTCGTAGTCTTCTATTTATGTGGTTTCGTGCTTCATTTTCAATGAGGTTTTATGCTTTAATGTACACCATATTTATTAAGTACATCCCAATGTAATTATCTGTGGTGTAAAGTATATAATATTTTCAATCCCTGAAATACGAGCTGGTACAGCTACAGTCTACGTTTATGAGCAGTGGCAACGACCTTGGTAATTTTGCTTACTGGTCTTTTTCAAAGTAAAAATAATTGTAATCCTTTATGTATTCTGGGGTTAAAACTTTTAAATGAGCACAGTATTGATGATTTTTTTTCATACAGGATGCCGAGCCGCTGTTGTGTTCCTTTATGTAAAGGAAATTATGACACTGGTCCCAAAGTGGCTGTGTATTCCTCTCCAAAAGAAGAAAATATGAAAATTATCTGGTTATCAGCAAATCAAAGAAAAGATTTCAACCTAACAAAGAGTTCGAAGGTATGTAAGGATATGTATTATGCTTTTTTCTAAATTATATTTATATAAATATATAAATATTATTATATTTATAAATATGTGGCGTACTCATTACTTCTCCGAAACGCGTTAACCTGGCGACCTCTAGAGTGCGCCTCGATAGCTGCTGCGCCTCGGAGAACCAATGAGAGTCACTCTCCTTTTCGCTCATAGCTCGAGCGATCTCTATAAAATGCTAAAAGGCTAGCTACTTATTATTTGTATCTGTGCGCTTCAATACTTGTACCTGGCGCTCTCTTGATTGTAAATAAATTCGTTTATTTTACTCGGATGGTTTTTTCAATCACTTACAAAGGTGACCCGGAGTTGAAACGCTTACTTTTGAATACCTTGATTTCTGACACATTTGCTACGTGTGTCCAGCCCAGAGAGCTCCACGGACTTTCGCAGCAGACTTTCGCATTCGTACCAGCCAATATACGAAATGACAGAGACGTCGGCAGTAAAAGTTCCCCAGTACAACCCGGTGGACCCCGCGCTATGGTTTGCTATGTGCGAGTCTACAATCGACCTCGCAACGCCCAAACCGTTAACAGAAGGGAGAACCAAGTTCAATTATTGCGTCGCCAATCTGCCTCCAGAGACGGCATCTTTGGTTCGGGATATTATCCTCCAAGAACGTACCGACGCCTCGTATGTTGAGCTGAAAACCGCAATTATCGATCGCTGTGGTGAAAAAGCCGCACACACGAAATCAGGAAATTAATCGCCGGTGAACAGTTTGAAGATTGCAAGCCGTCCAAATTACTAAGAAGCATGACTCGACGAGCAGAGAACCACAGTTTTTCGGATTCCTTAATTCTCGAACTTTTTCTTCAACAAATGCCACCGAACGTGCAATCAATACTTGCTTCAGTTCAACCACTCGACTCCAGAACAGCTGCCAGCATTGCTGATCGTATATTAGAAGTCTCACCTGCCCAGGTTAGTACTGTTTCTCAAGTACAGTCCAATGATGTGTCATCCAACCCTGCTTTTACTACACTCCTTCAAGAAGTGCAGAAATTACGTAGGGAAGTCGTTTCCCTCCGTAACTCGCGCAGTTTATCCCGACACCGGTACGACAGGAGGCGAAGCCCGTAAGCCGCCGCTGTTTCGAAGTCAAAATTAAATAAATGAGGACGAGAAAAAAATTAAATAATCTCTGCAGAGTACCAAAAAAAATAATCATTTCTGCAGTTGCAAATGCAGCGTGGCGACCAGCTAAATTTAGATTATGAGCTGCACAAGGTGCAAAAAGTGCTAAATAATTTAATATCCAAATTACGTGCACTTACTCCCTTATATTTGCCGGCCATATTGGCACCGTTGTCAAATCCTTGCCCCTTGCAATCCTGAATTCCAATATATCAACTTCTAGTTGATTTAAAATTTCCCTCGATAAACCTTCTCCCGTTTTTTCATGTGACTGAATAAAGTTGATGAAGCTTTCTTCAATCATTACCTTTCCATTACAGTCAACATGGACATATCATCTGACTCATTGCTCTTTTCTTGAAACATCAGGGGTGCAGTCGAATAAAATGATGTAATATTTTGTTTTCTTAATTCTGTTTATGATTTCATTTCTATATAGTTTTGTCCCCAACTACTTTTTATTATTTCATTTTGAATAGTGGGTGATAATTAAGATACAACCTTTTTATATTTTTCAATATGTTCCTTTAAAGTTGTATTACACTGTAAGACAAAAAAGTTGCACTTGGAAGGAGAGGATCGGTATGAATTAATTTGGAGGAGCGGTATATATCTGCGTTGGAGATGCAAATGATCAAACTTTCAGAATCGTTGAGCATGCGCCACGAGCAGGGCAGCTCTCAAACACGCTGCATTATCGAGGCCTAAAAGGACATACTGTAGCGCAGCAAATTCATTTTGACTTATGTTGCTGTGTTGGTTACATCGTGTTTCACTGAGTAATGCCTCGGAAAAAAGTTCGCAAGCAATTTAAGCAACTGGGAGAGTTTGACTGAGGCCGAGTAATTGGCCTCTGAGTAGGTGGACGGTCTTATCGACGGATTGCGCAACATATTTTTGTAGTGATGTTACTGTTTCACGCTGTTGGTAGCGGTGGATACAACAAGGCACATGCCAGCTTCAACCAGGTTCAGGAAGGCCTAGAGAAACCGGACCGAGAGGGGCTTGACGAGTTGTAAGACATACGCGTACAGATCCAACAGCCACAATTGCAGACATCCAACGGGCGGTGGGAACCTCTGTCGATTATCCAATAATTGATCGCACTATTTGTCGACGGCTTCACGACGTGGGACTAAACTCGCGAAAACCGTTACGACGACTGCCTTTAACAGCATTGCATCGCCGTCAAAAACTGAAATGGTGTCTGCCAGACGGACATGGCGTCGAATGGCATCGAGTGGTCTTCACTGACGAATCACGCTTCTGTCCGGGTGGGGACGACAGTCGAATCTGTATGTGGAGGCAACTTGGTCAGCGCCAAGATTCACGGCTTGTTGTGCAACGTCACACGTCCAGAAAACCTGGTGTCATGGTGTGAGGTGCAATTTCGCATGCTGCCAATATACTTTGGTATTCATTACGGACTCTTTGACAGGTCAGCGTTACATACAAGAAATTTTATGGTCAGTTAAACTCCCATTCCTGAACTTCCAGGTTCACCCTCTTTTTCAACAAGACAATGCTCGACCCCATATTGCTGCCGTCTCTAGAGCTTGTCTACGACACAACGATATCTTACCATGTCCAGCATAATCACCGGACCTGTTCCCGATCGAGAATGTATGGGATGCCATTGAACGATATGTCCCCACTCCACCCGTGCCGCGTAATCTGCTGGAACTCCGTGAGACGGTTCAAGCAGCATGGGATGGACTGTCGTAGGTCTTCACAAAGAGCGTGTATGACTCACTACCAACGCTCTTGGCATGCTGCATTAGAAATAATGGCGGTCCTACGCCATACGGAATGGTACCACTTTTTTGAATTTTGCTCAATAAAGTTTGCATATTTTATACTCAAATTTTAATCATTTACTCATTCATAAACACTTTACCAACCTTGTAAATTTTATTGCATCCTGACAATTCCTTCTAGGTGCAATTTTATTTTTGTTTTAGAGTGTATAATGGCTAGCAAAATTATCATATTTTAAAAAATGTCGCAATTTGGAACTCCAATAATTTTATTTGAACCTCTAGAGCAATATTATTTTGACACAGAACAGAATAGCATACAATATTATTTTCAATATTTCAAGCCATATCAATTTTTTCGTATTAATTGAATTAACTACAGAATCATTAATTGCATTTACTGATTTTAGATTCTTTTGCATCACTTTCCATTTCACTTACGAATTTCGGTGCTCCGGAGAATTTTCGTGTTGGGGAATAACTGGATGGAGATGCCTCCAATTATGAAATCCGTTTTGTGGGTCTGAAAGATTGTGCGATTTGTGTCCAAAAAGCATGCAAGGAAAGCAAAATGCTGCATTTTGATTAATGGAACATAAAGACCATTTTCTTTTAACTATTTCTCCATCAATTTGTTTAACATAAAACCATTCTTTGTAAATTTTCGCCCTGAATCGTCTGATTTCAACGTGCTAAAGTTAATGCTGTCGCCTTGATCTGGACCATGTGGGCCAAGGGAATATATTAATTTATTTGTAATACCAGGCCAGAAATGGGGATTGTTGTAATTTCGCAGTATATCTTCTGGAACAGTAGAGCACATATTTTTAACGGTATTGTCGATTTGTGAGATAGTACATTGTGCAGGCTCGTCCGCTTTTGAATTATTATGGGGCAACTCTTGTAAAATAACTTGTGAAGCAGTAGATTTTTCTTCTTGTAGTGGCTCCTTGTTTTTGCTTTTCTGTGAATTGTCTTTCATTGAGGGGGTAGATATCAAATGTAGTGTTGTATCATCAGCTTATGAAGTAGTAGTAGATTTGACCTCTTCCGAATTTCTACGTTCCCTGATATCTCTTTTATTGGCCATTTAACAAATTGTTGCGACATTGACTTCATTCTTCTAATTTTCGTTTCCATACATTTCTCTTTTGTGCACCCGACATTTGCTAAGACATTTTTAAACTAGAATTAAAAAAATATATTTTTTTAAATGTTACGTTTACAAGTATAAAACTGTTGTAGAATACTGTTAACTCTATACTAACCATTATTTACAGAGCGAATGCAAGCACGTGACGAAATATCATTTGCTTGGATGCCCTAGTATCCCATATTAACATGTTTCTTCCAACCAAAGATTTTACAGAAAGTAATAAAAACCTAAATATTCATTGCATATGAAAAATTAATTATTAAAAAAAATTTTACTATAAAATTCAAACTGTACATTAAAAAGTTCTTTACAAAATAGTCTACAAGAACATAAAAACTTAACATTGCAAATTACATCACTGTACAAATACACAAGTACAAAATTACCTACAGAAATAACGAAAACCTAACACAACAAAATTGATAGGGTTTACAAGCACGTTCGTCACGTGTCTGTTAATGAAATCCTTGAAATATTGCTGTCAAATAAACTTAATATTATTTGCATTCTTACCTGTTTTCACTAACACATATACACGAAAACACAAGAATAGCGACTACGCTGCTGTATTCACAATGTAACCTAACCTAAGTTAGGCACGTTGAAAATATCAGTCAGTTCTGCCATTCATTTGAATGTTCATGTTGATGTGTAGAGACATCTAGAGTCTAAGTAAGGCAAAATCTTATCGCCAAAACACACAGTAGAAAGGAGTAAACATTTTTAAACATAATTTCTTGTGAACAGCATTTTATGTCCCCCTTCCAAGTGGGCCCTGTGCAGGTGCATCTGTTGCACCTGCCTAGTTACAACACTGTCTACCAGTTTTCTCGTCATTATCAAAACCACAAGCAGATCTTGATGGGCGATATATCTCATCATTAGAAGAAAACTGTCCCATCTCTCGATCTCGTCAATATAAAAATATCAGTAGTATCTTTATTATTATTCGCCATCATAACGGTGAAAAGATGCAGTGATTCTAAGGCTTACAGAGAGTATTTGAAATAGTGATTCTGGAGACAGTTATTTTTCTGAAGATGAAAGATAGTCTTATAAAGGAACTTCTCTAATGCTACTTCTAGTTCTAGAAATTCTGACCATTCCAGGGGGAGATAAAAATCTTTATCGATTGATAATATATGATTTTTTTTTGCTAGTAGGCTTCCAACTATTTTGTGAGGGTATTTAAATGATTCATAAGTCAGCTCTGAGGGCATTCAATCCTCAAGATGGTTGTCTTGATGAGGTATCACTTCATTAGCAAAACCATTAGCAGATCTTTATGAACGAGATATCGTGTCATTAGAACAAAACTTACGAGATCTTGATCATGTCATGTCGTCATCTGACCATGGTTTAAAATTATGTGGTGTTGTCCTTGGATCTTTCCTTTAGAGGATTGATTCCAGATAGTCGTCAATAGCCCGTTGTGTTGCTCAAGTACGACGTTAATTAAAATTACCTTACCTTGCCTAATCTTATGATGATTAAAAGATCGTTGGCAAGATATTTTGATATTAGAAAAATCTCCCATGTCATGGTTAAAAATCGTTCATGAGATATTGGGTCATTAGAAAAAGCCTGACTAGATCTTGATCTCGTCATCGTTAATACTTCTTTGACCAGAATTATCGTCATTTGAGATAGGTCTGGTCCTTATGAACAAGATATCCAGTGCTGTAGTAGAAAAAATAACAGAGTGTATACCATGAGCCCCCGCATAATTTTTTCCAGGGGGAAGCAAAACATGTACTTACTCTTTCCGGGGGGGGGGGGGCAAAAAAACCTGTACACACTCGCACATGTATGTGTATATATATAGGAAATTCATAAGCGATAGGGGTCGTCTGCCCCCTTGCCCCACCCCCTCTGGGCGTCCATGGGGTGTACTCAAATACTCGAAGGACCGTGGGAAATGTTCGAATTAATCGAAGTTCAAATTATCGAGAAAAAAAGCCTATTAATTTTATATTAAAGGAAAGGAACTCGTGGAACTTTGAAGAAACTTTGATTTAAGCAGAAATTGGTCTAATTTGAGTTTAATGTATCTATGCAAAGCAAAATATACAGACTAGCACCGAGCGATATTAAAATTTGAAAATCTCACTATAATAATATTTAACTATAATAAAAAATAATCACAGGAAATGTTAAGAGAAAAATATTTAAACACATAAAGTATGATGTCATTTTGTTTTATTTTAACAAATTTTAAGGCCTACCTCTCATTTTCATTGAAATAACCAAACTGCTTGACGAGAGAAGTTCGTCTCTGTGTCTCCTTTTGTAGCGCTTACTGTTAGTGGGTCCCTAAACGATCTATATTATTGTCAATGTGATTGTCAATGAGGCTCATTGAAGCAACCAATTGATCGTGTAGGAGGCAATTGACGCGATTGACAATCGATTGACGCACATTGATAGACATTTTGATTGATGGACATTGACGGCGCCGATTGATCGTTTAAAATACGCAATTGTCAATCGTTCGGGCAGTAGAGTTTTTTATTCTCTAATCCAAAATTTGTATCTTCGCGATCGTTAACGATAGAGTAAAAGTTTCAACGGATTTGAAATCTGTGGTAAATGTAAATTTCTGTTAATAAATAAGTTTTCAAATGAAACTTTTATATTTTCGCAATACGAATTTAAGTAATACGAATATGTCGAAGTACAACACTTTGCATATAAATATATATAAATTTTATTTGATTGGGACCAAGGACTAACAAAAACACTTGTTTAGAAGAAAAGTATTTAATAAAATTACAATTCTCTTTATACATATTAATACAAAATATTTTTTAAATTAACGAGTTACTAAAAAAATTATTTCAATGTCGATGGCTTCATAAAATCTAACAAATTCGTCTGTCTACGGACACAATGCCTTCTTTTTGTAAAGCAGAATTTCTTCGTAGCAAGCTAATAATTTTTTTATTCCTTGCTTCGTTGTATTCAATGATTTCTAATACAAGTAGCTGAGACCCCTTCTGTGATCTGCCCGGGCCGCGCAGATGGTCTTCGATAACCGGCCAGTTGGTTTTGAGTGCAGGTGATTTTTAACTGATTCCCTGAAAATCTGTCGACACAAAGGGATCTGGGATTCAAATCTCTATTGTAATAAAGCGTATATATAGTTTTTTTTGTAAAATAAACGCAAGCTAGTTGTAAATAAGCGAGCTCCACGAGAAGTGATTGCGTCTGGGAACAGGAGTTTGTAAAGCTTTTAATTGAATCGTCAGGTTTAAGATGTGAATAAGTCCAAAATCAAGTTTTTGAGAAATCAAACAAAACTGTATAAGTAGTAGAGTAGTTCTTAAACCTTACGTTCAGTTCAAGGTGCTATATATGTCTCTTGGGACTGGTTTTTGTTTCCTTATTACCACTCACGCGTTGAGCGAAGCTTAGTGATACTTTAGAGTACAAAAGGTTATGTTGCACTTTTTGGTCTTCACTCCCTTCTTAAACCTGACAATTCAATTACTTTGTATCGTGATTATCCTGAGTTATGGAAAGTTAAGTGAATATAAAAACAAAAACAAAAGAAGCATTGCTTTGCAAAAAAATAGTTAATGTGTTAAAACAAATTAAATCAGATTATACTGAAGAAAAATAAAAACAGAAAATTAATACTATGCGTACGATTCAGTATCTCGCAGAAAGTTTAGTAAATGTTAGTGAGTAAAGCGACTTCTCAGTTTATACCACTATTTGGACCAGCGTCTTTTTCTAATTTCTTTCTTTCGATTGCAAACAACCAAAACCAAGGCAAGAAAGCCCAAATCTGAATTTGAAATAATTTTAAAACTTAAAAATGAAACACGTCACGCTCCTTCGAAAAACATTGACCGAATGAGATTGACGGGTGATTGAAGCTATATTGAAGCACCTATCAATCGAAACCGTCAATCACATTGACAGTAAAATTGATCGTCTAGGGATCCCTTTAATCTATTGTCAACTGAAGAGCAATGGTTGGTCAAACAAGAATTTACAAAATTTTCCTGTTGAAAGTGAGTGTTCTATAGGTGGTACATTCGCATTAATAAACATTAGATTGGAGACGTGTGAAATCAATAAAGACTATCTCAAATCTTATGTTGTTCATTAAACTAAACCCACGCTTGCACTCAGCTGTGGAGCATGATAGTCCAGTCACATTAATGTGGCCACCTGTCAGAAGCCAGAATAACCACCTTTTGCAGGCCTACGAGACGTGCAGGAAGAGAGTCAATTAGGTTTCTGAAGGTGTTCACTGGGATGTTGAGCCATGCCGACTCCAGTGCCATGGCCAGCTGCGCTAGATTACGCGGTTGAGGATCCATGGCGCGAACAACCCGATCGAGGTGGTCCCACAGATTCTCGATTGGGTTTAAATCCGGTGAATTTCTGGCCAAGGGAGTAATGTAAACTCATCGTGATGCTCTTCCAACCACGCACATACACTGCTAGCTGTATAACACCTCGCATTGTCCTGCTGGTAGATGCCATCATTCTGAGGAAAAATAACTCGCATGTAGGGGTGGACATGGTCCGCAAGGACAGATGCGTACTTGTGCTGATCCATCGTGCCTTCCACAATGATGAGTGCACCCAGTGAATGCCAGGAAAACATTCCCCAAACCATAATGCTCCCTCCTCCAGCCTGGATCCTTCCGGCAATTGTTGCAGGGTGTTTGCTTCCAGACGTTTCACGCCGTATACGCCAACGAACGTCCATCTGTCCGATGGAGCATAAAACGTGATTCATCGGAAAAAGCCACCTGTCGCCACTCTGTGGACGTCCAGTTGCGGTACTGGCGTGCAAATTCCAGCCTTCGTCGCTGATGAACAGCAGTCAGCATAGGTGCATTAACCAGGCGTCTGCTGCGGAGGCCCATGCGCAGCAACGTTCGCTGAACCGTTGTTGAGGATACACTCTTGGTAGCCCCTTTGTTCATCTGGGCGGTCAGTTGCTCAACAGTTGCACGTCTATTCGCCCGAACGCATCTCCGTAGCCTTCGTTCGCCTCTGTCATCTATAGCCCGTGGTGCACCACATGTGCCACGCCGCTGATTTTGGATAGTGCCATTTTGCTATGCACGGTATACTTTTACCACGGTGGCACGCGAACAGTTCACAAAATTAGCCGTTTCCAAAATGCTTCCACCCTTATCCCGAAAGCCAATAATCATGCCCTTTTGGACGTCGGATAAATCGCTACGTTTCTGCATTAGGCCAGAGATTGAAATGCTTTCCGATGCCCTAGGACATCCTTTATATACACTCTACTGCAATGTGCTGCCACCTGCCTTTTGTGATTGGTTATTTCACGTTGACGCCGAAAGTAGGTGGTGGTCACATTAATGTGAGTGGACTGTGTATTTAAATTGTTCTTAAACGAGGCTTTAATTTTTTTTGGAACAACTTGGGCTTTTTCATTGAAGCCTCTCAAACCCTGAATAGTTCACATTTAATTTATACCAAAACGTCGACAGATCCTTTTTACCTAATTTTCTCCATGGCGAATATCCCCAGTATTTATATTTTCTGTATCAAGCATGGATATATCTTTCAAAAGTTGACAATTTTCTTCATTAACATCAGAACAAACTCTGGATTTCATTCTATCGACAATATTTTGAATGAATTGCTTTTAATTAATAGGTACGATTTCGGAATTATGTACGAAGGTGATATGTTGAAATTGAAACTTTTCTTTTGCTTCTACAGCTATCAGCGTTTTTTCTCCTGGCGTGTCTTTAAATGTCTCGTTGACCCTAATTGTTCTTTTTATTAGTTGTTTAGCCCGCGAAAGGGCTGTTTTCCTAGAATGTAGTTCAGTAGAAAGAGCATAGATATTTCTTGCAGAATATCTCAAACATGAGGCTCATATCCAAGAAGAATTCTGGACACCGAGTTTATTTTTTCAACCTAGAAAATGTTGATTTTAAAAATTCAAATTTTCACTCTCTATTTCAGGCGTGTTTTCAAAATGGTAATAAAGCGCTTTAAATGTCCTCCAAACAGCTTCTGTGTTTTAAAATTGCTTGTAATACAAGGTATACTTAGAACTCAGCCTATTTTGACGAACTGTAAGCCCAATTCCCGGGAAACGTTATCCATAGCTCCACTATTTTTGGCGATCAACTATATACACAATACAGTTTATCCGTGAGCGATTTAAACTGATTTAATCCATGAACATCTTTAATAGCATCATTTACAGACAATTCTAACCTGTGATTAAAGCAGTGCCACGTAAAGAGTTTCGGATATTTTTGCCTTGGTCGAGTTACTACTTCAGAATGCTTTCCTGTCATCACACTTGCACCATCAGTGGCAATAACAATTCAATTTTGCTTCAAATGTTACTCATTATATCCGCGGATTTTTAAAATATTTCAAAGCTCGTTTTCAAAGTGTTCAGAGCCTTGCGATTCTAATTCGCATAAATCGAAGAAAATACACTCTGCATTTTCGTTATCTATATATGCTTTTAAATACATCACTAGAGTCGTTTTGTTACTTAAAGTGGTCGATTCATCAATTAGTGTACTTAGCACACTAAATTTGGCGTTTAAAGAAATAATTTGGGTAATTCTTTCTCATGTTATTAGCTATATGATTAATTATATACGTAGCTGAATATCGCGAATGTCGAATTAAACCAAGGTTTATACCGTTTATTAGATCCTCATATTCTGAAAAAGGCCTATTCTTCTTGGCTAAGTAATAGGCTGTTCTGAAAACTTTCACTGTCGTTTCTTTAGCTGCTGAATTTATTTTTTCAATGCAATCTTCCGCCTGTTTTTCTTTCTTAGATTCCAATATCTTTCAACTATCTTATGACTAGGGCAACTTTTTTGTTGCGCTAAAAATGGGAAAAGTTACATTTATCATTCCCTAAAGTTGCATTTATGAAAATTAAGTTGCATTTATTTTTGATACTCAAAAATCGAAAATAAATTATAGTAAAAAATGGAAAAATTCAAAATTTATTTGTACATTATTAAATACAGAATAGCGTTGATGTCGTTGAATGGCCGATCCTTGGTCAGTAATTTCTTTAACATTGAAAAACTGCGCTCAACAGAGACTGATGTTACCTGACATTGTTGCATTGGACTTTTTCTGCAGTTGTACCACTCAAGTAACTTAGAGCAATCGCGAATAAAGTACCTTGAGTGTGATTCCAGCCGCAGTCATATAATATGCTATAAGGGATAGCAGAAGCGCAAAATCCTTTCGCTCAACATTCAGAAATTTTAAAACGTCATCTACAAGGCGAACAACATATTGCTGATCGAAACTCACCTCACAAACTCTGCAGTCGATTACGCAAGTCTGCTCTGGATTATCATGAGTGCCAACCAATGTGTGAAAGTACCCTTCTTGCTATTTATTTATTTCACTTTCGGGTCTGTTGGGACGAATACCTTCTTTCCATGAACTTCTTGTTTGATCCGCCATACTTCGGCGTTCGCAAGATCAGACACACGAGATTGAAGGGTTGATTCAGAGGGCAAAAAATGAAATAGTAATTTCATATTAATTAATTTTAAGCTAAATTGTAAAAAGTTGCAATTATGTAAAAAGTTGCTTTTATGTAGAAAGTTGCATTTATGTTGCGGTTATAACTCACTTACAATATACCCCATGTAGAAGGAATTTTGTTTTTAGTACTTTACATGAAGCGTAGAACGTGTGAAATAAAGTTGCATTTGTTGCAAAAAGTTGCCCTACTTATGACCGTCGGATTGCAAGTGTTTTTTTTTTTATTATTTTTTATTTTTTTATTTTAGTTTGGAGATTAGATAGTTTGGTACAGTGATCTTTTCAGGAAGCTTCTATTAGGAAGTTGCTCCATTCCTCAGATATGCGTACTCTTTCTTCTATAAAAGGCCCTAAAGCTTTGACAGTGGAACAGAAATTGCAGCCTAGTTTCCCTATTAAACTAATAAGCCATGCATGTTTTTCTGAAACTCCGTATCCTGGCTATTAGTCCATACTTCGGGCCATGTTCTTTCTGCTTTTAAAACTGGGGAATCATCTCTGTCAATATGCGATTCACATGTAGAATCATCTGCTGTTTCTATTTCACAAGATGCCTTTTTTCCACTCATATAATTATTCCGTTTCTGATTTTCTTTTCTTAGTTAAATTGCCAGCCTTTAACCAACGATCCATAACGAGACAGGACCTTGCAAGCACTACGGCGACAGAACAGGGAGCAAAGGATGCTAACTAATTATATCCCTTTCAATAAATTCTACTTTGTCTACTGGTGGTTTGCACCACGTGACAGCCACTTCCCAACCTTAGAGCGTCTATATAATATGATTATACAGGGTGGTCCCGAATTCATGGTACAAACTTTAATGGTAGGTACAGGACATTGTAACAATGATTTATTGTATAGGAATGTATAGTCGCAAGTGACGCGGTGAGGCGTAAACAGGGGAAATAAAAGGAAAGAGAAATGGAGTGATCGGTTGGTATCATTGCCGGTAGAGGGCAGTAGATGTCTAGCCGCTGTTGAACATGATGCATCGCAGTAGGGAAAAGCGCCATTCACAATTGTGCTGCCGTAGACGATGGGTGACTTTACGTATGCAGAAAAAGCAGACATGCATTACATGTACGGCCGTGCAAATGGTAACGGCAGAGCTGCGTTACGAATGTATCGCGCGGAGTATCCTGATCGACGAATGCCGGATCATAGAATTTTTCAACGGTTACATCGTCAACTTTGTGAAACAGGTGCGTTCGACGTCAACAGACATGGCGCTGGTCGAGTAAGAGCTGTACGCACTCCAAGGCTGGAAGAAAGCATCTTGAACATTGTGGCTGATAGACCCGAGTCAAGCACAAGAACTGTTGCGCGTGACGTAGGTGTGAGTCATCAGACTGTATGCAGAGTGTTAAACGAAAATCGCTTACACCCCTTCCATTTTCAGAAAGTACAAGCATTGAATCCGGCAGATTATCCTCGCCGCGTGAACTTCTGCCTGTGGGTGATGCAGCAATGTGCGTTGCAGCCGGATTTCGTAGATTATGTGCGTTGCAGCCGGATTTCGTAGATTATGTGCGTTGCAGCCGGATTTCGTAGATTATGTGCGTTGCAGCCGGATTTCGTAGATTATGTGCTATTTACAGATGAAGCGACATTTTCACGCGAGGGTGTCTTTAATGCGCACAATTCCCATGTGTGGGCAACCAATAATCCACATGCAACGCGTCGACATGCGTTTCAACAACGTTTCAGTATTAATGTGTGGGCTGGTATTGTGAACGACTTTTTGATTGGCCCATACTTACTACCCACGCGGCTCACTGGCGGAAGCTATCTTATTTTTCTGAAAGAAGTGTTACCACAACTGCTGCATGATGTTCCGATCGCCATTCGTAACCGCATGTGGTTTCAGCACGATGGGGCGCCAGCACACTTCAGCATTGATGTACGGAATTACCTGAATGCCACGTTTGGTACTCGATGGATTGGGCGTGGTGGACCAGTCCCTTGGCCACCCCGATCTCCCGATTTATCGAGCCTCGATTACTTTTTATGGGGACATCTAAAGCATCTTGTTTATGAGACTCCAGTTGACTCAGATGAGGATCTCGTCGCTCGCTTATCTGTAGCTGCTGCAGGTGTGCGTGAAATACCAGGCATCTTTGAACGTGTACGCCAATCGCTCCACCGACGCTGTCAAGCATGTATCGATACTGGTGGACGCAATTTTGAACAATTACTGTAAACATGACACTTGTCAACAACGCTTTCAATAAAATCTTTGTTTTTCCTTTCGGCCGTTATTTCCCCTGTTTTCGCCTCACCGCGTCACTTGCGACTATACATTCCTATACAATAAATCATTGTTACAATGTCCTGTACCTACCATTAAAGTTTGTACCATGAATTCGGGACCACCCTGTATAGACACTCTATATATGCACCACCACCACCAGCCTCAGCTCGTGCCATGTCACGTGATGTTTTCTAGGAAAAGCAAATCGTGTACGTAGTTTTTAAGAAAAGCAGAGGGTATACGGAATTTAATGGCAAAACAAATGGGTATACGGCGTGTACCGCCGTATCAAAGGATCAAACCCGAAGGGATAGATTCGATGACAACACCATGTAATTTTGAACCACGAGGTCAACACTTGAGCTGGCACCCCACTCTTCAAACTTCTACACCACACCAACTCTAGGTGACAATCCGGGATCAAATTTTTAAAGAAAGATCCAAGGACAACGCCACGTAATTTTGAACTACGCTCAGAAGACAAGGTCAAGACCTGAGCTGGCACCCAACTCTCCTAATTTCCACATTAAGTCAACGAGATGACATTTTGAGGTCATCACAGATTTAATGTTCCGCAGCCCCCTTTGTACACGACGGTCTTTGATTGGATTCGAACTCCCAATCTTCCGGTTTCTAATGCGTTATTATTCCAACTGGACTACCAGGCTACCGCGGCACACATACTTCACGAAGGGAGTTCTTTTAGAAAATCAAATACTTTTGAGTAGACAGGGCGGTTTGACAAGGTTTGCATGTGGTCAGCTCATGAATCAGGAACCGCCCTTCGTATGGAGAACACAAAAAACAGGTTTCGCCTTTTTTTAGTTCTGTTCTGGAGACATAAACAGGAGGCATTAACCCAATACTGTTTGGCCGTGGTAATTCGGTTGGAAGAATAACTGATTAGCAATCGGAGGGTCGCAATTTTAAAAGACCGTCCTTAACAAAGACCGTCGTGCACATGGGGGCTGATGCACTTTATATCTCTTGTGGCCTTAAATATTTTCGCATTGCCGTGGTGTGTAATTTTGGAGAGTGGGTGCCAGATCAGGTGTTGTTCTCCTGATCTGACCATGGTTCAAAATAACGAGGCGTTATAGTTGGATATTTCCTTTCGGGATTGATCCTGGACTGTCACCAATTACTCGTTGTTTTGCTCCAATGTAACGTTACTTAACTACCTAACCCAACCTGAAGACTAAGATCTATGTAACACGTTCCACCACTAAAAATATTACCGACAGCCACATATAGATTACAGTCGCTCAATAGATAGGTAGGTATTTTAATTAACGTCGTATTGAAGCAACACAACGGGCTATTAACGATGGTCCGGGTAATGGTAATTTTAGTTAACGTCGTACTAGAGCAACACAACGGGCTATTGACGACGGTCCGGGATCAGTCCCTTAAGGGAAAGATTCGAGGACAACACCTCGAAATTTTGAACCACTGTCAGATGACGAAGCAACACCTGAGCTGGCACCCCACTCTCCAAACTTCCACGCCAACCCAAAGTGAGGACTTTCGGCCACGACAGATTTAAGGTGTACCAGCCGCCTCTACACCATACGTTTACAAACATCCATGCCCGGACCCGGATTCGAACCAGGAACCTTCCGATCTAGAGGCTAACACCTTAACCACTATACCGGTTGGTCGGCAAAACGATGGTCCGGGATCAATCTCCTAAGTGAAAGATCCGAAGACAACACCACGTAATATGAAGAAGCCACGGTCATATGACGCTTACAGTCGCTCAAAAAAAAAAAGAGCGACTGTGACAGAAAAAGTCTCTCATTAGATAACGGGTAATGGTAATTTTAATTTTAGTTAACGTCGTACAACGGGCTATTGATGACGGTCCGGGATCAGTCCCTTAAGGGAAAGATTCGAGGACAACACCTCGAAATTTTGAACCACTGTCAGATGACGAAGCAACACCTGAGCTGGCACCCCACTCTCCAAATTTCCACACCAACCCAACGTGAGGACTTTCGGCCACGACAAATTTAAGGTGCACCAGCCGCCTCTACACCATACGCTTACACACATCCATTCCTGGATCCGGATTCGAACCAGGAACCTTCTGATCTAGAGGCTAACGCCTTAACCACTATACTGGTTGGTCGGCCATTATATAACGGGAAGTTAAATCCTTGTCTTCCGGCATTTCGTTTATTTTCACACCATTATCTTGCTTCAGTACGTGGTTATTTAAAAAATACTTACTCATCTACCTACCTCATTTATTTTCACTAAAAATACCTCTCATACTCCAAGTTTGAAGAATGGGTTGCTAGCTAGGTGTTGACCTCGTCATCTGACCTGGTCCAAAATTACGTGGTGTTGTTGTCGTGTCTTTCCCTTGAGGATCGATCCAAGATGGTGAATAAAAGCCTATTGTGTTGCTCAAGTGTGATTACTAACCAACTCTCACACACACACTGGAAAACTGTAACAACGAGAGTTTGCACATTTGGTCGTTAACTTCCAATCTGCACCAAAGTAGAATACTGCTATGTCTTTTCATAGTTCATTAGAACTTCTTCCTTTCTATTCTCGTAAAGGTGTGAAAACTTTATTTCCTACAACGTAAAAAAAATAACTTGTCTTCAGGTATCTGTTGCTAGAGAAGGCAAAATTTTCGCGTATGCCAAATTTCAACCTGTTTCAAAAAGCAGAAATTTTTCTTACCTGACTTGCGTGTGAGCAAATTTTGTGATCATAAAACAATCCGAAAAATATGCATTTGAACTTGTAATTAAAGGTACTTTCTTAGTTTCAATTTTTTTTAATTATTATTTAGTATTTTTAAATCTTATTAGCTTTCACTTAACTTCTGTTCTTATATTTTCAAGTTTCGGAATCCTTCGAATAACATAATCAAAAATAGATTGCAGCCGTAACGGATGCGCGAAAAAGCAAAAGAGAGCAGTCAAAATGTTGAACAGGGTGTGGATCGTGTTTACTTTATTTTCGTGCGTTTTTAAAACAGGTAACTTCAATTTTTATGATCGGTCTATAGAATTATTTGCAAATGAAAAATAACTTATATTATCTTTCATCTGCCATTCCTTAATACTGTTTGCTTTGTACAACTCTTCCCCTTTATTTACAAAATTCGGTAACTTTGCTTTTGGATTACAATTTTTGTGTTTATATCTTATCAAAGCATGTTACGCTCGCTGCAAACTTTTAGCATTCAATAATAAGTTTGTTTTGTAACGATTTGATTTTTGGATCACTCATTTGTTATTAACACCAAATTTCTGAGTTTTAAAGTGACACCACGCCAGTTAGTACAGAATATAACTTATTTTATTCATTTTTGTTTTGAGCTTTGTAGTATAAACGAAATCGTGGGTAAAAGGATTTGGGAATGTGTCATGTTGAAAATTTGAAAAATGCTATTTCAGCTAATGGCAAAAGAAAGTTGTAGAAATCTAAAAATATGACCTTAAGTCCCACAAATTCCCAAAATGACCTAAAAGCTGCCATTCTGGAAACAGAATATTGATAACGAAATTTCTATCTACTGTCATTTATACCATATGGTAACGAAAAGATAACACAGTGAACATATGAAGTGAAAGTCCCTCACCTTCAGATAATTCAGTGTCCACAGTTTAATTTTGAACAAAAACTGAGATATCTTCAATTTCCTTAATTTAGATTTGAAAGTATTCCACGATTATTTTTATGTGCTTCAATGTTTTTCATATTGTTTATTGCAATTCTCTGTCAGAGTAGAGGAACTTTTAAATGACTGGCCAATGTTTATTCAATGTTGGGTCATTCCATGGTGACTAACGTAACAAATTTTGAAACATTTAGTCTTTATTCATAAAAATAATCATAATAACAAAAAATAATAGTTTTTCATTTAGTTTCCTACACTCTAAGACTTTAGTTAATTATATTCCAAGCTTTTAAAATTTTTAAAAAGGTGTTTCTATTTAAACAATTAAAGATTATGTGAGTTACCAATGCAACAAATTTGAACACACAAAATTTGCTGCAATTTGAAATATGCTCATTCAAAGTGTCAGTTTGTTTACTAACTTCCTTTGTATTTTTTTATGCACACTTAGACTCTTGAGAATATATATGTAGCAGCTGTAATTATTTTCATGAAGTTATGAACTTCAAAGAATATAAATAGTCCATAAAAGTATATGACTAACGTAACAAAATGATCTCATACAAAAGCACTAATTTTACTGATATTTTATTACCCTGTTATATTGCTCATTACGTTGAATTTGAAAGCTGAACTTAAAATGTCCTTTGCTGTCAACAACCTGGGGATGTCTAATTTTTTCCAGCACATTCTCTTTCTTGTAACATATTTGGTCTGGGATCTCGGGCCATTTGTAATATGCTCCAGTGGCAACCATGACGTAACCTTCATAACAATTCTTATTTTGAATTGCTTTAATTTCACCTGGGTACCAATCACTAACATTCAATGAATTGCTGTTTGTATATACCCCATCATCTGATTCGTTCGATAGCTCATCTGACAGAAAAACACGACTTTCCTGATTGTAATCAGTCACGTCAGAAGTCTTCAATTGGGCAACATTCATATACCAGTCGTTTCTGCACCCTGCCTGCTGAATCCCTATGATAGGCCTAATTTCCTTGAAAGCATTGGAAAGTTTACGGTCTTCATCCTCTATTTTATCCTGTGCAACAAATAAAGTAGTGATCTTGATCATGGGTTTCGATGTTTCCAATATTTGGTAAAAATCTAACAGATTTCACTTAGAATTTTTTTTTCCGCAAATCTTTTTAGAACTACACCAACGCCATCATGGGGCCCTTTGCCATAATAGGACTCCTAAAAATTCCACAAATTCTTTATTGGATGTGCAGACATGTAAGCCAATGTGAATCTATTTTTGAAATATGGAGATGCACCATCCGTCAAGATGTATATTTTCTCTATGGTTTTTTTTTCTGAATTCTTTTAAGATTTCATTGTTGAATACTTGAACTTCTACTGACGAATGGTTTGGCTTATCTGAAAACACACCATAATACTTAGATTCTACTTCACCTGCATCCATTTTTAAATGTATTACAGCCGTGTATATCCAGTGCCGTAACTAGGCAGATGCACCTGCACAGGACCCACTTGAAAGTTGGCCCAAAAGAGAGAACCCAAAGAGAAGAGTTAAGATAGTAGAAATAGATGAAACACCAGATGAAGGAAGTAACTTGACACACGAAGAATTATATAAAATACAAATTTAGAGTGTTCACACTATTGTCTCAAATAGATGGGCGTTATCAAAAAATGAAAACTATCTGACGATTTTTGCTTTCTTAATGGCTTGTCTTTACAATACACGAGTGTTGCCAATTCAAAACAAAATTGGCTGCAGATCTCGCTATTAAACATAGCAAAGATTTTAAAAAGTGCAAATTCACATGTTAAACTGAAAGTTTTAAGTTTCAAGTAACGACTCTTATACAAAATATAGAAACTGCATCTCCGCTTAAAATTCTAGTCTCTTCATGATTTTGGTTTAATTGAGTCTTACCCAAGTATCAGTGTCGCTCTTCAAATTTTTCTAACTCTTCCTGTTTCTATTGCTTTGTGCAACAGAAGTTTTAGCAAGTTGAAATTAATAAAAAATTATTTAAGATCAACTATCGGACAAAAACGATTATCCAATCGTTCTATTATTTCAATAGAATACAATATCGTTAAAAATATTAACTAGGATGATGTAATTAATTTGCAAAAATACTGCCTAGTTAATTAAGGGGCCTAAATGCAAATTCTTGCACAGGGCACAGGAATGGCTAGTTACGGCACTGTGTATATCGTTACCGATGGTGAAGAATCGTTAACCCAATGAGCCAACATAACTTCATTTGATGTTTTATCAGAAAATTTTCTGCAAAATCTGTTTGCAGGATAATTGTTCCAGGAACAAGTTTTTTTTTTTTTTTTTTTTTTGTCTCTTCAACTACTTGGATTGACATAAAATATTCTGCATGAGTATTTTAATTTTGACTAGTTGATGCTAAAGTACAGACTTCGCTGCTTCTAATGAAAATTGACATTCTTCAAGTTTTCCTCCCTTCCATTAACTCTTGTCAACAAGACTTTCATTAATTATTGAGCCTAATAATAATTGGAACTATCTGATAATAAAATGATATCGTGACATTTCACTCAAATAAATTGTCACTAACACCTTGTTCCATAATTACAGAGTTGCCAAGTGCTCCAGGACTTCCGGAGTTTCTCCGCCAAAGCATCAAAAATCTGCAACTCCGCGTATTGTATGGTTCACTCTGGAAATTAGTGTCGATGCAGAGAAAAGGGAAATTTTCCCTATGAAAAGGGGGGGGGGAATTTCCACTTGTAGGGGAAATTTTCACTAGATTCTTCAATTGGATTGCGATATTTTTCTTATGAAAAGGGAAAATTTTTCACTTGAGGGGAAAATTTTGTATTAAATTTTTGTTTCTATAATTTAAAGATAAAACTTTTTATGTATGCATGTAATTTTTTATCCTTTATATATGTGTGCTGAAAAAATTTATTTGTAATAGAGAATTTTATGACTGTGTAACGGAACCAACAACGCCCCCTAGCGGACTGACAAAAACTTACACAGTGTAACTCCAACCCTGGAGCAAGCAGCAGCTAAGCTGTAGTATGTGATAGTAAAAATGTCCCTGCCCCGAATATTTTATGTGCGTGAAAGTCTTGTAATTTCTGTAGTGTATGTGTGTGTAAATAAATTCAATTTAAGTGTTAGCTAGCCGTGTCAGCATACATCATTGCTACAACTGTTTTTTTTTTTTAATATGCAGGTCTTTCGTTTTTTTCCTTATTTTTGCGTTGCTTCTGAAATCAAAACTCCTGAAATTTTATGAGATTGCTCAGTAAACGGTGGCAACCCTGTATTTACGTTACAAATATTATTTCAAATATAGTTATCATAGTACTGTTTTATAGAACTGAGTATTACTCATTCTCTTTTAATAACAAAGTATTGAAGTTACTATTTTACTCTGCTTTATTTTTAATATTTGCAATGTGATTAACCTAACAAAATAGCCAGGTTACATTAGTCACTCACATATGTTACGTTGGTCACACACAAAAACTAGCTTTCCATTGATAATAAAATTAAAACTAGTAGATATCACTATGGCCTATATTAAGATGCTAACTTCCTGTGTGTATGAAACTTATTTTACAAAAAAATAATTATTTATGAGAACAAAAATTTTAAATACCTTTTGGTGTGACTATAACATAACATGATATATTCATATTTTCAAACACCAAGTACAAAGATATTTTTTATTATATCTTCTAACAGCCATTTTTTGTTACGTGGAGTCTAATTAAACCAGGACAGTTTCACCAATCTTAGGAGAAATGCCTGTTTTGAACTGCAGTTAGTTAAACCAATTTTCCATTTTAATTGTGGGGCCAGTGAGTTTTCCCACAGAGCTAGCAATGACCTGTAGGCAACACTGATTGGATTTCTGCATTTTAACCTATTTTCATTTTTATTTGCCTTAAGAAGAAAATTTTAAATTCTTGTCTTAAAGAATATTTTCCAAAATATAATTTTCGAAAACTTTACATATCTCTAAGAGTTATTCAATATATTTAAAACTGTTATGCTTCAGATTGCAAGTAATCCTTTTTAAAGTATACAGTTGCAGACAAGTAAAGAAATAAAGGGGAAGTTGTCAAATTATATTGTCCATTTTCGAATATTTTTTCACTAAAATTCTTATTCTTTTGCAGTGAATCTCCATGATCTCAATTCTATTGTTTGGTGTACAGTTAGCAGAGCTGAACAAAGAAAATGTTCTGATTTCTCAAGAGCTGTCAACAAATCAGCCAGTTTCAAAGTGACTCTCTCATGTCAACAGTCTGCTGATAAAGACAGATGTATGGACATGATTGATACCGGTAGAGCAGATTTATTTACGTTAGATCCTGGAGAAGTGTATATAGCTGGACGTTATAACAGTTTAGTACCTGTAATGGCTGAACAGTATGGATCTGGTATGCAAAATTATTAGTTCTGTTTCAAAGCTATTTTTTGACTTAAATAAAAATTTAGAAGACTGAATTTTTAACCCCCTGCAGTCCAATTGTTTTCTCATTAGTAGTCTTGTCTGAATTAAGCTTTGCATTTAAAAATAATTGTCATCACCTACCCATGACAAAATCTTCGTCTTTGCTTGACAAGTCCTGAAAGTCTTAATCTAAATCTTGAAATAATCATCATTAAGCGTTATTTTGTGGTTTCTTCCTCATCCATTGCATTTTTCATCTCTAATATTATATTTTATTTGGTATGTAATTGAAACTGTGCTATAAGACTTTAAAATGAGTTCAGTTACATAAACTCTTTCACGGAATTAAGATGTATACAGCTGATTATAGTGATGTCCATTAAAAACCAATAATGATTTACTATAATGACAATTGTACTTATGTTGGAAAGAACGAAATTGACTACCTACGAACAAGAACTCTTCTGAAATTAAAATGTTACACAGCTGTTAAACAAATCATCATGGAAATGAACAAATACGTTAAGCCATTGAATGTAAAAAATTGTACATTTATAATTTAGTGCAATGATATGTGAGCTGATGTCATGTTTGATGTTCAACGACAAAGGGTCGAGAAGTGTCGTAAAGTTTGTCAGTTCAAAATTTTATCCTTTATCAAACGTTTTTTTTTTTGTTGTATAAAATATTTTTAATCTGAACATATTTTGTCCAATGCTTGTTGTGTAAACTCCTTCAAAAATTAAAAATAAATTTTATTTTCTAGAGGAGTCTTCTGGGTATTATGCTGTTGTTGTGGCCCGAGAATCACTTGAAATAAGAACTCTTGCTGATCTGAAGGGAAAGAAGGCTTGTTTTCCTGGCATTGGACAAATGGCTGGATGGGTCATTCCAATTTCAGTACTGGTTGATAAAGATATCATTGAAGTAATTGATTGCAACAATCTGATTAAAACAGCAGCTTCATTTTTTGGACCAAGTTGTGCTCCAAACTCTCTCATTGATAAATACAATCCTACAGGTAACTCTTTTATTAACTATTGATGTGATATGCATTTAGAGAAACAGAAAAACATAATAGACTCATGGAAATGAGAAGTATTGTATTTTGAAAAGGTATGATTTGCAAAAATTAAATAACTGATGCAAACAGTCTGAAACTTAGTACTTTTTGACACAATTAAAAACATTTTCTCTGAAAAATTTAAAAAAATTTAATTTATCGAGTAAATTGTCAGCTATACAGCTTTTAATGCATGGTCTCAGAGGCCAGTTATACCAACTTAGAGTTGAGATGGTAAAATCATTCTGGCAAATATGGTCATTGTACCATAAAACCCCAAACCAACCATTTTTCACATCTGCAAAAACGTGTGGCAGCATATACTTTTAATTAATGCTGGAATTACATTATTTTTCCTTAATGCAATATTAAAGTGAATTAATCTATTAAGATGTGTCAATAGTTTTTGTTATAACTCTAAAATAACATTTCTTACTATTTCAATTCTAAAATGTTTTATTTTCAGGAGATAATCCCATGCATATGTGTGATCTCTGTGCTGGTGACAAGAGTACGCGCTGTTCCGGTAGTGATCCATATGCTAATTTTGATGGAGCTTTTAGCTGTCTAGTTAATTCCAGTGATATTGCTTTTCTCAAGCATACTACTGTTGATGAAATGACAGCTTTGGAAAGCTACAGGGGACCTCGCAAGACGCAATTTAAGCTTATTTGTCCAACTGGATTTACTGCAGGTATTGATTCTTACAAAACTTGTAACTGGGGATATGTTCCTTCCCATGCTGTTGTTACAACATCTGCTGCTTCCCCTGAAAGAAAAAGCCTGTATCAAAGGTTTTTGATGGTAAGCTTTTAATTTTGCTCTCCAAACCCATTTGTCTTCAAATATATGTGTAGAGATGCAGAATGTCAGCAAATAATATTTTAAATCGATATGTTTCTTTGCAAATTAATATTGTATTCTATCCTTTGTTATGTTACTGGTTTTAATGTATTGTGCCATTTAATTGCTTTAAAAATGGACCCTTGTATTTATCTTGACAAAAAGCACTGACATATAGTGGTAGTAACAATAATAAAATGTGATAAATCCCACTAAAACAAATAATATAAATTGCTGATGCCAATACTTGGTTCAAAAACCTCTAAAAACATCCCTTAAAACACAAAAAAATTTGCACATTTCATGTTTTGGAGTCAGCTGTTTTAGTACCATGAGAAGAAAATTCTTCCAGTTTGTGTCATTATGAACCTCTGAGCGTAATATATGCATTATTCCACAATGTAGTTTTCTCTGCATAATTCCGAATCAGTTATTGCCTTCTTGACCAATCAAAGATTTCCAAGGATTCTTTCTAGCTAAGCATAACTTTTAAGTCATTAAATGTGTTAAAGGCTAAAAATAAAATTACTCTTAGTAATCTTGTAATGCTCAGAGTTAATTTATGTGGTAGATTTTTATCTTTTAATTTTAATATAGACTACCATTCTCAAACACTTAAAAATATATTCTCTAGTTAAGACAGAAAGACTACTCAGAAAGTAAGATGGGAAACAAGGATGGGAGAACTGTAGAATTTTCTACATATTAAAATATTCTATTTGTTTTATTAGTTGGAACTATTTTTATCCTTTTAGGAACATGTTCATAGTGATTTATACAATAATAAACTGGTAAATATATACACGAATGTAACTATCAACTTTTGTGAATAATTTTTTTATTACTCTTGTGTTACAAAAGAATAAAACACTTGAAAATAAATTTTAATACCCTTCCACATGTCATATTTCAATGAAATATAGTTGACTTCTTTCATTAAACTTTAGTATTTGCATTGTGTTTTATTTCTAAATTTGCATTATTTATACTGCAGCAAGCTGCTTCAAAATTTGGACCGCGATGGAATAATGCTGGGAAAAGATGGCAAGATGCATGGAATGATAACTCTAATAATGATCCATCTGATGACTCCTTCACTCTTTTTGGTTATGATAAAAAATATGAAGGTCGAAACTTGCTCTTTCAAGACTTGACTGTAGATCTTGGTCCATTAGAAGAAAATCAACAAACATTTTCTGGTTATTTAGGTGTGTTTTTATTTCATACATTCTAACGAAAAATATTTTTTATATTTTGGTATTAATTAACAATAATGCTATCATAACAATATTTTAGCTTGCAATTTTCTTTATTTTTGTGCTATTTTTTTTTTTTTTAACTTATTTATTCAAGATTATTTTTTACAATTATGTACTTTGAATAACTGCAATGAGCAAAAAGGGGTTGTTTATTACTGTAAAGGTTAGGGTACAGGCCTACTGCAAAATAGTTCAACATTCCTTGCATTAAAAATTCAAAGAAATGTAATGTTTTCAAAAAATGTCTTATGTTATAAGTTTATTATTATTTTTTTTCACTTAGCTTGTCTTGAGTAATGCATTTTCAAAAATGTATCCTAGTTTTAAAGTGATAAGTTTATCATTATCTTTTTCACCAAGCTTATTTTGAGCAATGCAATGTCAAAACTATCCACTTTATTCCTCATTGAAGTTGAGGATCATGTTTTGCTTACAGCATTTTAGCTCAAAAGATCGCACTACTTTTCTCTATTTTATTATGATTTTGAATGAAAATTGGAAATTCTATTATACTTATTTTCTTTAAAATCTTTTTCAACTTTTACTTCTTATTTAGTCACACAATTAAAGGTTTTACTGTGATTACATTCCCTTTCTCAATCAAGGTTATAGGGGATGCTGTGGCTCACTAGCAGCTTGTGAGTTGTAAGTGCTGATTCAATTTCTCCCTGGGTGTATTTCTGTGGCAATATAACTTTCCTTGTGTGTTTTTGTCCATTTAATTGATATTGTTTGCACAGCTTGGCAAAATATGACCCTTGCGACATTCAATAAACCAACCATTAAAGTTCTGATTTCCCTCTAGGAAGCATTGAGACGACATTTCAACAAAAGTTGCAAAAATGTCCTATTCCTCCAGCTAGGCTATGTGTTGTGTCTGATCAAGAAATGAAAAAATGTCAAAAAATGAAAGTAAGTACTGAAAAGAAGTATAGTTCCAATTGAGCTGTAATTGGTTTAAAAAAATAACAGGGTGGCTACAAAACCGGGAATTCAGGAAAAAATCATTTTCTGGGAAAACTCGGGGAAGTTTCGTTTAACTCGGAGAAAAAGTTGGAATTTCGTTTTGCAAATGGCACCTATTTGGTACTTTTTCGTTAGCCATGCGGCCGCCACTTTGAACCAAAATCAAAATGTCACTAATTTTGTTTTCATTCGGAAAATGAGAAGTGCATTTTTTACGTAAACATTCAGAAAAAATAGTTGTATACATTGTATACTCTTTTATTTAACCTGTAACTGCCGGAAATCCTGTAACCGAAGTCTACAGCTGTGCCACGTTCTCTAATGTCAATAATAGGAACATAGCGGCTTTGAAAAATACTAACGGCCGGAAAAACCTGCAAAAGTTAAACATCCGGTTCCAATTTAATAAACATTTTTACAAAAATACCTAGATTGGCGATTTTGATCCAAAGTTGCGCCCGACGTACGGAAAAGTACTCATTTAGATTATACATATGTTTTTTAATACATATGTGTCAAAAATTATTATTAATTTTTTTTTTTTCCAAAAAATTTCGAAACTCTGGTTTTTTTTTTTTTTGAGAAGTTTGAGTTTGTATTGATTTATAGGGTAGTCTGCTGTCGTAATAATACAAGCACGCCATTGCCTGTTACAGTTCTTTTCGTGATGGACTTGTCATTGTCAAATGCGGCCAAAATTGTTTGCGAAGAGATCCAATCGGCGTGACGTCACAATCTCTTATGAAAATATAAATATTTTATTTTAAACAATCGCTGAGATAGAAAAAAGCACTGAAGAAGACCAGTCATAAATTTAATTATTTCTGTTGCTTCCCCAAATCCGTTACTCTTCAAAATGAATGAATCTCGAATCAAACGAAAGTCAGCGAAATTCTTACTGGAAAAAGTATACAAATTATAATTTAAAATTTATTTATTTAAAGAAAATCATATTTTTAGGTATCGATCTAATATGAAATTTTCCGCAGATTTCAAATCTGTTGAAACTTTTATTCTATCTTTAATGATCGCTGAGATAGAAAAAAGCAAGAACGCCAGTCATAACTTTATATCTGCTTTACTTTACTCAAATCCGTTGCTCAGGAAATCAAAATGAATTAATCTGATCTTTTTAGCCATGAAGGTAAAATTCTTCGTGGCACTGGTGGCCAAATTCGTACTGGAAAAATTATAAAAGTTACAATTTAAAAATTATTTATTTAAAGAAAATCATGTTTTTAGGTATCAGTGTAATGTAAAATTTTCTGCAGATTTGAAATTTTTCTTCTATTTTTAACTATCTAGGAAATAGAAAAAAGAACTACATAACTCCAGTTAAAACTTTATTTGTTTTGTTCGTCCGCTAAAATTGTTGCTCAGAAATTCTAACAGAAACGGAAAAAATAAATTTAGAATATGTCACATCTTTATACTGTTGCCATTCTTAGGTAAATAATAATAATTAAATTCCAATTAATTATTTTTTTAATGTTTTGGATTAGGGTAGAGTTTTTTAGTTCATCAAGTGTGAAGTTTATCATTATTACGAAAGAATTGTTCTTTAAACAGGTGGAGAAACTCGGGGGAATTTCATGAAAAATACTCTGGAAATCTGGGAAAACTCGGGGAACTTTTTACTTCAATTTTTGTAGCCACCCTGAATATTATCTGAAATATTTTTACATTCATACTTAAAATCTTGTTTCATGTTTTTATAGACAGCTTTCCGTGCCAGAATGTTACGACCTGATCTGGTTTGCATTAAGGGGTTTAGTCAAATGAAATGCTTGGAACTAATTAAAGAAAATGCTGCTGATCTTGTAATACTAGATGCTGGAGACATCTATCAAGCAGGGCTGTAAGTGAGGTTGTTTTTATTCAATTTTAATTTTAGTGAAAGCTTAAATTTATGCTCATTGCTACTCTTGTTCCTAGCAAATACAACTTGATGCCGATTGTTGCAGAGCAGTATGATCTTGATGAACCTGCTTATTATGTTATAGCTGTTGCAAGGCAACCTGATAAAGACACAGATCTGCTATATTTAAAAGGTTTGTGAATTCCATTTTTAAATATATTTTACTTTATATTTAAAAAATTGATTTTGGTGAAAATTTGCAATCAGTTCTCAATCTGAAATTCTTTATAAAGTACTTGAATTTGTTTTTATAATTTGGTATATAGGAAAATGAATTTCTTTAAGTAGCACTGAAAGTTCTTGAAAATAACGAAATTTCATTTAATCCTTGAATCATCCCCACCTTATTTTTGAACAACTTGTCTGATACACGATTTTCTCAAACTCTTTCCTTTCCTTCAACGTTTTCTGTTTATATTTTCATACTTTTGATTACACTCTGTCAAGATGTGTAAACCTTTAAATACGTCATACAAAACCTTCCAAAAGAAGCCCTTAGTTGATAACATACTCGTGAGTTTACAATTGTGTTGACAGTGGTGAGTAGATTGGGACTCTAAATTACGATTACCTTCTCCGTTATTCCAGTTCTGAGTCTTTGATTCTACTTGAATGTTTTGTTTTATCTTTTCTTACCTTCTGATAAGAGGTGGTATTCTCTACATCTTTTAAGATTGAAAAATGTATTGATGAGGTGAAAAGGATGAGCTGATTACTTACAAACAATTTCTTGAGAGGCTAGAAGTTCTAATCCATGTGACAGAATTCAAAATGCTTCCCTTATTTTATGATTAGTTGAGGACAACAACCTCTTTCATTTCATTGCACAACAATTTGATACTTTGCACTTTAAAAATAATAGTAAAAATTTACTGTGCTGATATTAAAAATATGTGTATGTATCTCTTGAAATTATTTAAACACATTAGTTAAACGTTCAAAACTAAACTATGCTGGAACTAAATAAATCTTACACTAAGGAAAACATCTCACATAAAGCACCTCAATGCATTCTTGTGGCACATCGGTTGAAAATCATTTATCTAGGCTGGCATGTAAATTTTGATTTGACAGCAAATCAAATAACCAAAATTTAATTTGATCAATAAAATTGAACATAATTTTTAAGATTATAACCTTTTATTTTATGTCTTGCTACTTTAAATGTCTGATGAAGATAACAATAGCATTTTGTATCATTGTTTTTTGTTTTCGAGTGCAATTAGTTATTTGTAATACTATTCACTGAATATTTCACTATACCTGTAACAATAAAAATTGATATTTCCAAAAATGATTATTTTAGCTACAATACTTTTTTGGGCATGTAGAAGTTTTACTTTATTTGAATGAATCAATTTAGTACTTCATATAAATTGAAATGGAAACACTTATGACTTTACTATCAGTAGAAGTTAACACTCCATTATGTTCTTATCCACTTATAATTATTAGTTATTGATCTGTTTTGAGTTATCTGTAATCAATCCTGTACTCGCCCAACATATGAGTATGGGACTACATGCATTGGACTTCAAATCCAAATGTAAAAAATATTTTATTGCTGAAAAGAAATACTGTCTATGTTGGCAATGTTATTAGTTTGTGGTTTTTAAGATAATAAAAAATAGTTTAACATTTAAAACAAACACAGATTTATTAACTAAAAGAAATTTATTTACAGTGTGAGATGCTAGATACAATCAGCGAGACTTTTCTGAAATCACACAAGATTAACTAGTACGACTAACAAACTGTTGCTAGATTTAAAACAAATTTGTAATCGGCATATTTCAACAGGAAATATAAAAAACAGAGATACTATATATATTTTTTTTAAAGTGCCCTGATTTTCCAGGAACCCAAAACAAGAATAAAATACATGAAATAGTAAATAGAAAAATAATGTTTTACATAGCATACATGAAAAATAGGAATATGCTTTCAATTGAAGATGGGCTTTTACTGAAGTGTATATAATGCAACTCAATAACAAGTCCATTATCTTAATTTTATTACACTTTAAATTGAATATTTGTGTCTTGCATAACACTGGTTATTGCTAGTGCATTATGTTTTGAATATTTATTTTCTTTATGTGCAGGTAAAAGATCATGTCACACAGGAATAGGAATGGCTGCAGGATGGGTTGTACCGATGAGTTTTCTTCTTTCCAGTGAAAGAATGCGTTCTTATGGCTGTGATTCTGCTCATGCTGCAGCTGAATTCTTTCAAAAAAGTTGTGTTCCAGGTGCATTGTCTCGGGAATATACTGTTGGGGATGCTCAATACAGTACACTTTGTGATTTATGTCATGGTTCAAGCTCATACTTCTGTTCCAAAAGCTCTCAGGAGCTTTTTTATGGACATACAGGAGCCTTACGATGTCTTGTTGAAGGGGGTGGGGAAATAGCTTTTATGAAGCATACTACTATTTTAGAAAACACTGCTGGTAAAAACCAAGAATGGTGGTCACGGCCAATGATGCCGGATGATTTTGAACTCTTGTGTCGAGATGGAACAAGAGCTGCATATGATATGCATGAAAACTGCAATCTTGGAAAGGTTGCCTCAAATGCTATGGTTACTAATAAGTTGAAACCTACAGCTTATGTAAATGCTTACATTGATTTATTTTTATATGCACAGCAGTATTATGGATCAAAGTATAGTGAAGAATTTACTTTTAAAATGTTTGTTTCTGAAAATGGCCTTAGTGATCTGATTTTTCAAGATGCAACTCAGCAATTAAAAGTGGTACCTGAATCTATGAGAGATTATCGTAATTATTTAGGTCGCGAATTTTTACAAGCAATGAAAATTGTTGATTGTACAGCTGCAGGAACTAATTTAAAAGCAACTATTATAAATATTGTTATTCTATTGTTAATTAATTGGCAAATTTTTGTGAATCACTGAATTTGTCATAATTGTTAGTTTTTGTGATATGAAGTATTTTTATACAACTTTATTAATTAACCCGATCGACTTTGCTAAAGTCCATAAGTATACATATATTTATCAGTCCTTATATAGATCTATTGTTTCCAACAGAAACTTTTAACATTCCAAATATCAATTATTTTTGTTGGAAAAAGTTTTGATTTTACTCTTTCTTATATTTCTGCTTCTTTTTTATGATAAAGTTTTGTAATTTATTTATCATGCACATTTTAAGTGTGCAAAATATATTTTAACATTCCGTCCAATATACAATTTCATTATTAATAAACTTTTTCCAACTGTGATAAATGCAAAGCAATCCATTTTAAACTATTATGGTTTTTTAAATCACTTCCAAACCAGTTTTCATTATTATAAGTATTCAGTGCATATATCGCTATTTTTAAGCATTCCATAAATCAAATTCTTTCAAGTGTGGTATTGAAATTTATTTCATGACATGCATTTTTGCTTGAATGTTTTTGTTTTATAAGTATTTTTATACATCTAGTTAATGAATTCTATGCACTGAATAATCCGTCCTCTTTTCACTGAAGAATAGTCAGTTTATTAGTTTTTCATTAATCATGAATGGTGTGGTTTGTTACTCTTGTGGTATTGTTTTTATTTGGTGTTATTTTCTAGTGTTCACAGGTTTACCTCATTGTATATATATATACTCCATAATTTTCATTGTACTTGTTCGTACTTTGCAGAACTTGCACATACACTATTGAATGTGTTATACAACTGCTTAGTTCAAAGAAGTGAATACGACACAAAAAAAAATGTTTCATAAGTATCCATTAGTTTCATGATGAAAAGTAGTAAGTCGGTTAGTATTTTAAAAACAAAATTTCTAAGGCTTACTTTCCACATACTAATCAATATGTATCACATATACATTTATTATTGAAACTTGAATTATATATTATTAAAAATTATGTATGTAAATCATATTTTAATTTATATAGTTTGTCTTCTAGTTTTCATCTACATCTGATATTTATGAGCTAAGTGCAAATTAATTTTTATGATTCACACATGTTTTCTTAATATTTTACTTTCACTATTGTAGTTGTGTTTTGAGTCGAATTATTAAATTATTGGGATCTAATCTGCTAAATCCAAAAATCTGTAACATTAATTTTAAAATATAACTGGTCTAATTCATCCACACATGCACTTTATTAATCTCGTTTCGAAAATTTGTATTTCATTTTATATTGTAAAAATGACGTTATTTTTTTAATGTAAATAGTCTGTCTGCATTTCTTTTATTTGAATCTCATTTTTAAAATTGCACTATATCTTTTAATCTTCAATTCTAAGCACATTTTTGGGGGTGTTAAATCTACAATCAAGTAATTAATATTTTTGTTGAAATTTGACATTGTTAGAATCTTTTTCTACTTTTTGGTAAATTTAAAACATTGCATAATGTGCACAACCGCTTTTACGGCAATGACAATTCTTCTTCAATGAAGTTCATATTTTGTAATTAATATATTAACTAAAAAAACGATATATTTGCTGCTATGTCAATTATACATTATTCTTATACTGGTTAATGGCATTATGAAATTATATACAGTACTATTGTGAATAATAGCAAAATATTACAAATTCGACAATGCAACGTACTGAAAATTACTCAAGGATTACTGAGTATTTAAGAGCATATCTTCTATATTTGTTATATTTTCTTCTTACATTAAATAAATGCACCTGAAATGTACTATCATAAAGTGCAAAACATTTATTTATTCATCATTAAAATATGAATTTTGACACTTAAAAATATTGTGTAAATGTATAATTATGTTTTTTATCCAGTTTTATGTTTTTTAACTAATACCAGTGAAAATTTATTTTATTGAAAACTATATTGAACTGATATTTATTATTCGAGAAAAAATACTGTTATTATTTACGAATATGATTTCTCAATTCATACTCTTAAATAAGAATTTAGAATATTGCAACATTCATATTCTTAAAGTGTATGTGGATCTTGCACAATCTTTTATTAACGTTTTTGTATACACCTAGTTTTCTTGTGATTAGGTTTTATTCTGAGAATATTTGTGAGTATGTCTTTTGGTCAAATTATCTTTGTTCTGAATCTCAATTTTAAAACGTTGCACACTTTGTTTTAAAAAATGTTTGAATAAAATTGTTTGTTGATAAATCTAGTTCTCTTCAATGAAAATCAGAAAAGCTGATTTGTTCTGTTATCAAGTCCTATTTAACTACAAGGGTAGAAAATTTTTAATACTATGTAAACACACAAATAGAATTGTTTAGTCAACCTGGTGCACAACTGTTTTGATCCAATTTTATGTTACAATACAATATTAAACAGGATTAATGTTATTTTCTTGTAGGCTTCAATCGTTGTTAGCCAAGTTGGGTAATTTCTTTTGCAGAAACATTTTAACAATCAAACATGTAACAAAATTAACCGTTAATAAAGTTCTTTTGAGTCCGTAAAATATTAGCAAAACAAATATTATCTCGATTTTTCACTTCCTGTTATTTCATTGAATACAAAGCTTACAATCATGTTCTCTAAAAGGATGCTATTTTCGAAAGTTTATTACTTTCAGATGGCTAGAGTATACCAGAAATAACATAACACAAAGATTATAACGCATCAAGAAACGAAGAGAAATGACCAAAGTCATTGCCCTAAAAGTTATTAAGTTTATAGTGTAGAAATTATGCTTTCCTAACTATCGACTAAATATAAATAAAACTGTTTTAAATAACATTTGGAATACCAGATATATATATGCGTACTGTTACTGTTTTCGAATTTTTTTTTCAATGTAATTCGAGAAAACTTCTAGTAGGAACTAATTTGATTTATCGCCGTTATGGGTTAATTTTTAATAAAACCCCTTAAGAATTTAAGAAACCTTTAATAATTACCTAAAGAAACAACGGTAATTGGTAATTTTTAATTAACGTCGTACTAGAGCAACATAACGGGCTATTGACGACGGTTCGGGATCAATCCCTTAAGGGAAAGATCCAAGGACACCTCGTAATTTTGAAACCACGGTCAGATGAAGCAACACCTGAGCTGGCACCCCACTCTCCAAACTTCCACACCAACCCAACGTGAGGACTTTCGGCCACGACAGATTTAAAGTGCACCAGCCGCCTCTACACCATACGCTTTTAAACATCCATACCCAGATTCGAACCAGGAACCTTACGAACTAGAGGCTAACACCTTAACCACTATACCGGTTAGTCGGCAAGAAACAACAGAAAACCACGGTTTTTAAGAAAAAATAAAACCAGATAATCAGGGAATATTTTACTTCCGCTGTCCAAATTGCAGTTTATTAACAAAACTGTTGACCTCCATGGAAGCTTTAACTGTTACCGTAAGAACTCTTAACCAAGTAAAACAGGAACGAGAAGTATTTCCATGAGTCTGTATCGAAGTATCTTGTTCACAAGCGTTGTGTATTGACTAAATAAATGTGACAGAGGATTAAGAGTACTTCTCTCCAGAACTACACACACATAGCTAGAGATGGGATTTTGCATATTGTTTTTTTTTTAAACCCAAATCTTGATTGAAATCCATATTGAGTGTTTCTTAGCAATTGCTACCAAAAATACTCGAATTTATTTGCATGTTTAGTGCAAATTTGGACGATTTTTCTCTATTTTTAAACATTTATGCCAAACCTAGGTACTTAGTCAAGGTCAGTGACTACTTAGTTATGATATATTTACCCCTCTCTCTCACCCACATCTTTTTTAAATAATAAGTACACTGTTACCTTCTCTCGCCGTTCTGTTCTGTGAAGTCTCAATTAATCAGTCTTTTGAGAAATTAAATTAACATTTATGGTTACACGACTGTTTAACAGAGGTTTAATAATAATGAAAGCGTGAAGCAAAACATATTGCTTAGTTTTATAATAATCGAATTGCCGCGGATCTCATTCAGACGGAGGCCGCGAGCTATCTGAGCACATTTGCAGGGGCGATGCATAAAGGTCAGGATTCCTCCCACACAACCGCTCGTCATTCCAACCACACGGGCGCGGTTGGAGAGGTTGTTCCAGAATGTGAGTTGATGGACCCCAAGAAATATTAGCTTACCGATTCCTCCCCATCGTCTCATGTGACGTGGAAAGGTCTTTCTCCTCATTGAAGAATGTTTTAAGTGTCAAAAAACGAAGTTTCAAGATTGAAAACCTTGAAAAAATTATGATTATTCAATGCAATTTCAATTAGTTGGAGAACGTTCAGTAATGTAACTAGGCTAGTTTCCTCCCGGGGCAAGAACTCGCCTTGCCAACCCTCCCCCTCACCAACCAAGTAAATCAAAACCCTCCCCGACAATACCTGTTATCGCCACCACACATTAATTCCACTATTCCAGATTTATTTAATTCAACTCTCAGATGGTAGACTTGATTTCAAAGGTAAATAGATTAATTTCCAGCAATTTCATTTTTAGTTTAAGATAAAGTACTAAATTAATTCTAATTTAATTTCAATGACAAATAATCAGACAGCAAAACTGACGTCTCAGCCAAGACACTCTAAAAGCTAACCGAGTTCAGTTTCGTTTGCGGACGCAAAGTATCAAAGCCAATTGGGCACCTGAACACTCAGGCTCTATGACGTTACAGCCCTTTCTTTACTCACATCAAACTCATGCAACACTTCACACATTCTGCATTTAGCTCCTTTTATAGTTTTTGGCTTTTGTGGTCAACTAACACGTTTTTCCTCTTCATTTTTTATCATGTGTAAATATATATAGTAAAAAAAAATACTCGGTTTGTTTAGCGCCCCTTCCCAATCCGGCGCTTGGGCACATACTCCGTCTGCCCCCGTAGTTAAGTACCTTAGGACGTTTGAAGTGCTTTCATTTTATCCTACATTCTCTTTCAATTTTGTCATATCTGTATATTTGTTGTTTTGTATATTTTTTACTTACCTTTATTTGGCGCTATAAAAATAAGATTGTGTATTAATTGAATGAAAATGTGGATCATAAACACTTTATCCTCCTCACTACCCTTTTTGTTTATTTTTCTTTGCAATTTCGTATATTTTGGGGGTTTTAGTGCATATTTTGGGATTTTGTAATGCATATTTCCGGTCACATTTTTGCTTATCGATGCGATCTCTACACATAACAGTCGGCCACGACAGACTGGCGACGAGCACGGGATGCGAAAATAGGCGTAACTACGGTTGTTGAATGGGGGTTGGTCCTACCGAAAAGTATGGACAGTACCCAAGTAAAAAGGGGAAGATTAAATGTATTATATTACGATATATCAAGTATTAATAATTCATTATATTAATTATTAATAAGTAATTATGTAATATAATTAATATATATTAATATGATAAACATATATTACTTGATAATTATTAATTTAATTAATATGACTAACATTTATTAATTTTAAAAAATATATTAATATGACTAACATTTATTAATTTAAAAAAATAATTATACTAATAAGATTAATATTTACTAATTATTAGTAATTGATTGATTATACTTCTTACTATTAATTAATTAACGCTTGATGTTTTAAAAATCTGAAGTTTTTTTTTTTTATTCAATACTAGCCACTGCGTGGCCAGCACGGTGTTGCCCGTGACAATTCATTTCGAGGGTTCAGGTGGGACCACTGCTCGCTAACCCTCCGGTGATTGCTACGAATTTCCATTTGGTTTGCTTCGCAAACCAACACCACGGGCAACGCCACGATGGCACAATCTCTTGTACATCTCTCTTCTCTTGTTGTAATGTCATCAATCTCTCATCATAATTTTTTGTGAAAATATGAATATTCAATTGAAAAATTATTTATTAAAAGAAAATCACAAATGTATAAGGCAGGGGTTCCCAAACTTATCCAAGTCGTGGCACCCTTAAGAGAATTAGGATTTTCTCACGGCACCCTCGTCATCTCTAATATTATAAAAGGAAGTATTTGTTTGTTTGTTTTTTTCGCGGGAGCAAAATCAAGCAGATTCTATGGCACTTACAGCAATGAGATTTGACACACAGGTAGTCCGAATTTTTTGCAATTTTTGGGTCACAGCGAAATTTTAAAATTGAAACTAGAACATTGTTAAATGAATTTAATAGTTTTTTTTTTTTTTTTACCATTCTCTCTTCATTTTACCGCGGTAATTCCGAGGAATGAAGAAACATCAAAATTTAGACCTTTCGCCCTTACGTGTCACCTTAACGTCAGCCTTTGGAACCATGCAAATTTTTTTGCATGGTTTTGCATTGCAAATTTTCATCTCCGGGGAGAGAACACATTCGAATGACCTTCGTTTGTTTCGAGATTCATTCATTTTGATTTCCTGCGAAACGGATTCCAGTAAAGCAAAAGATTACTAAAGTTATCACTGGCGTTCTTCAGTGCTTTTTTTCTGTCTCGGCGTTCGTTAAAGGTATAGTACAAATTTTAACGGATTTGAAATTTGCAGAAAATTTTACAACAGATAGATATTTTATTCGTTTGATTTTCTTTTAATCTTTTTTATTTTCGCAAGAGATTGTGACGTCAATTGAACTTGACTGGGATTGTTAAGTTCTTTTTTCGTAAAATCGGAATCGTTAAAGACAGATTGAAAATTTGAACGGATTTGAAATCTGCGGAAAATTTTACACCAGATAAAAACCAAACATCTCGGCGTTGTTACGATTTCCCGACAGGTGTTACGAACACAGATAAGAACAGTTGTTCTTGTGTTCTGGTTGCTACTATTCTAGTAGACGAGCATTGATGTATGACAGTGCATGTGTTCTGATACGATCAAGAACATGTAATCTTGGTACTGTTCGGAATAAAAACGTGAATAAGGTTAGATTTGTAGACTCTCGGAAGAGAAAGACGTGTTTTTGCACCGGACGGTGTGGAGTGTATACCTGAATTTTGTATTATATTGTACAAATAAATGTGGGTGTCCAATTTAGGTATGCAGTGTCCCTCTGTTCTTGGTCACTACTACACACATTGTCTATCAAATTAGATATTGCTCGATCGCTCTGACACTTCTAATAATATGTAGACTGTTAAAAAATCGTGATTATGAAGTGAAACTAGTATAACTTAATGAGAAATAAATAAATGTGTGTCGAAAAGGAAATGAACCATCAAAGATCTCCCTATTCATTGACGATTAAGTATAGAGAATTCGTTTGCGCGGACCCTTTGTAGTACACAGAGGCATAGGCGTGACTAGGGTGTTGATGAATGAGGGGAAATTGGGTCAGTCCCGAGAAGAACGGACTGTACACCAATAAAAAGGTGAAGAAACTGGAGAATGTTTCAGGAAATTTTTGTATTTTTATGTAAAAAATCACATGATACATTAATAAATTTTTTCGTAGTACATTGATAAAATTATTGCGTCTAGCAAATGTTAGTCACTTTTGTTTCAAATAAAGTCATTTTAAACATTGTTGTTTTATTGTATCATACATCAGAAGCACATCGTTTGATTTAGCAACAAATTATTTAAGGATAGTCTTGAATTACACTAAACCCCTGCTAGTTCAACCCCCCCCCTTTAATCTGTAAGTTAGGTTAATCCAAACCATCTGTTTTTTAAATTTGTAAAACAAAATACAGTACATCAGTAACAGCATAATATAATAACATCATTGAAATAAAAAGTAACATTGGTAAGAATGCACATACTTTTAGGTATTTAGATTATCATTAAATTAAAAAGAATGGAAAAATATTCACTAGAACTTCATGAACTATTACATTTGTACAAAATTAATAAGTTTTTGCTGTGTTAAATACATATAAACATTTTCCTAGTTGGCTCTTCAAAAAACAAATTCTAAGTTAAGCGTAAATATCAAATGAATAAAAATTTCACTTAAATGCCGTGCAATTATTTATATTATGAGTGTAAAATTTTTATTTATATAGTCTAGTTTAAACAGCCGTAAAGCTTAAAGCTCCGATTGCTTGTCATTAACTAATTTGACTATCTTGTTGGACGAACTGAAGGGTGGGGGGGGGGAGGTGAATACCCAACTCCCCTGGTTACGCCTATGAACTAATGTACCATTGTTTCATTGATTGCTTTTATTTATTACACAAGTAAAATATAATTAAAATAAAGTTAATGAATAGTTTGAGTAATTATTAATAAAGGATTAATTTGTGCAAATTTTTTTTTTCTCAACTGAATGGGGGGGGGGGGGTTGAACCCACAAAAGATCTCCCTTGGTTACGTCTTTGAATATAGGTAGTGACAACGGACCACAGTTTTGATCTTATGAATTCCAGAGATTTATGCCGAATAATGGCATAAAACACAAAACAAGAGCCCCATTCAAGCCGTCGAGCAATGGCCAAGCAGAATGTTATATTTATATATTGAAGCACTCACTGAGAGCAATACAAAATTATGATGGTAGTACGAAACAGAAGCTAAGTACATTCTTATTGCAATACAAGAAAGCTCCAAATGCCACGACAATGCACAGTCCAGACATGCTATTCTTACAACGTGATATTCGAACAAGGTATGATTTGTTTTTACCTGACACAAAATCAAGAATCCAGGAAAAGGTAAGAAAGGGTGCTTTTGAATACCAAGATAGAAAATTCAATATTGGCGATTCTGTTGCAGACAGAGATTGCCGAGCAGCTAATTAAAGTGGAAGTTAGGACAAGTTGTAAATCAAGACGGGCTCTCCGCTATACCATTGATGTTCAAGGCATACTCGTGAGAAGACACGTTGATAAAATTCGTTCAGTGGGGAATCAAGTGGACTGCGGAAAGCGATATTTCGGCAGAGTCCAAAAATCGAAAATCTGGCAAAGTCCGAGAAATCGTTTGTTGATTTGGATAAAACCGTTTATAGGAGTTCTTGGGAAACCGGTAAATTTTGATATTTTCGGAAAATTCCAAATTTTGAAAATTTTGACAAGACGAGAAAAGGCTTTCGGAGCGGGGGATTCACGCAAGTGCGGATATACTGACACGAGAAACTTTCTTGGCTTTGAAAAAATTTGACCCTCGGGATGCAGTGGTCTCCTTCTGTGGAATCTAGTGGCGGACGGCTTTCTAGACCTCATTGGCGTGCCCAACAAGGGTTTACGCGGTGATATGATTGCTTACGCGGATGATTTCGTCTTTGTGGTCAAAGGGAGAAGCACCAAAGAACTCGAGAGGAGGGGGAACGCTGATATCAGGAGGATTGTTGAGCATGGGCTTTCTTACAAGCTTAAGTTCAACCCGACAAAGATCAAAGCGATAACCTACTTTCTTGGGCGAAGGGTTGGCAGAACTGAGCCCCAGTTCTGCTGTGAAAATGTAGAAATTGAGAACGTGAAGGAGCTCAAAATTTTGGGACTCATTTGGGACCATTCCCTTAACTTCACAACCCATTTCCGGCTGGTGCGTACCAAGATCAATAATCTGGTCTTTACCCTGAGGAGGGTGGCTAGTAGACTGTACACTGAGCCTCCGTGGTTGTTGAAGAAACTATACCGCACAGTTATAGAGCCGACTGTTCTATGTGGTATAGGAGCTTGGGGAGACCGCCTTAGCGCTAAGCTATTGGGCAAAACTCTCGAGCGCATTCAGCGTCAAGCTCTCGCCTTAATGACCAGGTGCTACAGGACTGTAGCCACCCGGACAATGCAGGTGCTTTGCCGCTTGTCTTAAGGGCTTGGTTACGTTATTGCCAATTCATCGTGTTCAAGGCTGGACGAGAGTTAGAGATCAATGGGGAAGTCTTTTTCCCACATGACATGGAGCAGAAGGTGAATGTTTTCACTCACCCAGCCGATCGCATATCTATTCCTTATGACAGCAGGAAGCCAAACTGTGCAGAGATGGAGATTTACACTGACGGGTCTGGGCTGAATGAGATAGGTATGGAGCAGCTTTCGTGGTAATGTACTTTGGTTGTATTGTCGAAGAACATACGTACCGGCTTGGTGACCAAGCAACAGTATATTTGGCAGAGCTCGAAGCTCTTGAAAAGGCGTACGAGTGGGTTCGGGAACGACCCCTGTACTCCGCCAACAAAACCACCCATATCTATTCGGACAGCCTCTCTTCGCTCATGGCGTTGAAAGACCCACTCTGCACTCTACCAGTAGTGCAGAGAATCAAAACTCTGTACATGGCGGTTGCTAGCTACCAGGGTATCCAAATGCATTGGATAAAAGCTCACGTCGGTTTCATTGGCAATGAAGCGGCTGACTCCGCGGCTAAAAAGGCCACTGACAAGAGCGAAGTGGAAATACACGTGCAGAGATCGTACTCTACTGTCAGCAACTGCCTCCTGCAGATCTTTATGGATCAATGGAAGTGGCGATGGAGTGGAGATTTGGTAGGCAGAGAAACTTATAAGTATCCTTATAAGTATCTCCCCAACCCTGATCTCAAAAGACACGTGTACCACCCGATTGCGACTCAACTGCTTACAAGTCATGGTCGCTTTCCGCAATACTTTCAACGTATGCTGCGACAAGGATCGGGCTTGTGTCAGTGTGGAGAAGTGGGGGATGCCTCTCACTATCTCCTCGACTGCGAACTTGTCAAACCTCTTAACCAGTACCTTGGCTGGTTGCGCTTCCGACCCCAAGACTTCACTTCTCGCCCAGAGTGGTTCCAAGCAATCCTCCGCTTGAGAAACTATGTGACTAAAAGGCTGACGCCTCAAATTCCCCACCTAAGATACCCTCTCCCACCCTAGAAGTAAGTGAACTTCATTACTCTCTATTTCTCCTACCGCCTTGGTGAACAGGCACGAATCGAAGGCACTTGTGCTGGAAGTCTGTGGCAACCCTTTCATCGAAGGTCCCCTTGGCAGATGCCGGAGACTACCTTCTCTCTTTTCAGTTCTTCCTCTACTGCATGAGAATTAGCAACTAATGAAGGCCTCGTGCTAGAAGTTGCGGAAATGTATACTCTATGATGTTTAACTCTATGTTTATCAGCAACAGATGAAAGTCTTGTACTGGAAGTTGCGAAAATGCATAATTCTATGTGGCAAATCTGTATTTATGTAGCCAAACTGTATTTTTGTGTGGTACTTGTACCGAATGCCGCCTAGGCATACACACCCTGGGGAGTTGTACACGCTACTGTCTGTTGGGGAAGTAGACGTGGGTCAAACCGGACGGTAAGCTGATGGTGGCTTTTAATGACCGGGAAGACTGTCCGAAGGGATGATAGTAAGATGATGGGGCTGAGGACCCGAGATCCGGGCAAAAGGATCGGGGGAGGGCTCTGCGCACTTGGGGCGTTGTGCATCCTGAACCAAGTAATTGATAAACAGTTAGTAACTTGTTATCAGTTTACGTAGACAATGCTTGTGGCCCCTAAGTGGACGTGCGTTAGTTCCAAGGAATGAAGAGTGATGGCCCCCACCACTCGGACCGCGGCTCTTTCTGGAGTTGCAAGGGGACTCCATAACTCCGCAGATCATGGGTCTATCCGTGTAGGAGGAATATGTCAGTCTCTAACGTGGCGAAGCCGCTCTAGCCAGCAGGCTATTGGTTTGGGTCGTAGGAACTGGCACAGGGCGATGCCGCTGTTCCTGCGGTCAAGTAGCGACAGGAAACTCCTTAGGTGCCACACGGAAACTAGCGGTGTCGGGACCACTCCCCGGCTGCCCTAGGCCAATACCTGTACGCTAACGAAAGAAGGCTATCTGGCGGACGGCAAGGGTCTGCAAGACTCCATAGATGATGGTATCGGTTGCCCACGGTACCGGATAAACAGGGTTGTTGGGGCAGCCTGCTGTTCCGTTGGGCTACTCAGGAATGCCGATTGGTTCCTAGGAGATGCCTGGGTGTGCGTCTCTGATCACCCCTCGGCACGAATCTATGAAGAAAACTTTTCCGGCTCAAATCGGACCTAAGGTTGACTGAAAACAATGAGCCGGATCACATATCTTCAGCGCACACACTCACGGGTCGACCACGTCCACTCCCTATCGTGTTCATCCTGGGCAGATAAGGGCTTTTCGGATGGCGCGTCACTAGGCCCACTTCTAATGTTTCTCATTAGAGGCTTTCCCTAGCTTCGGCTAATCCACTGTGGGTTTTCAATAACTCGGTACGGAGGGGTCTGCTTCCATTTGAAGATGAAGAAGAAGTGGGGAATCAAGTGCTAGAGAGCAATTCTGTACACAATCTATTTCGTAGGTTCCCTACTGGAAATTTTATGGAGAATGCCTCAGAAGTCCAGCACAGTGATAGTCCTACCTATCATCAAAGTCCAAATAAAAAAGCTGAAGTTCCAGCTTCATCAGCAGTGTCATCAGCTGATATTCCTGTTCAAAACTCATAACCAGTGCGCTCAAAACCGTCATCGACTGAAACCAGTACACCTTCAGGTCAGTCTAGTACACCACCAGTACACGACATCCTAAGCCATGTGCTAGACGCTCTGGAAGAGTCCGAAAACCTCCCCCAGAGACTTGACCTTTAATAAAGAGGAGGAGATGTAGTGTATTAACTATAACTTTTGACCTCCATGGAAGCTTTAACTGTGACCGTAAGAACTTTTACCAAGTAGAACAGGAACGAGACTACAACGAGGGGTATTTCCATTAGTCTGTAACGAAGTATTTTGTCCACAAGCATTGTATATTGACTGTAAATAAATATGTGTGTTAGGATTAAGAGTACTTCTCTCCTGAATAATACACACATAACAGTAGGCCACGACACAAATGTTTTCGCACGATACATATCGGATTTATCTGAAAATAAGTATCGTTGTTTTTGTAACATCTGCCCGCTGACCCGATCAGCTATCATATATCAAATTGGAATTCTCATTTTCGAAAAGCTGATATCGTATTTAAAAAAACACATATACAGGAAACACATATCGCTGCAGAAGCACTAACGACATTAACATTCAGCTTGACTGGAAACAGCTACCATAGTTTTTTTTAGAGAAAAACTATCACAAAGAATCGATGGGAACGTTTTATCTAACAAAAATAATCATACCCAGGGGTGTTGCTTTTTCCTCCTTGTAAAACCACGTGCTAAAGTAAGTCATTCGTCTTCAAAAAAATTATGCCAGGCAAGTTGGTAGTTAATTAACGTCGAACTGGAAGAAGACAACAAGCTATTGGCGACTGTTCTAGATCGTAGAGGAGATATAAAATAGAATGAGCTATGGCAATCTTTTTATGTCCGAATGATCATGTGACCAATATCAGCAGTCACATGATCCTCAGACTCTTCTCTCCAACGCGCATATTGCTTGTGCATTCCTTTTTCCCTAGCAAATGCATTGAAAGTTTAGGAAAACATGGGTCTACAGTGCTAAAAAGGTGGAAACATTACATTTCACACGTGTTATTTTATTTTTTATAACATTTGTATTTTACGTGTTACATTCGTATTTTTCAATATTTTCTAGTATGATAAAAATGGATGTTTTAACTTTGGAACTAATAAATACAATCTGCGGACATTTCGCGTTCTATAAAAATATTTCATAGATTTGCAATCTATATATGTACAAAGGGCATACCATAAAAACTGAGAGTGAATTTTTTAAGCAGTGGCAACACCGCGAAACTAAAAAATAAAACTGCAGGCGATTTTTTTAAACTGCTAACTGTACAGTTATAAGTATTCCAAACGAAACAGACGATTTTATTTTCCTAGTTTTGTGCTTGTTTAAAGAATTGTTTTTATTTTCCCTATACAAATGAAAGGTGAGTGATTCAAAGTTAAAAAACGAAATGCATTCTGCCATAAAATTTTGCTATCGTTCGGGCAAAACAGCTCCAGAAACAGTTAAGTTAATGAAAGAAGCTTACAAAGACAAATGTTTTAGTGAGTCTACGATTTTTAGATGGTATGGTGATTTCAAAAAAGGACGTATGTCTGCAGAACTGGCTCCTAAATCTGGCCGACCAGAATATGTTGTGAATGATAGAAATGTTAACACTGTGTGGGAAATCTTGCAAGGAAATCGGCGAATGACATGTGAGGAGATAGCGGCATCAACTAACATTTCGTAAACGTCGATATTTCGCATTCTATGCAACAATTTACAGCTTCGCCATGTTTGTTCCAGATGGTCCCTCATCACCTTATAAAGAACAATTGCAAACAAGAATTCACCAATGTTGTGAGTGGAAACAGATGCTTCAAAATTATCCAAATTTCCTAAAGACTAATAACAGGTGATGAAACTTGTGTGCATCATTTTGATCCCCTTACAAAGTCCGCAAAAAGTGTATGGAACCACACCGATTCTCAGTCTCCGAAAAAAATCCGACAGACCAAATCTGCTGGAAAAGTCATGATGATTATTTTCTTTGATCATAAAGGTGTAATCTGTCAGCATGCTGTGTCTCCAAAAACTACTGTGAATGGTGAATATTATATTTCAGTTTTGAAAATTTTGCGACAACACACATCGAGAAAGCGGCATGAACTGATAGGAAATTGGACATTACATCACGACAATTCTCGCCCGCATGTCGCTACTTCTCTTCAGCAATATCTTAGTAAATGCATTACTAAAATCATGCCACATCCCCCTTACAGTCAAGATCTCACACCATGCTATTTCTGGCTGTTTCCGACGTTGAAGGAGAAGCTCCGTGGTAGAAAATTTAATACAGATTCTGAAGTTATTTCAGCAGTGCAAGGTTTTTTCAAGCAACTTCCAGAAAAAGGTTTCTCTACTTGTTTTGAAAAGTGGGTTGAACGATGGGACAGTTACATATCATCTGAGGGAAGGTATTTTGAAAAAGAATTATGTATATTTTTCTGTAAATATATATTTTAATTTTTTTTTTATGATTTTACTCTCAGTTTTTATGGAACGCCCTTTGTATCTAAAATAATGTTTGAAACAAAATAACTGGTGAAGTATGTTTGCAATTGTAAATTGTACATTTTTATACCATCTTAAAATATTAAAAATATCTAACCGAACTGTAAAAACTTGTGCGAAATCCTTCTCTGACTTGGCGATTATGTTTTGGCGCCATCTAGGAGCACTATATTCTTTCGTGTCTTACACGATAAAAATGTTATGAATTGCTAACTTCAAGTGCATAGCTGCCTTCCATCTTAAAGATTATCCGTATAACTTTTTTTTGTTAATAATATTTTTATGCTTAACTGTCCTACTGTCCTAATATAAATTTGCGTTTATAAAAACATTAGCAATTAAGAATCCGTAATATAAATTTAAGCTTTTAGTGGTAACCCGGACGGGATTTGAGCAGAGGCAATCATCTAATCTGTTTTCAGTATTTTTATTTCATGCATCAGTATAATATTTATTCATGCAGTCATTTCCAAACATGCTAAACTCATTACTAGGGCAACTTTTTTGTTGCAGTAAAAATGGGAAAAGTTGCATTTATCATTCCCTAAAGTTGCATTATGGAAACAAAGTTACATTTATTTTTGATAAACTAAAATCTAAAATAAAGTTATTCCTAAAAAATGAAAAAATTCAAAATTTCTTGATACTTTTAGTCGTGTACTACAAAATTATAATACATATACAAAATAACATTGATGTCGTTGAATGGCCGATCCTTGGCCAGTAATTTCTTTAACATTGAAAAACTGCGCTCTACAGAGACTGATGTTGCCCGACATTGTTGCAGTAGCAAATACTGACTTCGGGAAAATCATCTCGGGAAAGTGTAGCAATAACTATTAGGTCATTATTCTTTTTCAATCGTTTTTTAAGATGCGCTTTAAGGTTGCAAGGATCGTCTTTAAAATCCATCGATCTGATATCTTCATACGCTGTCTCGATGTTGTACGCTTTCGATTCCAATTTTCTATGAGACGAATCCAACATTCGCAGCTGCTTTTAATTTTCAGCAAACGTTTTGGCAGCTCTGGGTCACACACTGATTTTTTTACGCGACGCACTGAAATGCCGTCGCCACTGAAACCGCTCGCAATGTCCTTTACAGTGGGAAGGTAGTTGGCGTAGTACAATGCTATCTGAAGCCACGTAGCCCAGCGTGTGAGTAATGGCTGAGGCATTTGGCCGATAGTCTGAAAAGCGGCTTTTCAGACCAGAGATTTTAAAATGTTATCTTCAAAGCGAACAACATATTCATGATCGACATTCACCTCACAAACTCTGCATTCAATTACGCAAGTTTCCTCTGGATTGTCAAGAGTGCCAACCAATGCGTTAAAAGTACTATTTATTTCACTTTCGTCTGTTAGGACGAACACATTCTTTCTGTGAACTTCTTGTTTGATCCACAATACTTCGGCGTTTGCAAGATCAGATACACGCGATCGAAGGGTTGATTCCGAGGGCAAAAAATGAAATATTAATTTCATATTAATTAATTTTAAGCTAAACTTTAAAAAGTTGTAGGTAAGTTGCATTTATGCAAAAAGTTGCATTTATGCAGAAAGTTGCATTTATGTTGCGGTTATAACTCACTTACAATACACCTCATGCAGGAGGTAATGGTAATGGTAATTTTAGTTAACGTCGTACTAGAGCAACACAACGGGCTATTGACGACGGTCCGGGATCAGTCCCTTAAGGGAAAGATCCGAGGACAACACCTCGTAATTTTGAACCACGGTCAGATGACGAAGCAACACCTGAACTGGCACCCCACTCTCCAAACTTCCACGCCAACCCAACGTGAGGACTTTCGGCCACGACAGATTTAAGGTGCACCAGCCGCCTCTACACCATACGCTTACAGACATCCATGCCCGGACCCGGATTCGAACCAGGAACCTTCCGATCTAGAGGCTAACACCTTAACCACCATACCGGTTGGTCGGCTCATGCAGGAGGAATTTTGGTTTTAATACTTTATATGCAGCGTAGAACGCGTGAAAAAAAGTTGCATTTGTTGCAAAAAGTTGCCCTACTCATTATATTAAAAAAAAAAAGTTTTAAACTATACTTTTAAATCCAAATTTTTTAGATAATTTCTTCACACGAAATGCAGTTTTAGAAGAAATATATATAAAATATTGAATTAAGGGAGATACCCAAAGGAAATACCCAAAATTCTTATTATTCATTTTACATAACCTATTTTTAGTGATAATTAATCACATATTTTAAAGCAATAATCAATAAAAAAATGTTAGTTATTATTTGCAAATATATTTTATATTACAATTTTAATATGCTTTTTAAGCCGATATACACACTTTTTATAAACCCTATTCTTCTGTCAATTTTCAATATTTTTGTATAAAATAAATTTTTTACAATATCATTATAGTATATGCTAAAGACCTAGGTAGAGATTTTCTAAAATTTATTTACGAGTTTTCATAAAAAAAATATGTTACTCATTATACGTTAAATTTCTATAAAAATTTCCAATTTTTTATGTTTATTAATTTTTATAAATTTTTCTGAACTATCTATACAAAAAACTCTCCCTGTGTCTGTTAAACAGTTATTCAAGATCTAAAAAATATAAACAGTTTAACTCTAAGTGCATACATCAAAAAGCCTTAGTACTTTGAACTTTAGCAAAATTGCAAAAAACTGATTTTGAGATAATCGCATTTTAAGTACAAAATACAACAGAGGTTAATGAAAACAACTTAGTTTTTGCAAATACTTATTTTGAAGTATTTTTTTAGCAATTACTATTGCATTAAGACTCTTATCAAAACAAGAGTTTTTACTGTGAACTCTTATACATTTTTAAAAGCCAGTTTTATCTCTGATGACAACTGAGTGATTTGTGATAATTCACTGAAAAATTATACATTTCTTGTTTAATAAACTGAAATAAAATATTTTATTGGATCAGTGCTATTTTAAAATAAACCACCACTGTATAAACCACACATTCTTTTTTTCTACAACAATTTTTTTTCTGTAAAAGAGTGTTTTTTATAGTGATACGCACACATTCGACGAAATTTAGCACTATTTTTTCAGTGTGTTTCCTTCAATGTTGTCACCACATGTTTTACATTAGGACCGGGATTTTGTCCTTTTGCTTTTTCCGATTGATAGAAAAACCAGGTTATTTACAAAGTTTGGGATAATCATCGGTATAAACACTATGATATAATGTTGCATAAATGGAGGTTTTCATGGAAACCGAAACCAATGCTTGGCAGTCGATTATGTATTTGGAAGGTCAAATAAAAGTTAAAAAGAAGCTATTAGCAATTTACTTCGACTCTGAAGTATTATCCATTTGTTCTTGAATATCTGATGCATCGTTTTTTCCAGTAAACCAAAAAACACGTTTCGAATGTTGTTTTTTCAAAATTTGGGGTGTGGGTCTCTCTTAATTAAAGAATGTCAGGTTTAGAACAACTAATCCAAATTTTAATCAACTCCGGGCCTGAGAGCAATCTATTGACTACTATGTATTTATCTTAAGTATACTGTTTTGTTTGTATATGTGCTGGTTAACCTTAATCCTAATGAGAACTTCAGTTAATTATGTATAATAGCACAAATAACTAAAAACATAAAAAAGTAATACGAATTAAAAAAATATTAGTAGTGTAATAGTAAATACTTATTTGCATTACCCAACAATGCTAAAATGTAACTCAAATTCCAGAAATACTCATTATTATGCACATCGAATCGTAACTTTTTATAAGAAAATGTCGCCAAGAGAGGCGGTAAAGAGTCGAATCAAGCAACTAAGCTGAATTTTCGCGAAGAGGTCACGTGACTACTGACAACATGTTGTTGACGCTTTTTAAAGCTCTTCTCAATAGCGATGCTCAGCCTACTTATATTACAATTCTATGTTCTAGATTAGTCCCGCCGAGGACAACCACACGTAATTTTGAACTATGGTCAGATGACAAGGTCACAACTGAGCTGGTACCCAATCTCCAAACTTCCACACCATTCAAAAGTAAGGCTATTTAAGGCCACAACAGATTTAAGGTGCCCCATATACACTATGGTCCTAGGCTGGAACAAGTTTTGAACTATCATTCTTCCAATTTCTAATCAGTTGCACTTCTAACTGGGCTACAATCCCTTTGTGTTGAAGAATATTTGATTAAAAAACTTTTCATTTTATGGCATCTCTGAAAGATGCTAAATTGATAGGTAAATTTGTAATTTTTAATTAATTCGTACTAGAGAAACACAACGGGCTATTGACGACGGTTCTTGAGCAATCCCTTAAGGGTAATGGTAATGGTAATTTTAGTTAACGTCGTACTAGAGCAACACAACGGGCTATTGACGACGGTCCGGAATCAGTCCCTTAAGGGAAAGATTCGAGGACAACACCTCGTAATTTTGAACCACGGTCAGATGATGATAGTAATTTTTAATTACCGTCGTACCAAAGCTACACAACGGGCTATTGACGACGGTCCGGGATCAATCCCTTAATGGAAAGCACTTAATTTTGAACCACGGTCAGATGACGAGGCAACAACTGAACGGTAAGATGACGAAGCAACACCTGAGCAGGCACCTTACTCTTCAAACTTCCACACCAACCCAACGTGACTAAATTGATAGGTAAGGTTAGGTAATTGGTAATTTTAGTTAACGTCATACTAGAGCGACACAACGGGCTATTGACGACGGTCCGGAATCAGTCCCTTAAGGGAAAGATCGGAGGACAACACCTCGTAATTTTGAACCACGGTCAGATGACGAAGCAACACCTGAGCTGGCACCCCACTCTTCAAATTTCCACACCAACCCTACGTGACTAAATTGATAGGTAAGGTTAGGTAAGGTAAGGTAATTTTTAATCAACGTTGTACTAGACCAACACAAAGTGCTATTGATGACTGTTGCTAAATTGAAAAAAAAAATGCAGTACCCGTCCTTTCTAGAGCGCCTATATAATAAGAGTGGCGACAAGGGACCAAATTTGGCCGCATGCGCATGCGCGGCAGCCATTTTTCTACCAGAATCGTCTCAAAGAATGTTGCTGGGCGAATTAATATTTCATTTCAAGGAGAACAAAAAGCATATGATTGTTATAATGTGGAAACATTCGGTATAAATGAATCATATAAACGCTCAATTACATGCGTAATTGATTAGATGGATTACATAACGCGCTAACTTAGATTGCGGGAAACACCACGTTGTTCAAAAAAAGCTATTTACTTAAAAAGTCTTCAAATTTATACTGACCAAACACTAAAATAATAATAAATAAACATTCTAGAACACGAAATGGAACATGAATAAGCTATACTTTCTTTTTTATTTAATGTACACACGTTTTTCTCGAACACACAAAAAGTTCCCATGTTAAGTCTACGGGAGCTAGGAAAAGACCGCCTCGGGCGGTAGAAAGTTCTCTAAGCCAATCAGAAAGTGTTTCCCGTATGTCGCCACTCTTATTATATAGGCACTCTAGTCCCTTCATGCTGTTTCTGTAATTTAAGAAACATGCTGCAATTACAGTGATCATTATGATGGTTGGAGTGCAAACTCTGTACAGAAATTGTTAAACCAAACCAGTTTCAAAACATTAACTGTAACCGTCAAAATGTATTATTGATTATAATGGTCTCGTCTGCTGTTACGCATATTCACATCATCGTTTCGCTTTATCCGGCTTAAGATAAATCGAACAGCTGTCAAGCTTTGACAGTTTGAGAAATTAGTATTGCTAGAACAACTTCCAATTCAGTTGTGTTGAAAAAAGGTGGGTATTCTTTCTCTTTTTTTTAAGAGTAAAATTCCTGCTGATTTCCTCGATTTCCAAACATGCGTAATTCCCATTGCCATGCCAACTGCAGTTGTTTGTTTATGCATTAAGAGTCTGCTACTGGGAAGAGTGATTTGACGCTCAAACATATTCAAGAATTATTTTGTAAATTTGTTGCCAAATTTTTAAAATTTGTATTTTTCCTTTAACGTTACTTTTTGTTTCAAGAGTATTCACCTATCGTTTTCCCAAACTTAAATTATTTATTATTTATTATACAAATTGACTACGAAATTATTTGTCTGATATACACGTTTACGACTGAAACTATACTTTTGACTCAAATTTTAAGTGATGAAATGTTTTTCTTACAAGTACTTACTGTACCCTTTAAATGGACTTTTGGTTTTAGGCATTTTTAATTTGGTTTGAGAGTGGAGGTATCTATTATGTATTCCAATTCACTTTTTTTAAAATCTAATTTAAGAATCTGACTATGGATGCCAAGATAGCATAAAATGTTTCAATGATATGTTTTGCACAGAATTATGAGAATTTTTCTGCACATGCATTTTTAAACTCAACTTTCAATCAATTACTGCAATTTAGAAGAAAAATTGTAATTTTTCTATCCATACATAGTCTTGAACTATCTTAAAAAGGTTTGCCAAAATGGGAATTTAAAAATTCCTAATTGCTAAAGTGAATACATTTGTGTACCTATGCTTTTAAGGACCTGGGTCAAATGAGGGTTTGCTGTACTCAGTTGAAAACAATGTGTTCATATTTAAAATGAAGATTTGGCATTATACGTTTAATACAAATAAAATACTAATTCTGTTTTAGTTTAGGTAGTAAATATTTCAAAACCTTCATAACCATTTTTGAAATTACTTTCTTAGACTTGACACTTGGCTTCCATCCCTCTCATCCACCTAAACTATGCTTCTTCCCATTCTATTAATAATCAGCCTTATGTTTTACAGTTTAATTTATATTAATCTTTTGCAATTTTTGTTTTTGAAGCTTCCATTCCAATCGTTTACTTTTTATTTCGGGATTTAAGGTATCATAATTCTTATTATTTTGTCATTGTTCTTATTTTGTTCTTCTAGTGCTGTTAGTCTGCTGTCTCAAAATTTTTTATTTAGGTTTTGTATTGTTTATTGAATTTCATTTAAAAGTTTATTTTTGTAAATTAGCATTATGCTTTACTTAAATATGAAAATGTGTGTGTGTACTTCCTAAAATACAGTATTTTTTCACCATGGTTTAACCTTCTTCCTAACCACCATAACATTCCAGAATCACTCCTTTTCTTTTCGCCTGCTACTTGTCATCTGACTGTGGTTCAAAATTACGTAGTGCAGTCCTCAATCTTTCCCTTCTGGTTTGTTCCTGGACCATCGAAAATAGCTAGTTTTGTTGCTTCAGTGTGACATTAATTAAAATACAAACACAACTGCTAATCCGTTTGATTCCTACAACCATGTATCCCAATACATCTTGTCATTAATTTTACCTTTTGAACTTTTCTAACATAACTATTCCGTGTAAAACAGACCCGCTTACTTGAGATTTATTTCTTCCATTGCTGATTGTTGATGTACTCTACCAGAACACTTGAGGTGCATGTGTGATATAAAAGTAACTCGGCCTTTTCTGCCAATGAACTTTCTAAATAGTTTCCATTGTGTAATCTTCCTGTAAATCCTTACTTGTGCCATAAAACCCAAACCAACCAACCTCTGAATCCTTAAGCTTTAAACAAGCTAATTTATGACTTCTCATTCTTTCACATGCCTCTTAGATAAAGGTAAAAATTAACAGTTGCTACTCGCGATGTGGCAATTGAATGCTTCAAAGTGGAAACTGAAAAATTTTGCTAGTTGCCATACTTTCTTAAAAACTTTAGTTTATATGGTGAAACCTGTGATATTACGTTTTTTTTTTTATGAAGACCGTAAAAAAATTCTAATAAAAGGAAGAAAAAAATACATGGGAACATAAATATGGAGAATAGTATTTGGAGCAGGAAAACGCAAAGCAATCTAGGGAAAGAAGGTTGAAGATTAGTACGTGCGTATGCATATGACCTGGAGTATTTCCGTAGTGCTGGTATTTTGCGGTGTGATAATCTATTTTTGATTTATAATGTATATTCTACAAAACATGTGTATTCTCATAAGTGGCCACTGAATGAAACAAGTTCAGTGGCCACTGGCTACTTACAAAATTTCTTAATTGTCACCTTTCCTCTTAGGATGAGGAGTTCAGAATCTTCCAAATCCTTTCCACAAAACCGTTCCAGATACTCCTTTATATCACATTTTCACTCTTTGATTGAAACTACTTTCCTGCGATTTTCTACAACTGAACCCACAACACAGCCAACACTACACTCAGTGCCAATTGAAGTATTCAACTGACTAGCTACATCAAGCATTTGATTTCTGTTAATATGACAGATATAATTTGTACCAGGGGGGGCCCAGCAAACTCGTACCATTATTTGAACTATGTTGAAAAGCTGCTATTTTCCTACTGGCAGCTTATGAAATAGTGTTTTAAAAACTTAACTGAATAAAATATTCCTGTAATTTTATAATTTATCTTATAGTTGCACATCCACAATGTTTTCTTTTCCCCTTAGAATTATGGTTTAATTCAGTGGTTGAAGTGAACTGTTTTCTTCAGAGACTTAAAATTTATTTGAAAGTTGAAAAAGCACAACATTTTTGCATATTTAATACAGAACAAAAATATATAAGCAGGTAATGTGTGGAGTTTTAATTTAATCTAAATTTAAAAGTACCAAAGTTAACACATCAATCTCATAACTGTACACTATTGATCAAATGTCATTTAATGCTAGAAGAATTGAAATCTTTGCAGTTCTTTGCCCCTGGTTATATTGTTTTCCTCAGTATATTGAGCTTTTTCTTGTATCCGAAGAAGCGTGGTATGTTGAGGGACCAATTTATTCTTGTTAATTTTGTAAAATGAGGGGCCTAAGGGCCATTCTAAAAAATAAGATTAAAATTGATTTGATTTTAAAAATTTGATTTTAGTTTCCTTTTCAGCAGTTTTAATTTGGGATGTCTGTCTCCCCAACATCACCTGATGACAAGCTATACCCTAACATCGGAATAGGTGAGTTGACTATGCTAGTTTTGGAAAATATTTGTTTTTATGAATTGAAACACTCAAATCATAATTTAACTTTATTAATGTCAGCTTTGTGCTAAATGATAGCAGTTATGATAATAGTTATTGAGTATGTTAACTAAATGTAAGTTATTTCTAAGCCTCGAAATTCTGTCTGCAAGAACACTCGCTTTGTGTCAAAAATAAGGAAATAAACATCTGCCACATCACAACACTGTTGGAAATTTTTCACCAGTTTCGTGTCAAACAAGCAAATGTAGTCCAATTTCCGAGATCTATTCTAGAGTTCAGCATCTAAGAAGCCTTATTTATTATGTAGTCGAACTTACTAAAGAATGATGCTAATCCTTCACTGCCTTTACATGTGACCTGGAAATGCTTAGTTAAAAAGTGATTGTGGTAACACTATTCTAGAACAACCTTTAAATTCATGTTTCTTGTGCCTTCTGTCTTGATGGTGAGTGCTTTGCTCTACAGAAATGGTCATTGAAAATCTTTAGCATTAAGATAGCATTTTTGTTGTATTGACGAAGCTTTATAGTGTGATTAGCCATTGGTTTGACTTTTTCATTTTGACTAAGAATTGTTTGATCTTTTAAGTTTCTGATGGATAGAAAACATTAAAGAAATTCCCATGTTCAGTAATTCCTAGCTGCAAGGTCTCAATGGCTACTAACAGCCCACTTGGATAAACACAGTGTATCAAGGAGTTCTGGAATTCTGTCAGATTTCTACCTATACAAAACTTCATTCCAATGACACTTTCCATTCTCCTACAGATTCATGAAATAGAGGCCAAATCTTTGTGATTTTGCTTTCAGTTGCTTAATGACACTGCTTTTCACTTTTTATTTCACATTGGGAAACCTTTTCCGTTATGCTCAAGCTTTCCCATTCTGGGAAAACTGATCAATATTCCTCAAGTTAATTCTTTACACATATTTGTTGGCACCTTTTCTGATGCCGGTTCAAGGTTAATTTCTGATAGCTAAGTAACTCAAAAGAGTAGCAGGTTTAAATGGTAAACAGGAAATTCTTATTTGGAAATAGTCCGTTGTGCTGCTCCAGTGCAGTGTTAATTAAAATACCCATTTACCTTTCAGAAAGAATTTTCGAACTATCTTCCAACTGATTTAAAACTTCAAAATGTTTAACCTTTTTCTGAACACTTCCTACTGTATCTATAATACCAGTAGTTTTAAGACACCATTACATTAATTGATGAATGATTAAGTATAACTTTTTAACAGTTAAAGCAGTATTAGTTTTGCAATTATAATCATTAAAGACCTTGTGAACCCTTCTAGTAAGAGTACAAGCTTCACGAATCCGAGGTACCCTAGCGATGCATTCTTTTCCCATGAGGTTTACTGCCACTGGTAAACAGGGGGGTAGCGACCTCAGGATGTCCAAGCGATCTTTCTCAACTTTCTATTCAAAATCCTTTCTTTTCAGTTATTTGAATAGTCTGTCTTGTGTTTGGAGCAGCTTGGCCAAGTATGACCCTTGTGCTATAAAACCTAAACCAACCGACTAAAATTATTAAAAGGGAACATTTCAGAACATTATCGTGTGGTTCTGGTGGGAAGGCAGATGGCATCAGAGGAGTCTACTTAACTTGTTTTTTTTTTATTGGAGAATTTTGCTAGCCATTATACACTCTAAGATAATAAAAAAAGAATTGCACCTAGCAGGAATTGTCAGAATGCAATGAAATTTACAAGGTTGGTTAAAGTGCTTATGTATGAGTAAATGATTAAAATTTCAGACTGAAATATGCAAACTTTATTGAGCAAAATTAAAAAAAAAAAGGCACCATTCAGTATGGCGTAGGACCGCCATTATTTCTAATGCAGTATGCTAAGCGCCTTGGTAGTGAGTCGTACAGCTTCTTTATGAATACCTGCGATTAGCAGGTTTCAGCAGATTACGCGGAATTAGTTCCAGCAGATAACGCGGAACGGGTTGAGTGATGACATCTCATCCAATGACATCTCCTACATTCTTGATCGGGCACGGATCCGGTGAGTATGCTGGCCATGGTAAGATATCGTTGTGTGGTAGACAAGATCTAGAAACGGCAGCAAAATGGGGTCGAGCATTGTCTTGTTGAACAAGCGGGTGAACCTTGGAGTTCAAGGAATGGGAGCGTAACTGACTGTAAAATTTCTCGTACGTTACGCTGGCCTGTCAAAAAGCCCGTAACGAATGCCAAATGTGATTTGGCAGCATACGAAAAACACCTAACACCATGACACTAGGTCTTCTGGACGTGTGACGCTGCACAACAAACCGTGAATTTGGAGCTGACCACGTTGCTTCCATACACGGATTGTCGTTTCCCCAGACAATAGCCCTTTGTGTTGCTCTAGAACGACGTTAATTAAAATTACCTTTCCCGGACAGAACCGGGATTCGTCAGTGAAGACCACTCGATGTAATTTTACGCCCTATGTCCGTCTGGCGCGACACCATTCCAGTCTTTGACGGCGATGCACTGCTGTTAAGTGGGTCCCTAGACGATCAATATTTCTGTCAATGATGCTCATTGAAGCAACCAATTGGTCGTGTAGGAGGCGATTGTCAATCTATTGACGAACATTAATAGAAATTTTAATTGGCGGTGCCGATTGATCGTTTAAAATACGCAATTGTCAATCGTTCGGGAAGTGGGGCTTTTTTATTCTCTAGTCCAAGTTTCTATCTTCGCAATCATTAAAGATAGATTAAAATTTTAGCGGTATTGAAATCTGTATAAAATTTTACATCAGATCGATACCTTAAATGTGAATTACTGTAAATAAATTTTCAATTGAAACTTATATTTTCGCAATACGAATTTAAGTAATAGGAATATAAGTCGGGGTACAACTTTGCATATAAATATATATATAAATTTTATTTAATTGGGACCAAGGACTAACAAACACACTAGTTTAAAAGAAAAATATTTGAGATAAAATTGCATTTATTTATACATATTAATACAAATTATTAAAATAATTACTGAGTTACTAAAATTTTATTTATACAGGTCTACTCCTTTTCCAGGTGAAACTTTTTTTGACTTAGTTTGTAAGCCTTACGCAAAATTATGTATGGTGATCGCTATAGGTGAGAATTTTTATTCGCCTCACGCTGCGAACGATGAACTGGGCGCTTGAATACGAGTTAATCGTGTAAATGCTCGTCATATTTGATTTAATAAGTCCCCTTATTTAATGAATATCCCAATTTCCCGTAACTTAAATACCAACTGGACTGAGACGGTCCAATAACATTAGCCACACAAGTAGCTTTTCTTGTTAAATTTTTTTTATTCGTGCTCAAATTTTTCGTTAGTCTTAAAATTGAGCCTTAAGTAATGAATAAGTTTTTCTTCTTATTCAATTCATTAGTGCTGATGTAAGTCAATGAGAATGGTAAATTGTTCGAAAAAAAAATATACGGAAATGTGGAGCGAATAAAGCATATTAAAAGTGTGACAAAAATAGTCGAAAAATCAATAACTTGGCAGACAGTGCATTTTATCTACTGACCGCTTAAAGGTTTTTCGTAAAATTGCTTTAGCAATTTATTATAATTTTTTTCTTTAAAATTTCATTGAATGGTTATGTATTATTCAGAATTGCCGATTTTTACTGATTGAAATTTTTTTTTTCATTGCTTTGATTATGTAGTATTTGTATGGAAGTGTTCTTTGCTTTCTTGAAAAATCCTAGCAAATATGTACATTAATGAAATAAAAAGTTTTCAGGAAAGTATCGAAAGAGATTTTATTGATTGTAAATCGTTGTCTTATGCTTGTGCGGAACAATTCCATTAATTTATGTGTGTATTTTTTCTTGTGTCGGTAAAAATTTCCTTGCTTGCGTATGTCCATTACTTCTCGTTGTCTGTTTTGTGTTAGGCGCAGTTTGGTCAAATATGGTCCCTTACGCCATAACACTCAACTAACCGAGATTTATTGCTGTGGAATAGCATCATTAAGCACATCGTTGCTATTCGATGAAGGATTTACTTGTTTATTTCGTCACTTTCGATTGAAAGTAAATTATGTTATATTCGTATAACATAGATGCAACAACATCATTTTGCAGATAATTGGATTTTAAAAAAAATGTCTGCTAAACAAACTATCAATTGAATTTTTAGTGAACTTTTAGGTCTTGAGAAGATGCAAAATTTCGTCCGGTTTTTCGAAGAAAATTATTTTATTTACTGAAAATTACTTTGAATCGGAATACTATGTGTCGTTTCGTTCGATTACCTTTCTCCGTCAATCCAGGAGTTGCATAATCCCGCACTCATAGAAGATGACGAAACATTATACCCAATTCAGATGACGAAACATTATACCAAAATAATAAAGGGGATAGCAAATCTCGACTATAATGAACGTTTAAGTAAGCTAAACATGTATACACTAGAAAGAAGAAGGAAAGGGGATTTGATTTAGCTTTTCAAGTTGGTAAAACAAGGGGCACAGAGGGCTTAAATTTCAATAGGGATAACAGAACAATGGGTCATGGGTATAAATTGAAAAAGACACATTTTAATCGGGTTTTAAGGAAAAACTACTTTAATAGGGCAATAGACAAATGGAACGGGTTGCCAGAAAATATAGTTAATTCAAAGGGAGTGTACGAATTTAAGATACAATTGGATAGTCAGTGGGAATTGGGGAATTCATAAACAAAGGACCAGCCTTGTTGGGCTTGAGCCTGTAGCTGGTCGTCAATATTTGTATTCTGAACCACTAACGGCACCCTCACACTACACAACAAATGCCTTTCGCGTCTGCGAAGCATTCTTGCCTTTTCGGAAGTAAGAAAAGCATGATGTGTCGAAAATGCTCGGTATTTTCTGCCGTTTTTAATGCTTAACGAAATTTAAAAAACAACCCAATAACACAACTCTTTCACAAGTACTCCGCTGAAATTCCTTCTTTCAAACAACATCAAAATTTTACACGTGTGAAGTAGATAACACTGATTTTGCGATGCCATGCCATCTAGCGCCAATAACGAGACAAACTTTTGTATCAACCCAATTGCAATAGCAAAAAGCAATTGATTAACCATAAATGTGGTTCACCCTCTTTGATATTCCGCGGTAGGTTTAGCCACTGTAGTCGGATTACATAAAATCAACTCACTGACCGTGGTTCAAAATTACGTGTTGTCATCGGATCTTTAACTTGGGGGATTGATCCCGGACTGTAGCCAATTGCCCGTTGTGATTGCTCCAGTACGACGTTAATCAAAATACTTACCTACATGAAATCCAATTGTAATGGCGGGAATGGCTGTTCAGTTGTTTCGCCCACTGGGCTAGCAAGCTGTAGGCGGCGCGGGTTCAATTCCTGTAACTACCCTAGATGTATTTCTCCCTTCTGTGTCAGTAAAACTTCCCTTGAGTGTATGCAGGGTGATTCAAAAGGTTTTGGACAAACTTTAAAGATAAGTCAGGAATACCCAAAGAAATCAATTTTACACAGAAACATATGGCCCTAAACGCCACCCGGAGTTCCGAGTATAGGAAGAATAAAAAAGAAAGGAATACAAGTAAGGTATAACAACATGTCATGTTCACGCAAAAACTAATTTACCAATACAACCCCTTGGTTATAATCTCTTGGTTCCAATGGGGGAGCCATCAGGTCGGAAAGCGATCAGCAATTGGTATTATGGAGCCCATGGCCTCGGAGGGGCCTTATTTTTGAGTTTACAGACTTGAGAAAGAGTTTACTTGGTAGCTTGAGATAGGATGAGGTTGTTATGTCGTGGATTTTAAAATTTCGAATAGTGTTGCTGTCTTGGTTCAGTGGATTTGCCAACTGCTCTAGCGAACTGCGTATTGTACCGGGCCAGGTTTGATTCCTGTACTTCTGGTTTGATCATGGACCGTAGCAAACAGTCAGTTGTGTTGCTCTAGTACGACGTTAATTGAAATGACTACCTACTGATTCCTGTAACTTACACTGGATGTATTTCTTATGTATCTTTTAAATTCCTTGTGTAGGTATGTTGACCAAATATGGCCCTTTGCGACACAAAGCCCTCAAACCAACCAACCATGTGTGTTTGTACTGTCGCAGAAAAAAAAATAAAACGAACCACTTTTCTCCATTCAAAGCAATTTCAACAGTAGTTAAAATTCAAAGATGGCGTTTGACAGGAACTAACGTCTTCTATAAATTCAAAATAACAAAATTTGCATAAGATTCCGTCTTCATATTAAATTGAGCACCAACTTTATACTTTGCAATAAGAACTCCCTATTTCGACACACAATTTCAAATCTATATCAAACTTTAACTTCAGATACCAAATTTCATGTCATTAGGTCTTACCTTTTCGAAGTTATAAGGGTAGAAAGATTGGAGCTCCTAATGTTAAATCAGTTTCTTAGACTTGATTTCTTCCTAAATATTTCTATAGTGCTGATATTTTGTACCATGTTACTGTTAAACAACCCAAACACAATTCACCTAGAATTATATTTAAAAAATAGTTTTTAGTATGCAATAATATTTATTAAATTAATGCTTGAAAAAATTATGAATTGGAAACTTGTTATATTTGGATAGCAATCGATTAGCAGGACTTCTAGTATGGCCATGCAAACTTTCAGCTCATTCCGATTATTAGTTTTTGAGCTACATTAAATTTTCCCAATTCTTGCAATTTTAGGGAGAAACCAAAAGTCTATAAAACTGTCTTACAAACCTTTAATAATAGTTTTCGGATAGTTTGAGGGCATCAAAACAAGGTGTTTTCATTAGAAATTTCGTTATTTGTACCAAATTTGTTAAGACGTCCCTTTATGCAATTGTTTTGAATTTGTATAGGACGTTATTCCCTATTGAATGATTCCTTTGAATTAACTCTTGTATGAATAGTGCTCGAAATAAAGGAGATGGTTCATTTCTTTTCCGTGACTACATTACTTAATACTCTGACTTGGGTTTGGCGCAGTTTGACCAAATGTGACCCTTCTGTCATAAAATCAATCAACAATTACTTTAACGTTGTCTCTTGTGTTTGGCACAGTTTGGCCAAAAATCGTCCTTGCCCCACAAAACCCAACCAACCATTACTTGACGTTGCTTTTTGTGTTTGGTACAGCTTTGCCAAAAATTGCCCTTGTGACAAAAACCCAACCATTACTTCGAAGTTGTTTGTCTTGTTTTTAGCACAATTTGGCCAAACATGGCCCTCATGCCATAAAACCAAACCAACCATTACTTGACGTTACCTTTTGTGTTTGGCACAGCTTTTCCAAAAATCGTCCTTGTGCCACAATACCCAACCAACCATAAAGGTGTGCATACATTTGCGAGCCGAACCGTTCGCTAGCTGCTCGTGAACTATTCGTTGAAATAATTTTCACAACGAACTTCCAGCGATTTCCATGGGAAAGGAAGGAACCAACCGCGAACCACGAGGCAGTTATTTGTCAGCCACCGGTAATGACGATGGAGCCTGGAGGTTCGCGATCAGAAAGTAAAGCAACGAACTACACACGACGCCGTCCCAATCTGAACTGAGAACGCCTTTGTGTTCGTCGAAAAACCGACAGGAGGCGGATCTCCACGAGCGGTTCACAAGCCGTTCGTTCGGCGCCCCAAACCCCGTCCCAATCATGAGAACTAGAGGCTCACAAATGTATACGCGTGTTTACTTGACGTCGCCTCTTGTGTTTGGCACAGCTTTGCCAAAAATCGCCCTTGTGCCACATAAACCCACTAACCACTACTTGACGTCGTCTCTTGTGTTTGACTCAATTTGGCGAAGTATAGTCCTTCGCAATGAAACCCAACCAACCACATTTAATATAAAACGCTTCTTTTTAACTGGACCCCCACGGAAAATGAATCCTGGTTCCGCTACTCCTGCCGTTCTGCCATACGAAGTATTGATTGAAATTTCCCGCTGCAATATTGTTGGAGCGATTCAAAAGATTCCAGAGTCCCTGTGCGCGGAATCGTTTGCCGTGGTGCGGCATCGTCTGACGTCAGGGGGCGGGAGATCGATCGCTGCCAACAGTGGCAATGGAGCTCCCGGAAGAGGAGGACGGTCCGGCTCGCCGACCCTTGTCTCTCGAATGTCCACCTCGCTACCAGGATTATCTCCACATTGCCGCCTTTGATCACGGTGAGCTCCTTTTCTCGCTCTCTGCCTCGGATGCTCTACTGGGGAAGGAAAGATCTGGGGTTGTTGGTTGTCATCTTCCGGAGATTGATCCTCTTCATCCCTCATCGCTTGTTTTGGTTGGACTGCAGTGGGAGCGCTTGATGGCTGGATTTGGTGGCGGGTTTCGTTCGCAGTTTCATCTTACCGAGATAAATATTTATCTTTGTTTACTTGGTGGTCCGTGACTTGAATGAGACAAATAATTCAAAGTGATTGTCCATGTGCTTGTGGGACTGTTTTTGTTTTCAGTCAGACTTCAACTGGATGGACAAGAAATTTGACATTTTCCCTCTTTATTGAATGAAAAGTACTTTTTTTAGCCTAGTTTAGACCTTAATTAAGTTTTATATTAATCTTGATTATCTAGTTCGATGGCTGGATTTGACTGCAGGCTTAGTTCGCAATGTTTCATCTTACTGAGATAAATATTTATCATTAGTTGGTGATTCCTATGACTTGAATGAGAATATTTTAACGTACTTGTGGGATTGTTTTGATCGTCAATAAGACTTCAGATGGATAGCCCATGTATTGGACATTTTCCTCCTTATTGAATGATAAAGTATTAAGCTTAATATTTATCTTGAAATACTAAAGCTCAGAAAATTAATAAAAAAAATTGGTGTTACATTGTATTTTAACGTACTTGTGGGACTTTTTTCGCTGTCGGCGAGACTTCGAATGGATGGGTCATGAATTTGACATTTTCTCTATAGTGAATTAATGGTGTATTTAATTTTTTTTCTGGCCTTTAAATTTTATCTTAATTTTGTTATCCATGACTTGAATGTGACTATTATTTTAACGTACATGTGGTTAATGATCTTTTTAAGGGATGGGCCCATGTGTTTTTGACATTTCCCCTCTTTAAGGAATGAAAGAAATGTATTTTTTTCTGAGCTTAATATTTACCCCAATATAGCTTGATATTAATCTTGTTAATTTTTTTATCTTAAAGTATTTATTTTAATTTAATTGATGGGTCTTGACTTGTGAATGGGTAAATGTGTGTGTAAAGTAATATGGAATTTGTTTTGCCGTCAGTCAATGGATGAGTCTTGAATTTGACATCTTCCCTCTTTATTGAATGAAAAGAGTATTTTTGTCAATTAATATATACCTTAATTAAGCTTGATATTTATCTTGATTAATTTTCTTTAGCTTTTTAAGTATTTCTAAAAATTGGTGGTCATTGATTAATGTTTTAACTTACGTGTGGGACTATTTTAGTTGTCAGACTCGATAGATGGGCCATGATTTGACATTTTCTCTTTAGTAAATGAATGTGGTGTATTATATAATTTTCTCAGTTTTAAATATTTATCTCAATTAAATTTGTGGTCTATGACTTGAATGCGACTAATATTTAAACTGATGGAACTGTTTTTGTTGTCAGTGGGACTTGAAATGGATGGGCCATGTATTTTACATTTTCCCACTTTGATGGATGAAAAAAGTATTTTTTTAGCTTAAAATTTACTTTCAATTTAGCTAATCTTAATTAATTTTCTGAGCTTATTTTATTTAATTGGTGGTCCGTGACTTGAATGTTACTAATATTACAACGTACTTGTAAAATTTGTTTTTGTCGTCAGTGATACTTTCGATGGACGAGTTTTGAATTTTACATTTTCCCCTCTTTATTGAATGAAAAAGGTATTTTCTTAGCTTAATATTTATCTTAATTAAGCTGGATTAACTTTCTAAACTACGTATTCAAGAAATTTGACGGTCTATTGATTATTATAACATATACTTCTGGAACTGTTTTAGTTGTCAGACTTTCGATACATGGGCCATGTATTTAATATTTTCTCCTTGGCTCATGAATGTGTTATATTTACTTTTCTGAGCTTTAAATATTTATCTTTGATTTTGTAGTCCATGACGGTAAATGTGACTAATATTTTAACCTTTAATGGATGGGCCCATGTATTTGCCATTTCCCTTCTAGTGAATGAATGTAATGTATTTTCTGAGAGCTTATTAATTTTATGACCTTTATATATTTATCTTTAATTGCGTGTTTCGAGATTTGAGTGGGAATTAATTGTTGCAGACATCAACATAAACTTGTGGACCATATTTTAATCGTCACTGAGACTTCACTGAATTGGTCATGGATTTGACAGCATTCTATAGTAAATGCTTTTGATGTTTAAATAAAAATAGGTCATGAATTTGCAGCATTTCTCTTTAGTGAATGAATTTAGGGTTTGCTTTTCGTTTTTAGTGTTCTTTTTCTGAGAGATGATTATCAGTAAGTTTAATTTTGAATGTTTTGACATTAATTTTTAATGTTTGCAGAACGAAAAATGTAACGTTATTCAACTTGTGCGACTTGTATTAACAACAGTGAGACTTCAATCAATGGTTGAGTCGTGAATTTGACAACAATTTTCTACTTTAAAGGGTCTAATTTGTGCAGTGTAACGTTAATTCAGCTACATACCAAATTCAAATTCATTTTGCCTACCTGAACTGTTCACTCTTATTAGGCATATTACATATCCCCTATTGTTATATGCCTTACTGACATTGGATTTTAGCACTTATATAGCTATGTACTCGTACAGCACCCCTTTGATATATCGCGCTTCTCGGGGGACTTCTGGTGCCTTCACTATATCCGTAATGTCCTCACCTGGTCGGGACGAAGGGGCTGCAACTCACCTAAGAAGCTATTTGGGGACAAGAAAAAGTGCTATTATAATGAGGGTCGAGTAAAACTTGTTATGTAAAACTACGTTAAACACAATCGTTGATGAAATCTGTTAAAGTAATTTAAAGTATATGGAAGGACATTTTTGTAAATTACTTCCTTTTCTTATCGACACTTTTAAGACCACTTGAATCCTTACCAATTCAGTTTAGGTTTGGTAAAATTTTAAATTCCTGTTCCGTCAGAAGGCAGACAGCTTTTTATCGAATTTCAAGTATGTGAAATACAATACAATACAAGAAAAACAGCACGATACGGGAAATTAGAGCTAAAAAACTATCTAGCGTTGTCAGAAACATACTGCATTAGCTCATGTACAATAAATTTGATGCGTTCTTTATTATAGTATTTGATTAGTTATGTTGCTCTAGTGTGACGTTACTTAAATACCCACCTTGATTAGTTGTAAAATTGGGGTATCTGTTGAAGTTCCGATTGGCAGTCGAATCTGATTAGATTTGACAGCTGAAACTTTCTTGGAACGAGTGATCTTTGAACTTCCAATACTAAGGAAACTGGTTTTTCTGTTCGCAAACCAAAAATTACTTACAAGGCAAATATAAAGCGATGTTATCCAATGCACAATATAGCGATGCGATATAACGAGAGGTATTGGTATTAATTCTAAGTATATAGCTACACACTTGCAGTGCAAAGTATATTGCTATTTTAAATGTTTTGGAAATAAGATTTTTTTTGGACAGGAACTAATGATATTGCGTACTTGCTAACTTTGCCGGTAAACACTTAATTTCCCGGTCTTCTGGAGGGAAATACAAGAATGGAGATTTTTTCTAGTTACGCCAATTTTAAAGTTTTGACGCAATCATGATAGAAAAAAAAATCCGAATCGGTGGCTACTAGACTGTCATCAAAATCTTCTTTCTCGCTGTTTTAATGAAAAACCTTCAAATGTATCCTTGACACACTCAAGAAAAGTTTAACTGATTGTGTTTGCCTATAATTGGCGCCATTTTGTGTAAAATATGGCTAGATCGGTTTCGCCGAGTTTGAACTGCCGCCAAGAATGTAACAGTAGAACTCGATATATTTTTCTGCTTTGGGCTTTAAGAAGCAATTCATTCTGGCGTAATTATTGGACCTAATTTGGTTTCTAATTATTTTTTCATTTGAATAATTTTTGGCTTTGTTGATTTCTAACTTTCGACATTTGTGCGTTGGTTTGTATGTTGTAAAAAATCTACCCGATTTTTATACATATGGCTGGAAGGTTTGGTTATGTGTACTGTTGGAAAAAAGGATTTTGCTTGTTTGTTTGTGTGTGTGTGAACAGCCAATACCTCTGTCTACATATATTCAATTGTTTAGTAAAATTATGAGTTGAAATGAAAAGTATGACAGACTTTCATGTGCCTTGTAAAAAATGTTTTGTATCAACTGCATAAAAAAAATTTACATTTTCTTTTAATTCCCAGATAGCTATTTTGAAGCATCTGAAGAGAAAGCATTTGATGCTACTCCCGATAGTGGAATACATGATCTTGGTGTCACTGATCCTGAACAAAGAGCGAAACTCGAAGATGAATGGAAAATTGAGCTGGCAAAAGTGATTATTTTGTGCATATTTTTCTCTACTTTAAAGTATTCATTTGAATATAATGTGTTGTAGCATTCTAAAAGTGTTGTGGCCATTCAATACTGTTCATACTACATTCAGAAATACTGTTTCTACTACAAGAATTGTCCCACCACAAAATCTGCACCTGTGTTTCTCTTTTGTGTCTGTAAAGCTTTCCTTGTATGCCTGTCTTATGTTTGATACAGCTTGACCAAATAATGCCCTTGTACCCTAAGAAACTCAACCAAACCACTAGTCACCCATACTCAAAATGAACAAAAACTATACATATAGCGACTACCACCATCCTGAATTTATGGTAGGATATTATATTAACAGATATATTTCAAATGTCAATATGGTTAAAAAGGTTAGAATATGAGAAATATATTCATTATTAAGTGGATTATATTGATAGTCTAATTTTACAAGTGTATAAGTGTGACTATCAAAAATCATGATACTAAAAGTACTTATTAAAGTATTCAGTCTTTTTCCAACTAGTCACTATTGTGTTTTGAATGAAGTATTTCTCAAATTAGTCCAAGAACTTGTATGTTCCCAAAAATACAAGCATTTTTAAAATTCTATATTTTAATTTTGGATGTGGCAACATTGATGAGCATCTTAAAGTCATGAGCAATAAATCTTAAGGTGGTCAAATGAAGTTTGAAAGCTTGAATAAAGTTGTATGATGAAATATTGAAAATATACTAGGTTGAGCTTATATTTTTACTTGTGTGTTTTCTCCTTTCAATTCAGTTCCAGAAAATTAAATACTGTTAAAATAACTACAGAATTTATTTTTACTGCTGGAGAAATATGAGTATGAAAATTGATAAGTAATTAAGTTACAATCATGTATTATTATTTGTACAAATTTCTTCATGTTTAAATTAGACCTTCTTGTGTTAAGTGACTGCAGTTTGAACTAATACTTTAATACATAATTTTATGTATACTTCACACTAAATGTATTTTCTTGTGTATTTCTTTGAAAAAATTTAGATTTGATAGTTCATTGAGTATTATCTTGATGTATTTGAAAATTAATGTGAATTATATTGATACATAGACTGAAGAAGAAATTGCCACCTTAAGACAAGTTCTCTCAGCCAAAGTAAAACATGCTCAGGATCTCAAGCGTAAACTTGGAATAACTCCTTGGAAAGAGTTAAAAGATGATGTTGAACAAAGCTTTAGAAATATACAAGAAACACCAGCGTTAGTGGAAATTTTTATTACAGTTTAACACTTAATGTACTTTATAAAGCTTTAACTTTTAAACTGAAATATTATGTACAGTTAAATGTCCTCTTCATGAAAAATATTTAAATATTTGATAAAATTAAATTGCAGTTTTCTTTGCTAGGTGCTGTTTCTAATAGAAAATTTTCCTTGACATGTGCATGACTCAATGATTTTAATGTTACTGATTGAAATAGATTAATATTTAATTAAAAGTTTTGTGTAATTTAGTTTTATTTAAATCAAGTTCTTGCTATTAAATTTTCATCATTGCTTAGTCCATTTGTTTATTTTTTCCCCATTAGATTAAAAGAAGTTGGTGGAAGGCTTGTTGAATGGAATAGTGCCATCACTAGTGCTCCAATGTAAGTGCATAATGCAATCACATTTTTGTACTCTTAAAATTTTACTTTCTTTTACTTCAAAATTTTTTGACCAGAACATATTTTTTAACCTTAACAATTTTTAAACTGTTTTGTAGCTTTAATGTAAAAATTTAAAAATGGACATATGTATATATACTGTTTTTGCTTGTGCATATGATATTATACACTTCATCACTTGAAGTAATTTAAAAATTATTTTAAAGTTTGTACTATATTTATTATATTAACTTCCTAATAGTTTGAACAAAGGTCAAACTATTATGAACATTCTTAATGGAATGATAATTTTCAATATCCATTTCAATAATTATTAATTTTTTAAGTTCTTGTTTACAATTTCTTCCTACTTTTTTAAGCTAGATTTGTTGCCCATTTTTCTAAAACATCCACTTTTGTGTTCACTAATTTAAATATGAAGGACAGGTTTTTAGTTAAATCAAAGTTAGATGATTCTAAATTTTGTAGTTAGCAGAGTTCTAATGGCAGAAATTGGTTATATTACCATTTGAAGTGTATCTGTAAGTTTACAGTAAGCCAATTAAAATTGCCATTTTTGAATAACCATTATTCGTTCACTGAACCATTTAATTTTTGTATAACATTTTATTTTTTATTTAATATATAATTAATTATTTCCCATCTGATTTTATATAAACTGCTTTTCTTTAGATTCAAAATTAAACGTATCGTACATTTTTATCTACGATTCTTTTAGTTAGAATATTTAAGAAATTGATTAAAACTTGAAATTAAAGAATGCAGATAATATATTTTCCTATGCCACTTTATTTGCAATTCATTCTGACCTGACATACAAATTTAAAGCTAAAGCAAATCTAATTATTTTATTCAATCTGAAATACTTTCAAGATTTAGGGGAAAGACATTAAGGCATGCACAATTATTTCAGAAATTAAGTTTCTGCCATTTTGACAATAAATAAATCCATAAATAAGTTGTTGCACATAAAATTAAATTTTACAAAGATTTTAATATTAAATAATCATTTAAGGTATTCGTAGCTCCAGAGAAAGCAAAAAATTAATGGTGTTGTTTAATATACAATATCTTTTGGGTAGTTCAATGGTTTAAGCTAATCTATTTTACCTTATTATGCCAACACCTTTTCAAAATGTATTGCAATAAATTTATTCTATGTATCTGGAAAATCAGTTATAAATCCCTTCAAATGTTCTTGTACATAAATTTGAAATAGTTTGTTTTCAAATTGGAAATCCATTTTTATACCTGAGATGTATTTTAAAATTCTATTAAAATGCTTACATAAAATTCATTCTCCCTTGGTATATTTTAATTGCAAAAGCAAAATGTGCCAGAAGAATTTGAAAAAGCATTGATTAGTATTGCTTTGCATGCACATTTTGTTTATCTTTCTCAAGATTGAATAATTTTTCTTTTCTTTAAGCCTCCCTGGACTATTTAGCTCCACAGCGTATGTTCTTACTCAATATTTTAAGAATAGAAATAGACATGATCATAGTTCTGATTAAATTTTGGGGAAGACTTGCTTGGAAATATAATTTCTTTTCTGTGTGGGTTAATTGCATACCCTTGTGTATTTATTCGTTACTTAGTATAGTATAACTATTTTTCTCTGAGAGTTAATTCTTTATTCTGAATCAATTTTTGTCCAGTTATTTTAAAGCAATCCATATTACTAATTTTACCTTTTAAAGAATAGTATATTTCTGTACTTGTATATCTAATTTTGAGTAATCCTTATTTAATTTATTACATTTTTTTTATTCACTTGTTTGTTTGAAATTATATATAATTTTCTGTCTGCAAAATTTTTCTATTTCCATGACGTTTTATGACACTACACATCATATTTTGATTTTTGGATGCTGCCTTCACTTTTATCACAAATACTTTTATATATTATAAACATTTAAAAAAGTTTATCTATGAAGCTAGTCTTCCCTGGATCTTACATCAGTCTTGCATGGTAGTATATTTTGGAAACCATAAAATCTAGAATTTTATTTTTGTTAATTTTGCTTTCTAGTTCTTTTTCATGCTAATTTTAATAACCTGTTACCAAGCTTACAATAGAATACATTAAAATGTGTAGTTATATGTTTGCATGTTTTTGTAAATAGGTATGTGTGTCCTATTAATGAAATAATTCCACATTGTGTGTATGTTTAAATACCTTGCAAATGATCATAATTTTATCATTTAATTTGGCTTTCCAGAGTAGGAATGAACTGGCTAATCTTAAAATAATTCACAAAATACTGTACCAATTGCTACAAAATAGTTTTGGGGTGTTTTCTATTTTGCTGTTTAATTTTTTTATTAAATAGCTCAAATGTTTTGAAACATACTCTTGAATCTATAAAGGAAAATGGGAAAAATTGAAAATGAAGGGAATGCTATTTGTAAATGGCTCTTCCCCACCTTTTTTAGACCAAAATTTCTTGATAACTGCAGATTCATTTTAATGCATCCATGCACCTGTCTCGCACATTTTCATTTTAAGTAATCAAACATTGCAATTATTATTCGCTTAAACTAGTTTCAACTTTGATTATTTAACATTTATTCCTAGTGTTATGAGTTCTGTGGTGCTTCATATTCTGTAGTTATTTTTTATTGTGAAAGTGGTACTTTTTATTTTAAAAATGTTGATTGAAACAAAACTAGTTATATTTAATGCTTGAGTTAGCTAATAATTTTAATTTGCTTGATACTATTTTTTAAAAGATGTTGCAAATTGAACTTTACTTTATACATTTGATGATTTTGTAAATTTGCTCTCAAAGCCCATTTCCATTAATTATAGTTCTCTCTTATTAGTTATCAGAGAACTAGTCAAACCGTTAAGACAGCTGCTGAGAAGACAACATCCGTGCTTGGAACTTTGGGTGCTAGTATGACCAAAAAGTTAGGAGAAGTCAAGTGAGTATTTCTTTTAAAAAAATGTTCTTTGTTTATTAAGAATGTATGCTATCGAAGAATTGATTATTATTTAAAAATTGATGTACCAAGCTCTTTATTTGTGATCTAAAGTAAAATATTTTGTTAAATTGTAAAGAAATGGTATTCACATGCATCATAATTCAATATTGTCAAAAACATCACATTAATGTAAAATTTACATTTTATTAAATTTTTGTAATAAATGTTTTTTAACATCTAAAATTTAAAAAAATTGTAATGCATTAAATATAAAATTTGTCACATAGATATCCAGTTAAATGATAAGTATTTTGTGACAAGTGTACATCAATTTATACATCTGTTTTATAATTTATTAAAATTAAGACAATATAGTAATTATAAAAGTTCAGGGTTATAAGTGTTTTTAAGTAATTTTTGGATCCACATTCTCTACTATGCACATCAAATGTGATGAAATACTAAACATAATTTAACTTGATTTGATTGATACTTACTACTAATTACCAGCTGTATGAAAACATGTGGTCTTTAAAAATGTGGGCACATTGTCATTTTACGCATCCTAGCATTAAAAATGAGTTATGGTGTTCTTGAATTTGCCTAAGCATCTAGAATCCACGCATCCTGCAATATGCACTATCTTCACATGAGATGATGCAAAAATGTTTGTTACTTTTTATTGTGCTAGTTCTTTTTTCTCTAGTATTAAACATTTGTTTAATCCGAAAATCGAACCTTAAAGTCTTGTTTCCACTCTTCAATTGCTTTATTTCAATAAATCCAAGAATTTTTATATCATGTCTTTTATTTTTTCTATCATGCATTGTCTCATTTTTAATTTTACAGAAATTCTTCAACTTTTCGGTCATTTGAAGAAAGAATGGGATCAGCTTACACAAATGTTCGAGTAAGTAAGATTTTTGTTTTTCATCATTACAAACTGTCTTGTATATTTATAAGTGCAATTTTTATTGTCTTGATACTTTCCAATTTTTATTTCAGTCTCGCATGGGTACTCCTAGAAGCACCAGTTTGTACAATTTTGATGATGCTGTACATACATCTGACAGGAGAGGTGTTGCTTCTTCTGCAAGTACCCCAACAATTCCAGAAAGAGGACCTATTCCTTAAATACAACCTTTTTTCTCTCTGTACATAAACTTAGCATTATTTGTAGCCCCAGTCTGTTTATAATATCAAATTTTAAGTAACTAAGAATTTTAATTACATATTATGGATCTCTATTTTGTGTATTATTTAAGATTTCTTTTACAAAACTTTTGTCCTGTATTGCCAAAACAAAACAGCATATGCTTCTCTTAGTAAAAGTAAAGTGTAAAAGAAATTGTTTTTCTCTTTCTTGTGTCCATTATCTTTTTCTTAGGATGTTTGAAAGACACTCACATTTTCAAAATCCCTCTGCCCTTTTGGAAAATATAGAAAAATCTGAAAGCTACATAAAAGTCATTCCATATTTTTCAGTTTACACTTAACATAAGATATACTTGTAAATCATAATCTTGTGTTAATTTAAGGTTGTGCAGATCAATTGATTGTGTAGCACTTGTAATTTTTTTTTTCTTATAGACATTCTGCTTCTGCTCAATAACATTTGTTTTTTTAACTATCAATGCTTTCGAATGTCGAAAAAACAAAATATTAACAAAAATGGATTGTATAAACAGAACATGCTGTAGCATTTTCATACCAGATAAATTAAAAGTTTGATAAACTTTTCTATCAAATTTTCAAAGTTTCTTCACTTAAAAGAAATTAAACATAGTAAATTGCCAAATTAAAATTTATTTTTGTGGTTGCTTGTGTGATCAATATACATAGCATCTTAATTAAATGACTAAAATTGTTCATCCCTTTTTAATGTCTCATTTTGAATCCAGTCACTAGATGTTAACTTGCTCGTATTTTGTAATTATTCAGTTATGCAATGTACTAAAACGTCTAACACAACAAATTCGATTTAAACCTTCAGTTTACTAAATTTCTGAAAGTTTTTGTACTAAAGTACCAAACAGGCATACTGAAAAATAATTTTAAAAATCTAACTCTCTTAGTTCTTACACCTATATTTGAAATATTTTCTGTTCATGCAATTAATAAAACTTTATGACTTAATTTAGAACTCTTTCTATGAAAGCACAAATTTTGTTCAAAATTTTTGTGAACAAATGCTATTTTAATCTGTAAATTGCTTAAATATGATAACTTTTTGAAATTTGTCTAAGGAAACATTTCACTTTAGAATTAGTTGTGCAAACAAACTTAAAAAGTTTCTGATTATAGCACTATCAAGTGTTTTTAAGGTTTTCTCTTCAGGCTTTCAAATGTCTTCAACAAGTCTATTGAACTTAGTTTTTTTAATTATATCCTTTTTCCTGTATGAATCTTGGGAATCTTGCATCAAATGAGGTTGCTTTTTTTTTAATTCCATTTGCCATTAAAATGTAATCTAAGTAGGGAAAGAGAAAAATTTAAAAGCTTGCATTATTGACCTTGGGAAGTTTCTTTTGGTTACATTTACATTTTTGATGCATTCTTCAAAACCATCAAAATTTGGATAAAAATAATATTTGAAGATTAAAATGATAATACGTCAAAAATAACACCGCTGCTATTTATTTATAGCATTTTTATGTCCCCTTGAAATGTTTTATAGCATGAAACATTTTTATGCAGATGCTGAAGGTGTAAAAAGTATGTGATAAATTATATGTGAAAGTTTTTCAAAATCTGGGGGTTATATATGTTTGGAAGTAAAGTTGAGGTTTGGTAACACAATTAAGATTCAAAGAAAATATCTTGTCCCTTTCCTTGAGGATTTGTTGTTACAATCAAATTTTCACTTGTGAGACACCCTGCATTACACCATTAATTCCAGAAGCGTTTTTACTGAATGTGTCCTGCCCTTGTTAAATACATTGTAACAAAATGGCTAATGGATCCAAAAAAGATTTTTGTCACTAATAGGGTTTCAAACTTATGTTTAGATATTCAAGAAAAATAAATTGCTATAGTCAAAGCTCATTTTTCATTGTTTTGTTAAATACTGCTTATATACAATACTTAACATCACACAATCCGTAATGTTATGATCTCATCATTCAATTGTTTTGGAGTTCCCGTGCTATTTTTTTCTAGGATTGTGCAGCATCTGATGCATAGTTCCACAAATTTCTTTCCTCAAACCCCTTTTTCAAAGCACCGCTTCTAGAAAAGATTAGATATCTCGAATAATGCGTTGTGAGTTATAATGTGCCTATAAATTGTTATTTTGGGATGGGGTGTATGGCAAATATTTGGACCAGATTTGGGGGTGCTGCACAAGACACAATATCAAGTAATAGACATACACACAATTAAAGTGTTACTGATACAGAAATACACCCAGGGAGGAATACACCTGACAAGGAGACCATATTTGGCCAAGTTGTGAGGACAACACCTCGTCACTTTGAAACACGGTCAGATGACGAGTCGTCCTCAAAAAGGAAACTAGAATAAAAACTGCATTTGTAAGAGTTAGACACCAAATACTCAGGTTTTTATACTTGTCCATTATATTTATTGTTTTTCGTGAAGGCCGCCCCTCCACATTTAACTCTACTCTCTCTAGTACTGGGCAATATAACTAGAGTTCCATAACTAGTACTGGGGTTCGTCATCTAACCTGATACTGGGGGATATGGTGTGCTGGTGTTATTTGAGGAAACTTGTAAATTCGCTCCGATTTAATTTGCTCTTGCAGCAAAAGCAATTACAGACAAGCACTGCACTTATTTTGAAGAATTTGCGGAATAACCCATTGGAAAATAGTGTTCTTGAATCAACCAAGATGAAATAACTTTTATGAGTTTACTGTGCGCACACCAGGATTTTTCTGACAAGAGAGAAATACACCTTGTGTAAGTTCGGGATTGAATCTGCGCTGCCTACAACTCGCAAGTGTTACCGAATTACTTAACCTTCTAAGTGTTTCAACGAGATATCGCGTTCAAAATCTAGCCAGCTTTGCTAGTGACGAGATACCTTGTCGAGACAAAACTGCTCAATTACTAAAAAGGGGTTTGAACATCCAAGTAGGAAAAGCAAATTGTCCCATGCCCACAACACTAGCGCCTCAGCGTACAGCGTAAGTGTCCGACAAGTTGACTCTGATTGGCTCCTTATATATATGTTGTATGGTTGTTAGTAGTATTTCTCGCCAACTTATAATAAGGGGAGGCAAAAATGAACTCTTCTTTTAAAGAGCTCCTCTTGGTGAAGCAACGATGGCCAAATGGCTAAAGTCACTAACCATCAGATTGGCGTTAGCGGCGGAGGATGACTTCCCGAGTTCGAACCCAACTGGCGGAAATATTTTTAGATCATCCAAATTATTTTAAAACAATTCCAATTTAATTCCTTTTGATTCTAAATTACTTTTCCTAATTTTTAATACCCTTTTTTTATTTTTCCAAACTTCCGTTGATTTTACATAAATAATCTAAAAACCACTCCTGAACTCACTACCAGCTGATATTTTTCCGCCCCTTTGCTTTAGGATGATGGTGTCGTATCCATCCCCGGTTTAGGACCATTCTGATGTAACAAAAAGCATACATAAAACACTAACTTATATAATTATTAACTTATATAATAAAAGGATACAATTTTCGGTTCAAAATGTTAAAACCTTTCGAAAACCGTTCCTATCAGTCAAAGAGATCTGCGCCAAAACGTAGATAAATAGCCAAATGAAACACCTTTACGTCTCAGGCACATGATCATACCAGCCAATCAGTCAACTTGTCGGACACTTACGCTGTACGCTGAGGCGCTTGTCCCACAACTGATGACAGTTTGGAACATGTTTTTCCCAAGAGGCTGTCCACTACGGAGTAGGTTTCGACGCGAAGATGAACCACCAGGGCTAAAGTTCATGGTCTGATAACCAAAAATAATAAAACTGCATTTTTTAAATGTAATAAGATTTTTACTTTGCATAAGCCCGTTACCCCAGTACCAGTACTAGTTGTGTTGCTCTAGTACGACGTTAATTAAAAATTACCTTTACCATTATTATTTGACTTTGCACACAAATTTCCTCTTTTAAAATTGCCCCACCCCACCTGTTACACCAGGCCTCGAAATATATTTTTTAATACAGATGCACCTTGCGCACATACGTTTTTAAATTAGGTGCACAGATTATATATTAGGTACGTAGTTATGGTAGTTCTTTTTTTGTGTCTCCTGATCGTTAAAGATAGAGTAAAAATTTCAACGGATTTGAAATCTGGAAAATTTTACATTAGTTCGAAATCGATACCTGAAAAATAATTTTCTTTAAATAAATAATTTTTAAATTGTAACTTTTATATTTTTTCCCAATACGAATTTCGCAGCCGCGAAGAATGAATGACATTCGTTTAATTCGAGATTCATTCATTTTGATTTCCTGAGCAACGGATTCGAGTGAAGCAAAAGAAATACTTAAAGTTATGACTGGCGTTCTTCAGTGCTTTTTTGTTATCTCAGCGATCGTTAAAGATAGAGTGAAAATTTCAACGGATTTGAAATCTATTTTACATTAGATCGATATTTATACCATCTGATTTACTCTTGAGAAATAATTTTTTTTTTAAATGGCGGGCACATTTGACCTAAGTTATTGGCCACTACAAGGCCGGAAGTGATGGCCACTTGTGAAGGAGCACCCAGGATAATTTTTCAATTGAATAGTTATATTTCGCAAAAGATTATGACGTCATGCCGATTGGATTTCTTTGCAACAAATATTTTTAGACTAGAATAGAATGCCATATTATACTATGGAATACTTGCAGCTTAATTTACTTTTCCATTAATATTTGGCTTTTACGCAAATTTATTTTCCGAATCACTTTTGTTACCCAATACTACAAATAATCAATATCTGCCAGAAGTAATTTCGGAATAGAATTAAGTTTTTCTTGACCTTCAAAATATTGCTTTTACTTGTGCTTCAACAGTCGATATTTATCGAGGGGTTAGTGTTTATCAAATATTTCACGCTTGAATAGACAGCAACACTATATATTATGCAAATACATTAGCAGGCTGTTTACTTTTCCATTAATATTTGGCTTTTCCGTAAATTTTATAATCCGTGTTATTTGTGTCAAACAATATCAAAAATCAAGGACCATTTATTTGTCATAAGGTAATTTCGGAACGGAATTAAGTTTTTTTGACCCCGAAATATCGCTTCCTTCTGTGCATCACGCTTTTTACCCCCTTGTGCTCCAACAGACCTATATACACCGCACTGAAAAAAGTCACCGAATACCTGGATTTATTGAGGTCTCACTATAAATTTCAGTCCACATTCCTATGGGTAACTACAGAGCTAACTACTAGTGAGTATAGACTGAACTTTAAGGAAGGAATGTCCTGTAGAAATGCGTGCAGATGTCTTATATCAAAATCTAAACACCGAAGTAGCAGTCCCTTATATCCATATTTAGAATGCTAAATACGTACTATCATGATCAAAAGTTCTAGGGGACTGAACCTTTTTGGTTAGTTAATAATTTTATGAAATGGCGCAAGCAACAGTTCTGTCCTCTACAACTTTTATATTTAGAATAATAAAGTGAATGCTACTCAGTGTGTAGATTTTGATACAAAGCATCTGAAAGTTTTTATAGGACATTCCATAAATTTCGTGCCGGGTAACCCGGCCGGAAGAGTTACGAATTAGCAACCGGAGGGTCGTGAGTTCGAATCCAGCCAAAGACCCTTGTACAAATGGGTCTGGTGCATGCTAAATCTCGTGGCATCAAATGTTCTCACGTCGGCGTAGTGCGAAAGTTTAAAGATGGGTACCAGCTCATGTATGCCCTCGTCATCTCTTTGTTTCTAAATTGCGTGGTGTTGTTCTCGAACTTTTCCCTTTGGGATTGATCCCGGAACATCGACAACAGTCGTTGTGTTGCGTACGACACTAACACCTAGAGTGCCTAGATAAGAAGAGTGGCGACATACGGGAAACACTTTCTGATTGGCTAAGAGACCTTTTCTACCGCCCGAGGCGGTCTTTTCCTAGCTCCCGTAGACTTAACATGGGAACTTTTTGTGTGTTCGAGAAAAACGTGTGTATATTAAATTAAAAAGAAAATATAGCTTATTCATGTTCCATTTCGTGTTCTAGAATGTTTATTTATTATTATTTTAGTAATTTGTCAGTATAGATTTGAAGACTTTTTAAGTAAATAGCTTTTTTTGAACAACATGGTGTTTCCCACGATCTAAGTTAGCGCGTTGTGCAATCCTTCTCATCAATTACGCATGTAATTGAGCGCTTATATGATTCATTTATACCGAATGTGTATCGATATTGTAACAATCATATGCTTTTTGTTCTCCCTGAAATGATATATTAATTCGCCCAGCAACATTCTTTGAGACGATTCTGGTAGAAAAATGGCTGCCGCGCATGCGCATTGGGCCAAATTTGCTCCCTTGTCGCCACTCTTATTATATAGGCACTCTACTAACACCTACCTACCTTAAATTCCAATCTAATCTCACTCGTAGTAGCAGCACTGCAGTTATCCAAGTGGATGTGGACTCTGAAATTTAAATTCATAGTCAGACCTCACAATAAAAGCTAGTTGGGATTCTACTCTAGGTGTCCGGTGAATTTCGCCAGTACAATGTATACTGCTGGTTGTAAAAAATGCAACGTCATGAAGGAGTCATCAGAATTAAATGAAATTTAATACACAAACGGCTTGTATCAGTACAAATAAACAAATAAATTTTCAAAGCAAAAAAAAACAATATCAAGTGTCCGAAATCTGTATTTGGTGTAGCCACCACGTGCTGCAATAAGTGCTGCTATACGACGTGGCATGGAGTGAAACAGGTGTTGAATGTCTGCTTGTGGAAGATAATTCCATATAGTTTGTATGCGCACACAAAGTTCATCTTTTGAAGCTGTAGGACGCGGATCACGAGCAAGACGCCGACCAACCAAATCACACACTTGCTCAATAGGCGACATATCCGGCGAATATGCAGGCCAAGGAAGGAGTTGTATGTGTTTGGCTGAAAAGAAATCTCGAACATACCTTGCAACATGTGACCGTGCATTATCCTGTTGAAGGAAGGGAACGACTTCGGGCTTTAGCACTTCACGGACGTACCTGTTGCTATTCAGATTACCCTCAATTCGTAGCAGCTGAGATCGTCCGTGATACGAAATCGCACCCCAGACCATAACTCCGGGTGTTCGGCCATCATGACGTTCGATAACGCACTCTGGAAGGCAGCGTTCACCGGCATAGCGTCTAACACGAATGCGGCCATCATGGTTCCACAAATTAAAGAGGAATTCGTCAGAAAAGACAGCTTGTTGCCAATCAGCCCGCTAGACTCTGTGCTCATGAGCCCATTGCAGACGCAGCCGTCGATGGTTTGACGTGAGGGGGATCCTCTATAAAGGAATCCTTGCACGCAGTCCACGGTGCAGCAGACGTCGGCGAATTGACGAAGCCGACATTAGTAAACCTGTAGCAGTAAATCAAAGTGCTGTCAACTGCCTGGAGGAAGCTGTACGGTCATTCACAGCCATATGGACCAGGCGTCACCTTCCGTCGTCCACTCCCGGTTTTTCAAGTTGTCCGGTGCTCGTCGGAGCACTACTTCCAAACTCGCATCACTGTGGAACTGTTCCGCTGCACACGAGCTGCTATTGCGCGATAGTAAAATCCTCCTTCACGAAGGCCGATGATTCTCCCCCGTTTAAACTCCGTAAGTTGTTGAAATTTCACCCTATTTCGTCGTGGAGGTATACTTAGGTCTCACTAAACGTTCGCCACTAAAAAATAACCATGCACTATTTTCAACGTCCCGCTACAGCCCTCTATATATACGCTTTTAGCATCAGTTCAGAGGGCGCTGCTTACACCACGTATGCGTGGTGGCTATGAAACTTTACTACTTTGCATAATATCCTATAATTGACATTTGCTGCAAATTTCATTTCATTTGGAGGATTCCTTCATGGTTTTGCATTTTTTACAAACAGCAGTGTTTATCGAAATAGGTAATTATTTTAATTAACGTAACAGTAGAGCAACACAACGGGCTATTCGCGACGCTCCGGGTAATTGGTAATTTTTAATTAACGTCATACTAGAGCAACACAACGGGCTATTGACTACGGTCCGGGATCAATCCCTTAAGGGAAAGATTCGAGGACAACACGTAATTTTGAACCACTGTCAGATGACGAGGCAACACCTGTGCTGGTACTCCACTCTCCAAACTTCCACACCACGCCAACGTGAGGACACTTGAGGCCTTGACAGATTTAACATACACCAGCCCCCTTTGTACACGAATACACGATAGTCTTTGGTAGGATTTGAACTCAAAACCTTCCGGCTGTTAATCAGTTACTCTTCCAACTCTTACTCTACCGCGGCCCCGTGTGTATCGTGAGGTTACTGTATAACTAATATTTTAGGCTTAAACAAGCAAATAAACTATATTGCACCAATATTCCACAGCCAAATTTACTATTCCTGTAATATTTGTCTTTTTGTAAGTTTTATAATTCGTGTCACTTGTGCTTCGCAATCCCAAATATAATCGGGAGCAATTTATCTGTCATCAGAGGTAATTTAGGAAAGAAATTTCCTCTGGCAAAGAACACACTGAAAACAATTATCGAAATAATTGGAGTATTGAGTGATGCACAAGGTTCCTTGGTTCTCTTGTTGCGGTATCAGCGTCCACGTGATTCAGCTCTTTCGAATTGCGATCACTTTTGAATTTGTTGACGGAAAAGAATGCCCGGACATCGACACTTTTCATTCAGTAACACTTAATCTATGAAATAGATCTGCTAATTCTTCTACGTTTAAGACTTCCGCGTTTATAAGATTTATTCTATTATTAATGAAAGGAATCAAGTGCAATGGTGGGGGAAAATGCGACCCCGCTTATACAAATGTCAGCTCATCATGTAAATGTTTTGTTCCAACTTATTTTTCTTTTCTAGAAATTTTTTACACTTCAGAATATTTGTAAATTTTTGTAATGAGGTAAAAAATTTCGTAAGGTAATATTTAATCGTAAGTTTTCATTAATAATATTCGAAAATTTTTATTCAAAATTCATTAGCAATATTTGTACATGACTAGGGGGCTTATCCCCCTGCTCGCTTACGCTCGCCAACCCTCGGGAATTGCTACGCAATCCCATTTGGTTTGCTTCGCAAACCAACATTCCTTTCGCAGGTGAAACTCCTGGACAGCGAAACTATCTGAATAATTCGTATAATCCTGATTTGACATTCAGGTCCATGACGTCACAGCGAGGGCTTCGCCACATGCTCACTTACGCTCGCCGACACCCGTATTGTACCGTAAGAAAGAGTACATTCTGAGGTACACTGCGATATTTTCAAAATTAAAAACTAATAGTAATAAGATATAGATATGACGCTTTTAAGAAAAAGTTACGAAAATGTCCCGATTTTTCCCGAATTTCAAAAAAATATTATCAAGAACCAAATTCAAATTTCTAAAAAAAACTCGACGAGCTGCAAAAATTTACGTTGAGAGGTACTCTTTAAAAAAAAAAACTCACGGCTTAAGACTGAAAATTTGTAAGTATTTTGCTCACTCGCGGAAGAAATTTCGCTTTTTCAAGTTTGACACTTAATAAACCCAAAACTAGTAACCACATCGAAAAAAGATCTTTACAATTGACCGGGGAACACGATGAAAAACAAACCATGTTAATTTCATATTTTTCTGATCCGAACTTTTTAGGGAAATCGTCTAAGAATCGAGCTAAACAACACAGTTTTCAATCCTGCGGCGGCGATGGCGGAAATTTTTTTTTAATTTAGAGAGATAATACTTATTGTCCCCATTTGGGCCCCATCCATAAAATTATAAAGGAGTTGTTGGTAAAAAATTATTGTTGGAAAGCAAGACCCCATTATCTACATGTGCGTGTCACGTTGATACAACCCGTTTGTTTAGTTATTAGTAATGTAAGTAAATTTTCACTCCTCAAATTGCAAAAGCAATATTCGTAAAATATTTCTACATTCTTTAGTCATTTTTGTAAATTTTCATTACAAATTCAATTGTAATAGTCGTAAATTTTAATAGGTATCATTCCCGTTTAGAGAAGGACACGGATCAATTAATAAAGTTCTAAAGGGGGGTCCAGACAGTCTGAGGCAGTTTGGGGTGATTATTGGGGGTGGGGCAAGTAAGAACACTGACTTCTAAATCCATATGTGCTTTGTATTGTAGTTACAGGTTATGTGTTCTCGGTAAAAATTTCATTCATCAAACTTGATTGGTAATCCTAAAGTTTCACTCGTCAAAATTGATAGCTAGTATTTGTAAATATTCATTCAAAATTCATTAGTAATGTTAGTAAATCATAGTAATATAAATTTTAATTCATGAAAATTTATACATGATCGTAAAGTTTCATTCTTCAAATTTATAGCTAATACGAGTATTTGGAAATATTCATTCAAAATTCATTAGTAATGTTTGTAAAAAATAGTAATATAAAATTTAATTCATAAAAATTCATACGCAATCCTCAAGTTTCATTTGTTGGAATAATTCAAAATTCATTATTAAAATGTTTGAAAATGATAATAATATAAAATTTAAATCAATCCAAATTCGTAATTAATCCTAAAATTCCATTCGTCAAACTTTATACCTATTTTTGTAAATATGCATTAAAAATTTACTAGCACTATTTTCAAGTAATGATAGTACTCATCCCATCTATAAAACTAAAGGACTTGGCACTAACTTGCTAAATCATTAGCCAAGAAAGACTAGTAAGACACCTTTGTCTAAATGTGTGTGTGTGTGCCACTTATTTTTGGGTGATCCAGTAGTAATACTAGAAAATTTCCCTGAATATAAATTCATTGGTAGGATTGGTAAATTTCCTTAAAAATTCATTATTATGATATTTCTAAATTTTAATGTTCAACTTTTCCGTTTGAAGGGAATCGGCCTCATTTATAAAATTATAACAGCAGCTTTAGGAGTGGAGGCCAACTTGGTTTAATTATTGAGAGAGGTAAGTAAGACCCCGTTGTCTGAATGTATGCGTCTTATTCATACAAGTTATTTGGTTATTCGTTAACGATATTAATGATTGTTCTTTCATCAAAATTCATGGATAATAAAATTCGTAAATTTTCATTCAAAGTTCATTAATATTTTTTCCATCTATCTTTTCAACTGGGACTTAAATGATACCCCCCCCCCTTTTTTTTTTTTTTTTTTTAACAAGGCGATTCGAGTGATTAGAAGTGTATGTTTATCATGAAAAACGAGGCTCATTTAAATGCCTTCGAAGAAATTTTTCATGCATTTTTTTGCGATTTTAAGCGGAATTGCATGTTTTTCGGTTATCTAAAAGCTTTTTTTTCCCCTTTTGTCATTCATTCTATGGGCCATTGCATTTTGGCGTTTTCAGATAAAGGGCATTTTTGAATGAACTGAACAAAGTAAAGCATTACCTATATTTAAAGCGTGACCCTCTGTAGAAATTAAAAAAACCAAGCAAAAAGTCCTTAAAAACTTTTTGCGAACTAGAAAATCATCCTTTGGCATTAGCCAAACGTTAAAGTCTACTCAATCTACTAATTCTGAATGATTTTGATGATTTTATATCTTTTGGAATGTCCAAAACGTTATTCAAGTGTATAGAAATACGTTTCGTGCAACACTACACTGATTTAAGTGCCTATCTGGGATATTTTCATGCACATTTGGTTTTTTTTATGCGGATTTTCTGCTATTTTAAGAAAATTTTTCTTAGTTATTGCATTGCATAAGTTGGTGTTTCGATATGGCCATTTTGACATGAATTCTCGGGACTCGGTAGGAAGAGTAACGGATTAGCAACCAGAGGATTGGGAGATCGAAACTCCATCCAACCAATGGCCGTCGTGTACGTGGGGGCTGGTTTACGTTAAACTTGTCGTAACTCCAAATATCCTCACATTGATGTGGTGTGGAAGATAGAGAGTTTCAGATATTCCCCTCGTCATCTGACCTTGATTCAAAGTGACGCGAAATTTCCTTCGGGCTTGTCCTTCGATCTTTATCCACAGGGTTGATCCCCGAACGTCATCAATGTCCCGTTAGTTGCTCCAGAGAGACGTTAAATAACTACCTACCTACATGATTTCTGTTAAAATTTCAAGTGATTTCGAAGAGATATATCGACCCGATCAAGACGACAAATTTCACTAACAACGAGATACTTCATCATTAAGATACTGCCGATTATTTGATGATGGCGAAATCAAGATCTGGCCCAATTCACCAGTATATTCCACCAATTACTTCTAATAATGAAATATCTCGTCCATCAAGATCTAGTCAGTTTTGTTGATGGCATGATACTTTTGAAGACAATCACCAGGAGGTTAAAGCCTTATTCCCCGTGTAGAAATCACGTTGGGTTGGCGTGGAAGTTTGGAGAGTGGGGTGCCAGCTCAGGTGTTGCTTCGTCATCTGACCGTGGTTCAAAATTACTAGGTGTTGTCCTCGGATCTTTCCCTTAAGGGACTGATCCCGGACCGTCGTCAATAGCCCGTTGTGTTGCTCTAGTACGACGTTAACTAAAAAAATTACCAATTACCCCGTGTAGAAAAAACATTTTCAGAGGACATTTTCACGAATTGTTCTGGATTTTTTCGCGAAATGACTTTTTTTTAATATATATTTCGGTCTTTTTATCAAAATTGTCATTTGATAACTTTGAGTTATTACTTTGCCTATTTGGGAAGTTCAAAAGCAACTAGGCAATTTTGTATAAATTTCTCCGAAATTTCTTCCCGGCTCCCATTTGTCAACAATATTCAGGTGGGAGGGAGGTATTTTAATTAACGTCGCACTGAAGCAACACGACGAGCTATTGGTGATGGTCCGGAATCAATTCCAAATTGAAATATCTGAGAACAACACCACGCAATTTCAAACCACGGTCAGATGACGAGGCAACACCTGAGCTCACACCCTACTCTCCAAACTTCCACGCCAACGTGAGGACATTTGAGGCCAAGACATTCACCAGTCCCGTTTGTACACGACGATCTTTGGCTGGATTCGAACTTTACCTACCGCAACCCTCCGATTGCTAATCCGTAACTCTTCCAACCGGGCTATCGCGGCCCTCAATAGACGAAATTACGTGGCATTGTTTGCTTAAGTGCGCACTTTTGACTCAGTGGAACTTGAAGGTTTACAGCGATTAAAGCTTAGAAAAACGATCTTCTGTTGGAAAATAGCGTTCAGCTCGGAGAAACTGAGGTAGGCCGCGGTAGCACGGCTGGCAAGAGTAACGGATTAGAAAACCGAGGGTTGTGAGTTTGAAGCCAGCCAAAGACCGCCGTGTACAAAAGGGACTAATGCTCATTGAATCTGTCGTGGAATCGAACCTCACATTGGCGTGGCGTTGTGTGGAAGTTTTGAGGTAATTGGTAATTGGTAATTTTTAGTTAACGTCGCACTAGAGCAACACAACGGGCTATTGACGACGGTCCGGGATCAGTCCCTTAGGGAAAGATTCGAGGACAACACCTCGTAATTTTGAACCACGGTCAGATGACGAAGCAACACCTGAGCTGGCACCCCACTCTCCAAACTTCCACGCCAACCCAACGTGAGGACTTTCGGCCACGACAGATTTAAGGTGCACCAGCCGCCTCTACACCATACGCTTACAAACATCCATGCCCGAACCCGGATTCGAACCAGGAACCTTCCGATCTAGAGGCTAACACCTTAACCACTATACCGGTTGGTCGGCGTGGAAGTTTTGAGAGTTAGGCGCCAGCTCAGGTGTGACCTCGTCATCTGACCGTGGTTCAAAATTAATGTAGGTAGGTAGATATTTAATTGGTATCGTACTAGAGCAACACAAAGGACTATTCCCGACGGTCCGAAGGGAAAGATTCGAGGAGAGCATCACGTAATTTTGAACCATGGTCTGATGACAAGGTCACACCTGAGCTGGCCACCCCACCCGTGATCCCCTCGTCATTGTCGAATGCTGCCAAATTCAAATTGCGAAGAGATCCAATCGGCGTGACGTCACAATCTCTTGCGAAAATATAAATATTTAACTGTAAAATTATTTAATAAAAGAAAATAAAATTCAAATTTTCCACAGATTTCAAATCCGTTGAAATTTGTATTCTATCTTTCACGATCACTGATATAGAGAAAAGCACTGAAGAACGCCAGTAACTTGAATTAATTATTTTGCTTCACTCGAATCTGTTTCTCAGGAAGTCAAAATGAATTAATCTCGAATCAAACGAAAGTCATTTATCGCGGCGGCCGTTCGTATTGGAAAAAATATAAAAGTTTCACATTAAAAATTATTTATTCAAAGAAAATCATATTTTTAGGTATCGATCTAATGTGAAATTTTCCGCACGCACAGTTTTCAAATTCGTTAAAATTTTTACTCTCTATCTTTGACGATATAGGATATAGAAAAAAAAACTACATAAATCCAGTTAAAACTTTTTTTTTTTTTTTTAGTTTGCTGACAAATCGTTCCTCCGCAAAATGAAACGGAAGCGGAAAAAATAAATTTAGAATCTGATATTTTATGCTATTGACATTCTAAGGAAAACAATAACAGTTAAATATGTCATTAAAATTATTTTAAAATGTTCTAGATTTAATTTTAAAATTCGGGCTTTGTACAAAAATTCGGACTACCAGTGTGCCAAATCCCATTACTGTAAGTGCCATTGATTCGTCAGGAACATACCCATAACAAACAAACAGACAAACACTTCCTTTTATAATAGTAGAGATATAGCGGTTAGCTTAAAATGTAGTTTCGGTGCCTTTTGGCGTGTGATCTAATCGACGTTCATCCACTAATTATTATACAGGATGTCGATAAAGTCTTTATAATTTCCAAATAATTTATTACAAAGGCAAATAAAAAGACAGATAAGTGGAAATTATTACAAAATGAGACGTTTATATTTAAGTTTACAATAAATGCTCAAAATTCTGACCACCAACAGTAATACAAACTCGGCAGCTGTGATTGGCTGGCAATGCTTTGTGTGCCTGGCCATCCGTGATCTGGTGCATCTGCGGGAATACGTTATTTGAAATTGTGCTGTCGGCCGTGATGGGAGATTTTACAAATAGTGAAAAGGCAGACATGCATATGATGTACGGTGCTGCTAATGGGAACGGCAGAGCAGCGCTACGGCTGTATCAGGAACGTTTTCCGAACAGGCGTATGCCGAACCACAAAATATTTGAGCGGTTGCATCGGCACCTATGTGAAGATGGTTCATTCAGATATGCCAGCTCTGCCGGATGGACTGGATCAAGAATTGTATCACATCCAAACATGGAAGAAACCACCTTGAACATTGTGGATGAAACACTCCACACAAGTACAAGAGCTATTGCACGCCGTGTCCATGTGAGTCAACACACCGTTTCGCAAGTCTTAAATGAAGAACGTTTACACCCATTCCATATTCATAAGAGTCCAAGCTTTGCAGGCAAGTGATTACCCGTTGCGTATAAAATTCTGCCAATGGTACTTGCAGCAGTGTGCGTTGCAGCCGGATTTCCCAGCGTCTGCGCTATTCACAGATGAGACGACTTTTACACAGGAAGGTGTTTTCAATGTGCACAATACTCATGCGTCAGAAAATCCACACGCTACACGTCCACATACATTCCAACAACGCTTCTCTGTGAATGTTTGGGCGGGTGTTGTGAACAATTTCTTCACAGGCCCATATATTCGACCAAAGCGACTCAATAGCTCATATTATCGTATTTTTCTGGAAGAGGTTTTATCAGAATTGCTGCAAGATGTTCCGACTGTCGTTCGTAATCACATGTGGTTTGAACATGATGGTGCGCCAGCCGATTTCAACGTGGTTGTCCGCAATTACCCGGATGGCAGTTTTGCGGGGCGATGGATTGGGCGTGGTGGACCAGTCCGATGGCCACCCCGATTATCAGATTTATCGAGCATCGATTACTTCTTATGGGGGCATCTGGAGACTATCTCTTACGGGTCTCCAGTTGACTCAATTGAGGACCTCGTTGCTCGACTATCCATAGCGACTGCAAGCGTGCGCGAAATGCTAGCATCTTTGGAACTGTTCGCCAATCACTCCTTCGACACTACCAAGCATATATTATTGTTGTTGGTCGCAATTTTGAGCACTTATTGTAAACATTGCTGCAAAGAAACACTTTGCAAGGATGGTGTAAATAAACGATGTTTTTCTGTTCATGTCTCATTTTTTGTATTCGTGCTTCCACGCGTCACTTCCGACCTTACATTCCTATACGAAAAATGTGCGTTTTAGTAAGTAGTACCACTCCTTCAAGTTTGTCCCATGACAGTAGAATCACCTTGTATGAACACCATTAGTTGCACGAAGTACATCAAGACGGTACTCGATTTCTTGTCATGTCCGCTGCAGCATACCCTCATCAATGGTGGAAATGACATCAGTTATCCTCTACTTTAGATTAGTGATACCCCGTTCCTTTGTTCGATACACCACCACATTGGAGACTGCATGTTCTAGGGATCCTAATTGAAACATTTCCAGACCGGTGGATTGGAAGGGGGGACCCAATTCCCTGGTCACCTCGTTCACCAGATATCACTCCATTCGACTTCTTTCTATGGGGTAATGTTATCGTGTATGCCATTGCCACCATTCATGAGTGTATGCTACAGCGAACATGGCTAGAAATCGAGTACCGTCTTGATGTGCTTCGTGTAACTATTGGTGTCCACATAGATGTGTATTAAATGAGGCAAAAAAGAATTTAAATACATACGTTTCATTTTGTAATAATTTTCACAAATCTGTCTTTTTATTTGCCTTTGTAATAAAGTTTTGAAATTGTAAAGAGACTTTATGGACACCCTGAATAACAATGCAGAATTTATTCTTTGTAATTTTCATTAACGGCATAGTTCAAAAAAAAAGCCAAGTGACATCACGTTCGAAATATGTACGGGAAACATGTTCAACTGCACAAACCCTACCCTACCTACATTTAGTTAGACAGAACATTTCTTTGCAAACAAATATACCTTTTGATACAGTAATGTATATTGCGATTTACATTCTGTGATTTCTACTCTCAAGTCGACAAAATTTCTTAGTTGCTTCAATAACAATTTATCGAGGTTTTACTGTACATGAGAGTCATTTTCTGTATAAAAACAATTCGATTCGGAATTTATACCTGTGGTGTTGACTAACCATCAATAAAGAATAAATTCCGAATTGATTCTTTATTGCTGATTTGTCAACACCACAGAATAAATTCCGAATTGATTCTTTATTGCTGATTAGTCAACACCACAGAATACATTCCGAATTGGTTCTTTATTGTTGATTTCTCAACACCAAAAAAAAAAAAACACCCCAATTAATTCTTTATTGTTGATTAAACAACAACAAAGAATAATGTCCTAACTGAGATTTTGTTGTTGATTGGTCAACACCCGTTAGATTAAAAGCCAAAAGTCACCAAAACGGTGACAACTATATTTTAAGGTAACCCCGATGAGTATTATGAGAGAGCATTTGAGAGTCGGAAGTTTTGTCTTTACTTTCCGTTTGGTTCCTTTGTTTGGTCTGAAAATGTGTCTCGCAGGGGCGAGACACAAACATTTTTCTCCTGAGGGGAACATGGGGAAGGGCCCCAAGACTAGGAATCCTTCGGCCATGAACTTCATTCTCCATCAAATTGCCATTTCAATGTCGGGACCCTTCCATACGAAACACCGCTGTCTGCAACTACCGGCGGCTGAGGGCGAGGTTTCTCGGCTTGGCGATCGAAGTTGGCTGAGGGTTGGCGGGTCAAAGTTGAGGCGGGCGCCAGTCGCCGCCTCTGGCGTCTCAGTGCGTCGGCGGCGGTGGCGGGATGCGGTGGTACGGAACAGCTGTCCTACTGATCGGCCTGGTTGCCGCGAAGGCCGACTACTTCAGCGGTAAGTCCTCGTTTCTTTCTCGGCTCACTCCCGCAAGACGAGCAGGGGATCGATCCCTCAGTGCGCTCGATCGATAGGCCGCCTCTTCCCCGATCGATGCCGGACCCCGTAGTCCAAGAAAGCGGCTCTTTATTTTGATTCGGACACGAACGCCGCTTGTGCGTCTTGGTTGTTTGTAAACTCATTGACAGTTCCCTGCCGGACTTTGGATGGGGGAAATTTTATCTCATGGTTCACGCCGTGGGGAAGACGGTCCGACGGAACGCTTTCGATTACGAGTTTGTGCTACGCACGTTGTTGATACCGGCATTCTCTTTCCCTCAGCTTTTCCCAATGACGGTCAGGATCGCATGATCAATCCGGGATAATACACTGGCTTCAAGCGGGGAGTTGTAGTAAACTTTCAATTTCAAATGCCATGAAAATTGGACAGTGAATTTAGATACATTAGTTGAAGGAAATAACGTAATTGTCATCACGTGAAAGAGAAACGGCGAATCTTTTTAGTATGACCCCCTGCGAATTGTAAATAGTTATTTTGTAATGAGATGGAGAACAATGCTATTGAATCAGGAATCGAATTGCCCGATTCCATTTCACTGTTCTCCATCGTTATAAGACTACTAATTTTTAAATAAAGAGGATCCTCGTGAAATGTTGAATAATCCTTGTCCCCTTTAGAAAGAAAAGGCGGATAGGTAGAAAAATTCGAAAGTAATACACAAATTTTATAGTGACTGAGAACATTGAAATTGAATCAGGCAATTCAATGTTTTCAGTCATTATGAAATTTGTGTATTATTTTTTAATTTTCCCAACTCACCCATCTTTTTACCCTAAATGGGAGGACTTAAACTTTCACAAAGATTCCTTTCATATAGTAAAGAGTAGTTTTAATATGACGGAGAACATTCATACTGAATGAGGCATTGAATTAACTGATTTAATTTCAATGTTCTCAGTCATCGTGAAATTTGTGTATTATTTTTTAATTTTACCACCTCATCCACCTTTTCACCCTAAATGTGGGAGCAGGACTATTCAACCTTTCACGGGGATTTCCCATTTATAGTAAATAGTAGTTCGATAAAAATGGAGAACATTGAAATGTGTGTATTTTAAATTTTCCCAACCCACTCATCTTTTCATCCCAAACAGGAGGACTTCATGTTTCACGAAGATCCTTTCCATATAGTAAATAGTAGTTTTATAATGAAAGAGAACATTGAAACTGAATGAGGCATCGAATTGTTTGAGTCAATTTCAACGTTCTCTGAAATTATAAAATTTATGTATTACTCTTTATTTCTTCCAACCTACCCATCTTTTTATCCTGAACCTGTGGAGGGTTATTGAATTTTTCACGAGGATGCTCTATATATTGTAAATAGTAGTTTAATGAAGGGAAGCATTGGAATTAAATGAGGCATCGAATTGTCTGATTCAGATTCAACCTTCTCTGTAATTATGAAATGTGTATTGTTTTTGATTTTTTCCCAATCTACCAATCTTTTACTCTTTACGGGAGAATGACTATTCAACAAGTATTTTCAGTTTCAATATTCAAGTATTTTCAGTTTCTATGTTCTCTATTATAAAATTTGTGTAAAATTGAATTTTTCTCAACCGACTTATTTTTTCACCCTAAACGGGAGAAGGGCTGGTAGAAATGAGAGCATTTGTGAAATGGTAACATTCGTAGCATAAATTCTTATAAATAGCCAAAAAAGTCTCCTTTTAAACTAGGGGGTGCACAACCTTTTTGGGAGAATGGCCACTCGCACCGTTGATTGAGACATGGGGGGCCGCAATTGAAGTTACAGCACAGACACAATGAAAGTGCTACTACCCAATTATGTACAGCTGTTATTACGCTTAATATGTATAGTAAAAAAATATTCACTAATTTTTTTTAAGGTTAAACTTACAAACGTTTTCTTAAAAAATGTAGGAGCCTTGTTACAGAGCTAGTTGAATGATATTGTGAATAGTTTAAAAAAAGAAGTTAACAAACATTTGCAATGATCACTCATTTAGAATTACTTTTAAGAATGTGTCTCAAGAACGTCATATGTACTTCAGCAAATTATTATTGGTTATAAATTTAATTACAGTAGTAGTACAATGAGCAATAAATATAAGTATCAGAAATTTTAATGATAACAGTAAAATTAGAAATAAAAATTACAGCATCAAATATATTTAATATTAAAATTTATAAAGCATAATCAATATTTTTGTTACAGCTTTCTAATGGGATGGCTGATACTGAGTTTTACTAACTAATTTAGGTATGTTAGGTTCAATACTGCTAGTAGAAACTCTTAAGACTGATTCTAAATGTTTGTCAGTTGATTTGCTTCTCAACGTAAATCCTCTTGGAAGTTTATAATCAAAATTAGTTTGCGGGCCGCAAATTGATGATTCGCGGGCCGCAGGTTGTGCACCCCTATTTTACTAGAAATTTTATTTTCTCAGATGCAAAATGAATCGGTTAAAACACAAAATGTGCTGAAGAAGTGTGTAACAGGACGTTAAAGAAATTTAAATTTTAAAATTAAAAAAATCCAAAACTTTTTAAATTTTACGATTATTTAGCAACTACAGATTCCTATGTTTTTCTTTCATAGTTGCCTCGGTTTACCGCCAAATTTTCAAAATTGGCTTATTTTAGAAATTTTTCTCTCCAAAGAATCCCCAAAAATATTTCTTTCCGTCTGTTGTTAGTTAAAAAGAATAGACTAATTTTTCGTTGATCTTTGGTGAATTTTCAAAAGAAGTTGCCAAAATTTTAAAATTTGTTACTTTTGAGACGATTTTGCACAAAAGATATCACTACTCGCCAAAATTGAAGAATAGTAGCAAAAACTCGCTTGTGGCACCGTGCAGATTCTTAGAAAAATAGTTCTATTTCATAAATTTACCAAGTTTTAAAAATTTAATTAGGAGGATCAACTTTACAATGCCTTTGCTAATATTGAATCAATATATATGAATGAAACAAAAGGAAGCCTTTGTCTCAAGATCGAACACTAACATGAAAAAATAATACACAAACTTTAAAAAAAGAACATTGAAATTGAATCAGGTAATGCGATACCTAATTCAATTCCAATGTCCTTCCTTCATCATTTAAAACTACTATTTACTATCTATAGGGATACTCGTAAAATATTGTAGTCCACATTTAGGGAGAAAAGATTGGTGGGTTAGGAAAAATTCAATAATACACACATTTTATAGTGGTGAACATTGAAACTGAAAATACTATTTACTACGTTTCGGGGATCCTTGCTAGAAGTTGAATAGCCTTTCTCTCGTATGGGGTGAAAAAATAAGTGGGTTGGGAAAATTCAATAATACACACATTTTATAGTGGAGAAGATTGAAACTAACTGAAAATACTATTTACTACATATAGGGAATCTTTCTGAAAAGTAGAATAGTCCCTTTCACGCGCGTATAAGGTGAAAAAGTAAGTGGGGAGTTAGGAAAAATTAAATAATCTCTACTAGTATAAAAGGAAGTGTTTGTTTTCTGTGATCAAAGTCTTGGCATAGTAAACAAACATGATTTGGACCTATTTATTTAAACGATATCAAACACTGCATTTTGTCACTTCCATTTACTTATTCGTTAATTGAAGAATGTCATTTCATATTTTTGACTTTAACGTTAACTCAATTACAAATTTATACACTCCTTTTCAATCACATCCTTGATTTCAAATTATTATTTGATATCTGAGTTACGAATTTAAAACTGTTCCGCTTTGTTGCTCCTGATAATGCTCCTCCTTTCGCTTTTATCAGGACTTTTTGCGAAAAATATAAATAATTTTAAAATGAAGATTTTGAGAAAGCTCATTTTAATGGAAATCATAAATACCTGAATAAAGTTTTTAAGTAATCTAATAGAGCATTACGATTTGGAAATTGTCCTATTTTTGTTCATGAACCCAAAAACTTTATTATCTAGGCATTAGTAATTTCATTCTAACATTTATGCTGTAAAAGTCCTGAATTTGAAAACTACTTGAATGAAACTCAGAAATAATCAGACTCAGAAGTAATATTCAACTTATAGCACGGATTGGGTACCAATGGATTGGAAGTTGGTCAACATAATTCAGTTCCAATTTTCAAAAAGGGAATACAGAGTGATCCGGGCAACTATAGAGCAGTAAGTCTAACATCAGTAATTTGCAAAATATATGAGTCTCTGTTAAAAAAGCATATAATGTCATACTTGGAGGAGGGGGGACTATTATCAGATAATCAGTATGTGTTTAGGAAGGGCAGATCCTACTCTACAAACCTTTTGAAGTTCTACGAAAAAATTACTGAGGAGCTGGATAATAAGAGCAGTGTAGATATCAAGTACATAGATTTTCAAAAGGCTTTTGATAAAGTACCTCATGAAGCATTACTGTTTAAATTGGAAAGGCTGGGGATTCAGGGAAATACATTGATATGGATAAAGAATTGGTTATTGGGTAGAAAGCAGAGAGTGCAGGTAAAAGGAAATTATTCACAGTGGTCAGAAGTTATAAGTGGGGTGCCTCAGGGATCAATTTTGGGACCAATTTTATTTATAATTTTCATAGATGATATAGGTCAGGGGATTAAGAATAGAATCAGTATATTTGCAGATGACTTAAAAATATGGGGGATACCAAGTTACAGATAGAGAATTTACAAGGGGATTTTGATAAGATATCAGAATGGGCTGTAAAATGGGGTATGTCATTTAATGTAGGGAAATGTCAAGTTCTGCATATGGATTACAGGAACAGTGGAGCCGAGTACTGTCTGCAGGGAGTAAAGGTAAAGGTGGGGAAAACAGTCAAGGATCTTTGGGTGATAATTCACAGGGATTTTAAAATGGATCACCAATGTCCAGCTGCAGGTAAAAAGGCTAATGGGTTATTGGGGTATATTAAAAAGACTGTAACTTCAAGGGATAAGAATATAATCTTGCCGTTATATAAGGGCTTAGTAAGACCACATCTAGAATATGCTGTACAATTCTGGGCTCCATATATGAGAAAGTATGTATAATTAATTGAAAGGGTTCAGCACACAGAGCTACAAAAATAATAAAGGGGATAGCAAATCTAGACTATAATGAACGTTTAAGTAAGCTAAACATTTATACACTGGAAAGAAGGAGAAGGAGGGGGGATTTGATTCAGCTTTTCAAGTTGGTAAAACAAGGGGACACAGAGGGCTTAAATTTCAATAGGGATAACAGAACAAGGGGCCATGGGTATAAATTGAATAGGACACATTTTAATCGGGATTTAAGGAAAAACTACTCCTTTCATAGGGTAATAGACAAATGGAATGCGTTGACAGAAAATATAGTTAATTCAAAGGGACTGTACGAATTTAAGATACAATTGGATAGTCAGTGGGAATTGGGGAATTCATAAACAAAGGACCAGCCTTGTTGGGCTTGAGCCTGTAGCTGGTCGTCAATATTTGTATTTGTAATCGAGAGTATTACAATTTAAGTTATCTTACGGACTGTACAGCATTAAAATTAGTATTTTGGCAAAATTTGTCCTATTTTTGTTCATGAACTCAAAAACTTTACGATCAAAGCATTAGTAATTTCTCATTGGGAACATACATAGTATTAAAGTCCTCAATTTGACAAATTAAATCTGAAATAGGTTTTTTAATGAACTTTAAAAGTTCTACTGATTTTACTGAAAATATAGAATTTTCAGTAAATTTACCCTTTCCAGTACCTTCTTAAATCAATATTAAAAAGTAAGAATTCTGCTTCGATAATTGCAAAATTTTCTGGACTTCTCGATTTCGCTAAAACTAAAAAGTTTTTTCTGGCAAACAAAATATTTTTTTTTTGTGTGTGTGGGGGGGAGGTAGATGGCTGTAGGGGAAAGTGCTGCCTGTACGTATACCGGACGTGACATCACGTAGCTTGATTTTCGAATTCCATTTCAGCACGTCGCAAAAAATTTCCAAGAATAAATTCCTTAATGGTAGTTGATGAACCAACGTCAATTAGATCAAACGCCAAAACGGCGAAAAACAATATTTAAAAGCAATCCTAGTATGCGGGAGCATTGAGGGAAAAAACATTTTCGCTTTTCTTTTGGTTTGTTGTTCTGAAAACTCAATCAAAGCAATGTCATTCCATTTAAAATGAGCAAATCAGCTGTAGCTGACCATCTCAACAATTTTGATAAAAATTAGCTTTTAAATTGGTCATGTATGTAAAATAGGCAGGCAGTTAATTAACATCACACTGAAGCAACATAGCGGGCTTTCAGCCCCAAGGAAAAGATCCAAAGACAATAACTCGTAATTTTGAATTACGGTCAGATAATGAGATAACACCTGTTCTGGCACCCCAGTCTCCAAATTTCCGCACTATGCCAACTAGAGGACATTTGAAGTCACGACAGATTTAACTAGCACCAGCAGCCGTGTACACGACGGTCTTTGACGGTGAGTTTCGAACTCACAACCCAGCAGTTGCTAATCCCAAATGATCTCTTCCAAATGAGCTAATGTGACCCCCCTAAATGTTCAAGTAAATGTAAATGTTTTTAGGACTATAAATAGCCTTCTTGCGACCCTATATTTCCATGCGTTATTGACATAAATTTAAAATTTTATAACTCGGATCTACAGAAAAGGATATCTCAGGAAGAGTCAGGATATAATTCAAAAGACGCCACTGAGAGATCGACGAAAATAAAAGTTTTCACAATTTGCTTAACTTGTAAATTGCTCTGGAATTTCTAGAAATGAAAAGAGATAATATTAAATATTATTCTGAATTAATATATTTTTATAACAAACTAGCTGAATAACCCGGCGTTGCTCGAGTTAAAATGGTTAAATGTTGATTGAAAAGTGAATTAGAATAATCACTTTTCTTACATAGAAAAATGCAATCATTTAAGTTGTACGGAAAATACTTTTAAACTTTGTTTTAACTTTTTCATAGCTTCTACAATTTACTTCGAGTGCAAATATATACATTTAATTCCTGAATAATATATTCCGATGGAAAAATGCAGAATTCTGAAAAACGAAAGATGTGCAAAGTCAAGTGTCGAATTTCAACTTCCTGAGTTGACAATAGAAAATTTTTGACAAAGACGATAATGATTTATGAAATTTAGTAATGCTCAAATATGACCGCGACATTTCCCTGTGTTAACTCAAATACACAAACACGGGATTCTAAATCAAATTTATAAAATAAAATATTAATTCTGGTTGGCCAGATCTCAAATAGTAAAATTGCGCTTTTAGGATCAATGAGTTTTTCGTTTGAGCTTTTCGTGTTCCACTATAAAATGTAAGTCATGAAAAATTAAATATTTTAATTATTACTCGCACGGCGTTCCTTGTGACAAAGTTATGCGTATAGAGAAAAACGCGCGTCCAAAATTATAAGCATTGTATCCTTTTAGTTTCCTTTAGAACGTGTTTCCTTGTTCATATCCATTTATTGCAAGAAAACAAACTTTAGATTTTAAAATTGGGGCTTCGAAGGCCACTTAAGACTACCTGTGTACCAATTTTCATGGTTGTAAAAACTGCAGATTGGTCTGAAGACAGGAAATAGATAACCTATGTTTACCGCAGTGTTCTAAAGTATAAGAGTACCAAATTTGGTGTGGATTGGTCAAGCGGTGTAGATTTGTATAGAGAATGTACACACACAACCTTTATTTTGATAGATAGATATATCGTGGTGTAATTTAGTGATTGTATTTCATTAGATTGTAATCCAGGAAAGAAGAAAAAGTATTTACAAAAATAAAATTATGGAAAAATGGATTGTTCAATTTTTAAAAATACATATATCACTGTGAAAGAAAACTGAAAAATCAAAAAGTTTTCAAGATTATAGACCAAAATGTTTATCATGTCCTGAAACTTCCATTATTGCTGTTTGCTTATTTTTACCCCAGAAACATTTTTAACTAAATGAAAATTTGGCGCTTTTTTATAGCAGTTGATAACATAGTTATACATTTCGATGGTAAAAAAATGCGATACATTATGGAAATACGAAACTCGTTGTTACTACTCGATTTCCAACTGTACATCACTCACTAATATTTGTTTTATGTTTATCACAATCTCCAGTTGACAATTCGATGTTCTGCTTTCATAATTTACTTTTTAATTTGAAAATTATTCGGTATCCTATTGTTGACTTGATTTTTTTTCACTGTTGTCATTTGGAACGCGTAATATGCATAGAATGGGAAGCAGATGGTGGGATTGGCGTTAATAACCATCGCCAGAGTGATAATTTTAGAATATGGTAACCCGTTGTAGGTTTATTCAAATGGTCGTTTGGCGACGAAACCTTCAACCCCCCAATTCGATGATGGGCCGATACCTTGTTGTTACCGATTTGTTACCAATTGTTTAAAAAGCAACCATGAATTTTTTACAGGTGATTAACATTTTAAACAGATTTCCTTCATTTGATTTTGTTTGCCGATTTAGAGCGGAAAATCATCATTTGGTATCTTTCCTTTGCTATTTCAATGATAAAGGAAATAACGGCGACCTCGAAACTTTTTTGTGTTACCTAGCACTGTAACGGGAATGAATTTCAATGTTTAAATTCCTATGCCCAAAAGAAAAGTTTTTAATTCTGTCAAAAGTGGCAATTTTTCCAGTTTTTGTAACTAGTTTTTTGATTGACTGTAATGTTTCGAGTTGTTTCCAAATAGATATTTCTAGATTGCAGAAATATGAAAGTTTGTTGTCTACGGTTTGCAGATTTTTAGAAACAGATCTTCAAGCATGCAGCATTAAACGATTTCAAAACTTCATTTCTGTGAGCGATTTCAAGTCCTTAAAACCTTCCAAGGGATTTAGACGATATCTCGTCCATCAATATCTAACCAATTTTCTATGACGAGGCATCTCGTCGTCAAGATATCGGCGATTTTTTTTTATGATGACGAGATCAATATCTGGCTAGTTTTGTTTATGGCGACATACCGCGTCGAAACAACTACCAGAAGATTTAAAATGCCTGGAACTTCCAAAATATTTAACTTTGAATCAAAATATTTTGGTAATTTCTATTTATATACAAACTAAATCCCTGTGCCAAATTTTAATGAAAATCCGTCACCGTACAGCTACAGGTTTTCTTTATTTTTGCTCGTTTCACATAGAAAGACCCAGTTGCAACTTGCTCAGCCTATTCGAAGCACGGCAATGCCAAACCTTTTGAAACATAAATTGTCTGTCATTTTGTTTGAAATAAAAAGCAAAGTAATCGACTTTTCAAAAATGACAGTTCTACCATCCGTATACGGGCAAGGTAGTTTATAGTTCAACATATAATGGAGCGGTGTTCGTGATCCGTTCCGGTATTGTTTCTTTCAAGGGTTGAAACGTTTTTTAATCAAAATAAAAGTACGGGTTGAGAGGCCTCACACATCAGATTGAAACTTACTGATCGCATGAAAGTTTATATAAAGTTCAAACAAAAAGCATCATGTAAGATTTTTTTTCTCAACTGCTTAACCCTGGTTGTCTCGACATATCTCTTCATTAGCAAAACTGACCAAATATTTATGGCCATGATATCTCGTCATAAGAAAAATCTGATGGCCACGAAATCTCGTCAAACTGTGTAGACCCTTATGGCAACGATATCTCGTCATTAGAAAAGCTGACCTAATCCTAATGGCCACGATATCCCGTTATTAGAAAAAACTGACCAAATCCTTATGACCACGATATCTCGTCATTAGGTAAAACTGACCAGATCTTGATAGCCACAATATCTCGTTATTAGAAAAAAATTGTCCAGATCTTGATGGCCGAGATATCTCGCCATTGGAAAAACTAGCAATATCTTGATGACAAAATATCTCGTCATTAGCAAAATTGGTGAGATATTGTTGGATATTGGTATCTCGTCGAAGCCATTTGGAGAGTTATTCAAAACACGTAGTTCTCTTGGTATGATCGTACAATACTGACAGTATACCAGAATTCCTCTACGAAGCAGAAAACAATGGAATGGCATTCGGTTCTGGTACCGCTTCCTTCAGAGGTTAAAACAGTTTTGAACCTCAATAAATATTCACCCAAATTAGTTGGAATACTTCTGATCGCATGAAAGTTTAAGATTTATACAGAAAGTAAATTCACATATGTGTGAATCCATGGTTAGGTTACAATAAATAATATTTCTCTGAAAAGGATTTTAAAGGAGAAAAACCAAAGGGCCATGTATTTAGACTTAAGGAATGAAGACTTCACGAAACACAATGGGCATTATGTGCATGAATTAGTTTTAAAGTTATAAATGCTTTCTTTTTCTGTCCAATTTTGGTTTTTCATTCGGACCTCAGACGTAAGTTAGTACATTCCAAAACTAAGAGAGTTCAAATACAAAGTGAAATATTCGGATAATGAATTCTAAAATGACAAATGGTTCTGGCTCTTTCATTGCATTTGGAAATAAAACGAGAAAGCACAAAGCCGTCAACTAAACTTGATTCACTCACCTTCCAACATCTCTCTATGGCAATACCAAACATAAAAACATAGCATTAGTCTCTTTCATCACACCCTCCTATCTCTTCTAACTCACCACTTATATTACCTTATTCTTACTGATCTTTTTATTTACTAATATTTTAAAGTTTGCCTTGTTAAATAGTTATCGAGAACTGCCATATATGCTAAAAAAGAAATACGCAAAGCCTCTACATCCGATTCGCGTGGATGAATAAGACTTGCTCTTTTTTTCTATTATAAGTAGTTATTGTGTCGCAAAGAAAATTCATAGATTAGCCAGCTTCAAATGTTTTGGTTTGTCTGGTTAAAAATCTTTTTAACCAATTCACTTTTATAACAACGGTTCAAACGCGCGCGACTGACGTGTGAATATATTCTAAGGACATTGAGATTTTCCCAGCAGTTCACAAACCAAAAATTCATCGGGGGTGCGATGCATTGCACTCCATAAAGATTATTTAGTCTAAAAGAAAAATTCTTTACTGTAACCAGAAATTCACGTATTATCTCTTCTAACACAACTATGGGCAAAATTCTTTCTTGTAATCACGGATTTACGCTTCTAATCGCTCTTGTACCCTTCAACTCTAACTAAGGGCAAAATTCTTTATTGTAACCACGGACTCACTTGCGTGAATCTTCTCGTTCCTTTGAACCCAAGAGCAAAATTCTTTATTGTATTCACGGATTCACTTGCTTGAATGTTATTGTCCTCTTGAACCTCAACTGAAGGCAAAATTCATAAATTCACCTTTCCGTTTGTCCTATAGAACTACAACTAAGAGTAAAATTCTTTATTGTAACCACGAACTCACGTGTTTGAATGTTCTTGTTCCTTTAAACCCCAAATAAAGGCAAATTTCTTTATTTTAATCACGGATTCATGTATACGAATGTTCAATGTACATAGATGTATTTTAACCAAAAAAAGAAGAAAATCACATGAACAAAAAATATGGAATTTTTTGTTCTTTGTAAAGAAAAAAAAAGTGGTTCGGGAACATGTGACTGAGTTGGATATTCTGGTATGAGACTCCCACATAAAGGGCTACCATGATACCTCAAAATGTGAAAACTTTATGTTCTGAATTGGTTTCCTTCGTTCGAAAAGTTATACATTGTTGTATTTCTAATACAGGTTTGTGGCTCAGTGGGTTTGGACCTTGTGCTAGTAACCTGCGAGTTGGAGGCGGCACAGGCTCGATTCCTATCGAGATGGATTCCTCTCTGGGTGTATTTATCTCTTCTATGGCAGTAAAACTTTCCTTGTGTGTTTATGCCTATTATTTGACTTTGTCCATATTGGGTTTGGCACACCATGGTTAAATATGGCCCTTTTGCTATAAAAAAAACCCCCTAACCAGCATAATTTGAGAATTGAGAGCTCAAAGGTAACTTGCTTCAAGCGTTTGTGCTAATTACAGGTTAAATCTAGTGAACAATGGACTCTCAATCAAAAGGATGCAACTTAACCTGGTAGTGGTGTATTTCTCTCTTCTATGTGCGATAAACTTTCCGTTGTTGCGTGTGTATGTCCAGTACTTGACGTTGTTAGTTTTGTTTGACGCAGCTTGGCCAAATATGGCCTTGAACAATTGAATGGTAGCAGGCTTTGGGAGATATAGGTGACGAGAAGGCAGTTGACCTTAGGTAAGTCGATTTTTGAATAGGTATGAAAGCGTGTCAGGAGAAGTGTGCCATACTCAAACGTATGTATGGTAGTATGGTAATCGCCATGTGTGGTTCTTCCTCCAACATATTATCACTGCTATCGCGTAAGGGGTAGTTTTTCGTTACAGCCATACCAATAAACTCCAGCGCTAATTTGGTCCAATTTTGCTTATTTCTTGGCACGACTTGTTTCCATACCTACTTTTTATTTTTTGGCGCCACTTTAGCTTATTCCTTTGTTAGTGCAACAGTGCTTTCTTAGTACGTTGTATCCATAGAGGAAATATAAAAGTGTAGCGTGCAATGGTAAACTTTTTATGTGCCCAGAATCACATGACCATAACTAGTAGTAACGTAACAATTGGACAAATTTTTCTGCCCGTATACAGCATCTAATTGGTCAATGGGTCGGGAGAAGATGACCATCATTGATTCAGCGTCTGATTAATCCGTGCGATATAGCTCTAGACTTAGTCCATTTCACCATCTTCGTTGTCGATACCGAAATGCGCATTCACACATCAACCCTGTCATAAGATAGCCGAACGTGGAGATAAAATGCCAAACTGGCCAACCAAGTTTATTTTTCACAAGAGCAGTTACGTGACTACTGGTCGACATTTTTTGAAGCTTCTCTCTACAGCAATAGTTTTGAACTCCAGTTGCTAGTTCGTTTCCAACTCTGGGCTACCGCGCAAAATATCAACTGATGCTCGTTCAGCATCCGAGTAATACCTACAACGTCCTCTTACCCAATGCACCATCTGTGCCTCACTTACCTATACAACAGAACAAATGTAGGTGGGATATACGCTTACATTGAAAACCGTTGAATGAATCTGTAGATATACTGAGATACAAAGTTCATATACTTGGAACGTATTCATAGGGCCGCAGTAGCCCAGTTGGAAGAGTAACGGATTAGCAACCTGAGGGTTGCGAGTTTGAATCCAACCAAAGATCGTAGTGTTAAATAGAGGCTGGTGCACGCTAAATCCATCGCGGCCTCAATGGTCCTCATGTTAGCGTGGTGTGGAATTTTGGAGAATGGGGTGCCAGCTCAGGTATGACCTCGTCATCTGACCGTGATTCAAAATTATGTGGTGTTTTCCTCGGGATTTTCCCTTCGGGTTTGATCCCGGACCGTTGCCAATAGCCCATCGTGTTGTTCCAATGCGACGTTAATTAAAATACCTATCAACCTTACGTTTTTCGCATGCGCTACGGCTCCACAACACTAAGTACAGTCAAATCTCGTTACGACGAACTCGCTCAATACGAATAATAATACGAAATAAATTCCAATTGACGTCAAAATGTGTATTATTCAAATTATGTTAACTCATTTGCTTAAGAAAATTTCGGGTTACAATTTTTTCCAGTCAGGGCAAACACATTTTCAAAACTTATGTGTGTGTGCAAACGGATTCATTTCAATCGTATTATTAGAAACATTAAGTCACTCCGAAAATATAAAAGATTTATTTGGTGAAGAGAAAAGAAAGAATAAATGAAAATTCCGATGTGAAGGCGAAGGTAGGTTGATATTTTAATTAACCTAGCACTGGAGCAACAATACGGGCTATTGACGACGGTCCGGGATCAATCCCGAAGGTAAATATACGGGGATAGCACCACGTAATTTTGAACCACTGTGAGATGACGAGGAAAACGTAGGAATAAGCACGACTTCTTAAAAAAAAATCTACTGCTGACTTAGAAATTGTTTACTGAGTTTTGTTAGGCTTAATTAAACAGCGTTGACAGCAACAAAGATTTTCAAAAAGAATACCACGAGAAAAACAACACAAAAATTGATAACAGAAGTATTTTAAGAAACAAATTGCATAATCTGGAAATATATGTGCAATCAAAAAATATCTGTATAATCAAGAATCATTTGTATAATATATGCGACGAAGAACATCATTTATCTGTGAACCAACAATTGTACAGTAAATTATGTAAATACATTCATATTTTATTTTATTGCTGAAATTCTGCTTTTTTTCTGCATTCGGATAACACGTATTACGGTTAGTACGAATTTTCTGTCCTGTCCTGTGAAATTCGTTTTAACGAGATTTGACTGTAATAGAAATAGGCATTGTGACAAATACAAGATATATTTTAGCATACCACCTTTCAAAACGTTAAAGAACACGAGTATGCAATAGCGATCTAAAAACTATGAACTCAGTGTTATCTGACAAAATATAAATTATATTTCTCTTTGATGAATCTCTTTGTTAACCCCCTCCGCATGCACCAAATTTGGATGTTAATGAGACAGCTGGATTCCTGATGCATTCTCTTTTATCTGCTGCATTTCACCTGTCATTGAATCTTATGATGCAAGAACAAAGGAAATGCAATCTGTGTGACAGCGAAAACTCAATTAACAGAACAATTCTGTTACATTCTTTAATAGCAGCGGTAGCCCGGTTGGATGTGTAGCAGATTAACAACTGGAGGGTTGCGAGTTCAGAACTTGGTCCAGCCCAAGAGCGTCGTGTACCCGGAGGCTGGTGCATGTTAAATATTTCGTGACCTCAAATGCCCTTACGTTGGTGTGATGTGGAAGTTTGGAGAAGTGTTGGGAAAGTGTGTGCCAGCTCAGGTGTGACCTCGTCATCTGACCGTGATTCAAAATTACGTGGTGTTGTCCTTAGACCTTTCTTTTCGGGTATGATCCCCCGACCCTCACCAAGATAAGCCCGATGTGGTGCTCTAATGCAAGGATAGTACAACTACCTACTATCTTAAATATGCTATGTATATTTCGTATCGAATGTTAAGATTGGAATAAAATTTATCTTCTGTCTTTCATTTCTGGGGAGGGAGGCATTTGCCAGTAGTGTGGACGGCCACTGACCCAGCAACCTGCGAGTTTTAGATAGGAGTTGAAGTTACGTTGCACTGGAGCAAGAGAAAGGGCTGTTACCAATCGTCTGGGATCACTCCCGACGGAAGACCCGAGGTCAGTGCCTAGTCATTTTGAACACGGTAAGGTTCGCCGTCACCACACTCCACACCACACCAACGTGAGGACATGAGATCACGACAGATGTGCACCAGCCCCCACGTACACGGTGGTCTTTGATTGGATTGCGTTTCGAACTTGAAACTCTCCTGTTGCTAACCAGCGGCACTACCAAGGGGGCCACCGGGGACCCCCTACGATTTGTAAACGGTTCAGATTTGATTCCTGTCACGTAACTAGGAAGTATTTCGCTTTGTCAGTACAACTTTCCTTCTGTGTATATCCATTACTTCTTGCTGGCTCTGTGGATTCGTCCACTGATCTAGCAACCTACGAGTTGTAGACGGCGCAGGTTCGATTCTCATTATATATCCTGGGTGTATCCCTCTCTCTCTCTCTCTCCAGTGCCAGTTAAACTTTCTTTGTTTGTCCATTATTTGGCGGTGTTTGTTTTGTGTCAGGCGCTGATAGCCCGATGTTTTGCTCCAGTGTGACCTTATTTAAAATATCTACCCCAGTGGAATATTCGCGATACTAAATGAGTGTGTATTTTACCTACGTGATTACAAAAAAAATTTTCTACTGATTATACTATATTCACAGTGTGTTTGTGATAGTTTGCTGAGACCTAAAAATAAATGTGGAATTAAACTACCTTCTCAGTACACGCGTACATGGTTTTGATTGTTTGCACCAAAAATACATCAGGGTGTGCGCCTTTCGACTGCTAAAACAAAAACTACACTAGGTTGTGTGTTTTTGATTGTTACCACCAAAAATGCATCAGGGTGTGCACTTATGATTGTTAAAGCCGAACTACAGGGTGCCCATGCTTTTGTTTATTAACACCAAAATTACATCAGTGTGTGTTCTTTTGATTGTTTACATCAAAAACACATCAAGATGCGCGGTTTTGATAGTTTAAACCGTAACAACATCATTGTGTCTATGCCTTTGATTGTGAGAACCAATACTACATCAGGTTGTGCGTGCTTGTGATTGTTAACACAAAAATGCATCAGGGTGTGCTTTCGATTACTAGCACCAAAATAAATAGGTTGGTTGGTTTTGAGTTTTATGGCGCAAGGGCCATATTTGGCCAACTTGTGCAAACACAAGACTGACAATGTCAAGTAATTGTGATAAGGATGACAAGAAGAAAGAGAAAGATCGTATGACCATCCTGGTGTCGCGATCCCTATGTTTAATACAGGCAGTAAACCCTTAGGAAAAGAATAGATCACTACGGTATCTGAGGTTCGTGAAGCTCGCACAAACCTAAAGAAAATGTGGCCCCAGAAGTGTAAAAAAAAATTTAACTGTTTCAGTGTGTATTTTTGATTACCAGAATTAAAAATGCATCGGTGGTTAAACTAGCCTCAACGCGTATTTATGATTGTCTGCTAACACCAAAAATACATCAGGAAGGGGTAGTGAGTTGTAGGCCCTCCCATCTAAATACATCCCTGTACTTCTCAGTAAAGAAAGCCTTGAGAAGTGAGATGCGCTTCTTTTTCTGAGGGAAGCAAGAACCAGTTATGTTAACACAAATCCCCCTCCAATTTCTGAATCCATGCGAGGTTTTGGACATTCCCTCTGACCCTTGGGCAAGGGAAGAAAGCCGGTTTCAAGCGTAGGCGAGAGAACTGAGTTTTGGAGGGGCGCCGAAACCAGACGGTCGACATTTTTGTTGGGGGCCTCTTCATGCACTTTCTCTGCTTTTTGAGATTTTAAGTTGGCACCTCCTCGAGAAAGTTGTTTTATTCTTAGATAGCATGCTGGGACATAACATGAAAAAATTAACTCCTCTACCGTTATTGATCAACATTTATTAACTAATATATTCCTGTGTATTGTTTATCGACAGTTTTTATACTGCTGCTATTCATTACATTTTTTTTACCTGATTTATTCCTAGGTTATTTATTAATAGTTTTTTAAGCCAAGTTATTCCTGTATTGCTTATCAACAGTTTTTTAAATTTCTACTGCTATTGATTAGCATATTTTTCACTTATTTATTTCTAAGTTGTCTGTTAACAGTTTTTAAAACTACTACTATTGATTATCTTACTTTTCGTTATTAATTTATTCCTGTTTTTTTTATCAACAGTTTTTAAAACCACTACTGCTATTGATTAGCATATTTTTCACTTATTTATTTCTAAGTTGTCTGTCAACAGTTTTTAAAACTACTACTATTGATTATCTTACTTTTCGTTATTACTTTATTCCTGTTTTTTTATCAACAGTTTTTTTAATTTCTACTGCTATTGATTAGCATATTTTTCACTTATTTATTTCTAAGTTGTCTGTCAACAGTTTTTAAAACTACTACTATTGATTATCTTACTTTTCGTTATTACTTTATTCCTGTTTTTTTATCAACAGTTTTTTTAATTTCTACTGCTATTGATTAGCATATTTTTCACTTATTTATTTCTAAGTTGTCTGTCAACAGTTTTTAAAACTACTACTATTGATTATCTTACTTTTCGTTATTAATTTATTCCTGTTTTTTTATCAACAGTTTTTTTAATTTCTACTGCTATTGATTAGCATATTTTTCACTTATTTATTTCTAAGTTGTCTGTCAACAGTTTTTAAAACTACTACTATTGATTATCTTACTTTTCGTTATTAATTTATTCCTGTTTTTTTATCAACAGTTTTTAAAACCACTACTGCTATTGATTAGCATATTTTTAGCTAAGACTTCAAACGTGAGGACATTTGAAGCCACGACAGATTTAATGTGCATCAGCCGTCTTCGTACACGGTCTTTGGTTGGATTCGAACTCGCAACCCTCCTGTAACTAGTCCGTTAGAATTCCAACCGGGCAACCGCGGCCCTATGGTGGGGTATGGAGAGAGGCTCGGTCAATTTGGTGTATTTTACGGAGGAACGCTCATACGCGTTTCTGTTTAAAGAACTGATCCAGGGGACGAAACTTTCCGAACCATTTACGGCACTGGGAATTGTCGACGGCCACCCTCAACATACACGACGCACATCTTCTTTTGCGTCAGTGTAGCAGTCTTGCCTTTTCGAAAATGAAGAAGCGTAGTATGTCGAAAAGACTCCTTAATTTCTGACATTTTTATGCTTGATAAAATTTAAAAAACGCAACTAAATAACACAATTTTCTTCCCAAGTATTCGCTGAAATTCTTTCTCTCAAGCATCAACACTTTACATGCGTTAAGTAGATAACACTTCGGTTTTGCGATGCAATACCATCTAGCGCATAAAACGGGACGAACTTTGCATTAACCCAATACAATTGTAGAAATTTTAATTCAACTTGACTCGATTTCAAAACTTAGCACATAGTTACTTGGTCTACTAATCCCCATGTTTGACACAAAAACGACCGTAGAGTAAGAAATCTACTCAATCATCAATGCCTTACCTCCTTCATGTGTCATAAAGGGAACAGTCGTTGATAGACCACGGCCTGCAGGATTGAAGACATGAGGAGTTTCGCATGGCTGACTCCAAGTGCCTTATTTCCCCTGTTGACGAAGAGACATTGGGGCATATCTTGTTGAATTGCACCGGAGAGATCAGTTTTAGGGGTTTCTCTTAAAGAACATTTGTGATTCATCTTCTATTCTTACTGCTTTTTCTAATATTCATTTTATGTATATTGCTTTGCTGGTTTACAGAACACATCGTGAAAACGGCGTTAATACTCCAGACTCGTGTTTTAAGATGTACGAAGAGTTCGCAAATACTAGGCTCATAAAAGCGGATAAAAAACAATAAATCAAGGGTTTAAAAAGTGATAAAACATCATCCATAAATAAGCTGGTTGTATTTCTTTTTAATCATAAAAAGCAAAGCAGCAGAGGGTAATGGCGAATCGTTGACTTACAATCGCAGTTTTCAGTTAACTCGACAAAGGATATTGCCTTGTCTATAAAAGATTTAATTTGTAGGTAGGGATTTTAATCACACTGTATTTCAATTTAATCACACTGGAACAACACAACGGGTTATTGGCAACGAAAGATTTCATTAGATTGCAGTTAATGGGGTGATCAGAAAAAAAATATATTTTTAGCGCAGCTTCGCAATGTAAAAATGTCTTGACATTAATAAGCTTCATCTTAGTGATCATTGCGAGCTTCCATGTTCACGGACTCAAGATGTCATTACGCGTAGGGAAATCAAAAGTCTCGCACTGAAATTTGTGCCACTTCAGATGTTGACTTTGTCATCTGACCATGGTTGAACCATAGAGGAAATACAAAAGTGACTTGAGCAATGGTACAATTTTTATGTGCCCAGAATCATATGACCAAAACTAGTAGCAACGTGATACTTAGTCGTCTATTACGTCTAAGTAAAACCTAACATTGATCATATGATCTGTTCACGGGACGGGAGAAGACCAGGGCCACCCAAACCAAAGCGAAATTGGCTGTAACTCCGGAGTGCCAGCCATTTGTGGCGGCAATTTTGCTTGCACACAAATCAGTTTGACGGATGGAGACCAGCGCGTGAATGACTATATTGGCTTTTTCTAGTTCTGGAACTTTTAAGACTTCATTGGTCACCCCTCTCCCGTATATTTTCTGATGAAGAGGGTCGGCATTAGTGTTAGTAGCCCACGGGCGCCAAATATCTTAGGACGGCTCTGGTGAAAATGCCAATTCATTGATTCATCATATGATTGTTCCATTGATTAATCATCTGATAGTAGTAGACTTTGTCGATTTCGTCACTATTGACTCCACTTTATAGAAATGCACATTCAAACACCACTGTCATAAGATGTTATATCGCCAAAATAGGCGATAAGATACCAAATCGGACAAAAAAGTCACTTTTTTACAGTACAGACACGTGACTACTAGTCGACGCGTTGGCCAAACTTTTTGAAGTTACTTTGCTTTTGTCAATGGATAGAAATGAACATTCATCATATGATTGGTCCGCGGAACGGTAGCAAACGCACGGCCATTGTTTCATTACTTGATTGGTCCTAGCCGCATAAGTAGAGTCGCACCATATTTGTTGCTACTCCATAGAAATGCGCTCTCACACAAGTGCCCTGTCATAAGATGTTATATTGCCAAATGTGGCAATGAGATGCCAAGTTTTCACAGAACAGGCATCATCATATGAACATCATATGACTATTAGTCGACATGTTGGTCGCATTTTTTAAAGCTCCTCTCAATAGCAATGCTCAGTCTGCTTATATTTCAATTCTATGGGTTCAACAATTACGAGGTATTGTCCTCGGATCCTTTACTTTGAGGATTGATCCCGGACCGTCACCAATACCCCGTTGTGTTACTCCAGTGCGACGTTAATTCAATTTAAGACCTACTTGAAATTGGTTTAGGCCGATTGGTCATTTTGTCCCGGCTTATTAAAAATTCTTACTGCTTTGTGAATGAGTCAGTGTTAAACATGCAGGAGGTTGGTTGGTTTAGGTTTTACTTCGCAAGGTCCGAAAGTCAAAGAGGACCGTGAGGTTTAGTGGGTTTGGCCACTGCGCTAGCAACCTGCGAGTTATAGATGGCACAAGGTCGATTCCTTACTGGTTATACTTCTGTCTTGTGTTAGTAAAACGTTCATCGTGTGTGTATATTTATTACTTGATAATGTATGTCTTGCGTTTGGCACAGCATGGCCTAATATGGCTCTCACGTGCCGTAAACCCCCCAACAAAACCAACTCTTGTGTCAGAAACTCTTGTGTCTTAAAACACGTTGACCACCAACATGAAGGTAAGTTGGTTGATATTGTAATCAACGTGGCACTGGAGCAACACAACGGGATAGTGGCGACGGTCCGGGATCAAACCCAAAGGGAGATTCGAGGACAACACGTGATTTTGAACCCCTGTCAGATGACGAGGTCACACCTGAACTGGCACCCCACATAATATGTATGAAAATGAGATGTATTTAAGTAATGACAGAACAATCTATGCATAAGAGAATTTAATTCGAAACAGTTAAAGGGTGATTAATTTTATTTGCGATGAAACGCAGTAATGAAAAGGTAATAAGAGGGATGAAAGTGGAGAGTAATTCAATGCAGTTGGTGATGTGTTAGAAAAAGCGTTGATAAAAGTATCAAGATGCTTAATTTGACGAATGGAAAGGGATTGTTGGCAAGGCTGGCACGATGGGGCGGTTTCACCAACCAATCAAAATCCATGCGTGACTCTAGAATGACCGATACATTAGTTGCCGATACACGCCGACTTAAAAGAACATCGAACCCTCGAAATCAAAGACTGCAGGGGTGATACAAAGTAGAGGAAAAATAGAGATTTTACTTCCTGTTATACGCAAATGCTCCCGCATGAATGTGTTGAAGTCACCTTAAAATATAATTCATTACCGTTTTGGCAAACTTTGGTGTTTTATTTCCTTGTTTCATAATTTGCAAACGCAATTTCTGTCACTATTCGCAGAGAAAGACTAGAAATTACGGATGCGACATCGTTGTCGATGTCGATAGATCGATGCTTTTACACTGTCGATGTTTTTACGTGGTCGATGTTTTATTTTTTAATGAAAAAAGTGTCATTTAAAAAAAAATAATAAATAACCGTGCAACTAAGTATTTGTCAGTGATGGCGACATCCGTTCCATCACAGAGAGAAAGTTAACGAAGTTTTTTTTTTACAAACTAAATAACAAATATTGGGACACATAATAATTATAGGCCCAAATATTTTTTATTTGCAGGATTAAAAAAAAATAAGTTTATGTTTTCCTCCATAAGTTGATAAATATTTAATAATAGCTGACAATAATTATTGTTATGTACCTACCTACTTATACTTGCAGTTAGTAGTACCTATTCAAATTGTTGTAAATATTATTTTCTTTTGTGTTATTCAATTTAAAAACAATAGATTTTTTAATCGTTTTGACTTTGTTTTGACAGTTAAAAAAAAATCTGAGTTATAAATTAATAAACACGGCAAAAGACAAACTAAATCTTCCCCCGGGCTAACATTAATGTTAAAGGTTACTAAACCAGTTTTAAAAAATGGGGAAAAAAGTTTAAATACATATCGATGCTTAAAAACATTGATGGTTTTTGGGCGATGTATTATTAACATCGTTGTTTTAATATTGAACATCGATATTTTGAAACATCGATGTTTTGTTCGATGTCGCATCCCTACTAGAAATGCGCATGCATACACCTTCCCTGTTATAAGGTGATTTTCATCAAACGAGGCGATAAGATGCCAAATTGGTTAACAATGTTAATTTCTGAAATGTGACTCCTAATCGGCATACCAACCGATATAGTGGTTAAGGTGTTAGCCTCTAGATCGGAAGTTTCCTGGTTCGTATCCGGGTCCGGGCATGGATATTTGTAAGAGTATGGTGTAGAGGCGGCTGGTGCACCTTAAATCTGTCGTGGCCGAAAGTCCTCACGTTGGGCTGGTGTGGAAGTTTGGAGAGTGGGGTGCCAGGTCAGGTGTTGCTTCGTCATCTGACCGTGGTTCAATATTACGAGGTATTGTCCTCGGTTCTTTCCCTTAAGGGATTGATCCCGGACCGTCGTCAATAGTACGTTGTGTTGCTCTAGTACGACGTTAACTAAAATTACCATTACCTAATCGGCATGTTGGTCACATTTTTAGAAGCATACTCAGTCCATTTATATTTCACGTCTATGGTTCAAGTGCTCTCGCATGATACTTATTGGGTTTACCTTAAAATTGTGTATATTAGCGTTATGGTAACGTTTGGCGTTTAATGTTGACCAATCACCCTATCAAATATCAATTCAAGAAGAAACGGTGATCCAGTTTTGAATAACTCATTCATCACATCCCCACCCCTTCCTGGTTTCAACAGATTATCATCAAGTATCGCGGTTTGAACGAAAATTAATATGGTAACCTTGTGAGAGGGATTTTCAGTGTGACCAAATCAAACGGTAATGATAGTGGTAATTGTCCGGGATCAATCCCAAGGAAAAGATCTCAGTACACCACGTAATTTTAAACCACGGTCAGACAACGAGGTCAACACATGAGCTGGCACCCCACTCTTCAAACTTCCACACCAGGCCAACATGAGGACATGTGAGGCCATGACAGATTTAACGTGTATCAGTCCCCGTGTATATGACGGCTTTTGTTTGGAACGAGTTTGAAATACGCAATCCTGCTAATCCGTCGGTTTTCCAAGTGGCCCTGATAAATTCTGAGAGATTCTTTTAGTGAAGAAATGAGAGGCTTATGCCAAGCTAAATGTTGGTAGGAAGTGAAGTCATTTGGCTTGGTTTTCGAATAAGATGAGATAGGTAGTTTAATTGACGTCGCACTGGGACACAAGAACGGGCTATTTTTCCGATTACGATTACAGCACATCGCCACTAAAAATTCCAAGGAATGAATTCCGAATCGATATGATTGTTGATTGGTCAAAACTAATTAGATTACACGTCAAAGTCACCAAAACGACGATAAACTACATCTTAAGGTAACCCGTTTCCACCTGGTTTATTTGCACTAAAAATTCGTCTCATAGAGGGCGCTAGTGTTTATACGAGATTAAGAATTTCCTGTTTGATTCCGGAAGTGACGTAACTTTTGCATTTTAATTTTGTGCGATTCCACAGTTTGACTTGCAGAATGTGCTTTGGTCTAATCGCGACACATGAATAGGTATTTTTTAATTTTGCAAATTTTAAATATATATATATATATATATATATATATATATATTTTTTTTTTAATTTTCGTATATAACAAAATATATGTTTACTGATAGAAAAGTATTTAAAAAAATTTTACTAGCAAAACAAATGTAAAAAAAAAGTCGCAAGTTTCTACATATATATGTGTGTTATAGTAGTATGTCTATTGTACTGTTAACCCTTCTGGTGGTTGTCTCGACGTGGTATTAGAAGAAAACTGACCAGATCTTGATGGACCAGGTACCTCGTAATTGGAAGAAAATTGACCAGATCATGATCTCGTCATCATAAAAAAAATTGGCAATATCTTGACGCAATATCTCGTCATTTGTAAAATTGTTTGGATTTTGATGTTCGAGATATCTCGATAAAAACCACATGGAAGAAGAAAAATTATGTTGCGTTGCTCAGAAAGTATTGAATACGAGGGCATGTCAATAAGTAACGCACATAATGTAAAATAATAATTAAAAAAAGCAATTAATGACAGTATGAAACAAACGAAAGTATTGCCTCATTTATTACTTTTCCACATAATTTCCATGCATGTTGAGGCATTTGTCCTAGTGATGTATGAGTTTGAAAATCCCGGTCTCATAGAACTCTGTCGGCTGCATGAAAAGCCACCTTCGCACGGCCCGTTTGAGCGCGTCGTCAGAGTCAAACTTCTTACCGTCAAGGAACTGTATGGAACGAGCTGTATGGAGGGTGCTCCAAAACTTCCCAACCGTATCCCGATGGATGTTTCCACATCACGCTCGCAGGTTTTGACTCTGGTGTCATGTGTAAGACCCAGGTTTCATCTCTCGTGACAATACTTGCCCAAAACTTATGATCTTCCTCGTAGTACCGCTGCAAACGTGTCAGACTGCAAGCCATTCTGCATCCAGTGTGCTGTTCCGACAATTGTTTTGGTACCCAGCGAGATCAAACTTTCCTGTACCCTAGCTTGTTATGAACAATGTCCCAGGCAGATCCATAAGAAATGTCGCAACGTTCTTTTATTCCATTCAACGTCGTTCGACGGTTCTCTCGTATGACGTTGTTGTTTTCATCCACAATTGAACAGGTTGAAGAAGACACTAGGACTCCCAGATCGGACTTCATCGACTAAACTCATTCGCCCATCTTGAAACATTTTACACCATCTTCCCACATTGTTACGGTCAATACAGCCTTTTCCGTAAACTTCCACCATCTCCGAATGGATCTCTCCAACTTTCTTTCCTTTTGCAAAAAGAAATCTTATCACAGCTCGTTGCTCCTCCACAGTTGACGATGTAATCACTAACACCATTTTACCGGTGACTGACGAACGGTACCGGTACGTTGAATCACGAGATCTTGTATTGCGCCCAGTCAGTAGAGTTCTGTAGTTCCCTTTTTACTAAATCATTTCATTTTGACTTATTATTTTCCTACTTAAAAATTGGCAGGTTAATGATTGACACACCCTCGTACATCGATTTGAAATGTTTATGTTCACGCATTTATTGTTGTACTGAAGTGATGATTTATATTTTTATTGCACAATAAAATATTTTGCTTAAAATTAAAATTTATATTTAAAATTCGAAATAATTAATTTTTTTTACCTTAAAAAATACTGATGCGTGCTCTCGTATGGCTTATATACTATTATTAACATTGTCGGTATTGGATCTTCCAAGTACCATGGTATTATCCAAACACAAACCAGAAGTAAAGTGGGAAAAGTGAGCTTATTGAATAGAGTGTGCTATCATGGCAACCACAGATGGTAACACCCTCTTGTGTTGTTTTAAAATTAGGACTGCAATTTTAAAACAACACACTTATGTGAGGGCTACCATACAAACTGTGTATGACCTTGAGACGACAATTTCAAAACAACCCTAATGTTGGGGCTATCATGGCAGCCAGTGTGCAAGACCTTGAGACGGCAATTTTAAATCAACATAGTAATGGCGGGTGCTACCTCTCAGGGCAACCACTGTGTGTGGCCTGGAGATGGCATTTTTACAACAATATAGTAATGATGGGCTCTTGTTTTTGCAGCGGAGGAAGGAGTGGAAGAGGAGGAGCTTCCAGAACCTGTGTTCGTGAGGGCGGGGGCAAACGTGTCGCTGCCCTGCCCCCCGAACGAGGGGCCCGTTCGGAACCTCATCTGGTGGAAGGAGTACCGGAAGATCGTGGAGGTGCACGAGGAGCAGACGACTTTATGGGAGGCAGAGCCTCACGTCAACCTGCTCACCGACGCTCTCTTCCTCCGCAACGTCGTCTATGGCGACTCTGCTGACTACCAGTGCCAGATCAATGACGAGCAGAGGGCCTCCCTGCGGCTTTTAGTTCAAGGTAAGGACCACACCAGTCTTTAGTTGTACTCCCTGACACTATCTATTTTAACCCTCCTGGTGGTTGTCTGGATGAGGTATCTCGTCATTAGCGAAACTGACCAGATCTTGATGGACGAGATATCTCGTCAAAATCACTTGAAGGGTTAATCTATACAGTGTATTTCTAAACTGCACCTACAAGCTTTAAGGGGAGGAATCCTTATTCATAAGAGATGTTCGTCCGCAAGGGTACTTTTGAGGAGCAGGCAACGCTATGGGAGGCAGAGCTAAATGTCAACCTGCTCAGCGACGCTCTTTTCTTGTCTATGGGGACTCCTTACTGCCAGTGCCAGATCACTGACTAAAGGCCCGTTTACATTTCTCCGTTTGTCCGTATGCGTAAGCTCCGCCTTAACGCATACGAAGCTACAGATAGGGTCTGCGTAATCCCGCCCATCTGTCAATCACGTGGTTCTCCTCTATCATTGGTTCGACGCATACGGACATACGGAGAATCGTAAACGGGCCATAACAGAGACCCTCAACTGCAATTTTTGGCTCAAGGTAAGGACCACCAGTCTTCAATAGGAAAACTGAATTTCATTTACTTTTGGTTCAACATATATATAGTGACCACTAATCTTTACAGGAAAACTGTCTTCCTGTTACTTTTGGTTCAAGGTAAGGACCACCAGTATTTACTTGTATAACTGACTTCCAGGTACGGTTGGTGCATTTTAAGGACCATGAATTCCTACTTCTCTTACTGCTTCCCTGCGGTTTTTGGTTCAGGTAAGGTCCACCTGTCCTTACTAGTAGTGCTACTTTCCAATTACTTTTGGTATATGGTAGGAGTCACGAATCCTTACTAGTAGTACACTGCAACTTTTGGTTGTTATGGAACACGAGCCCTTAGTATTATTGCTGTCTTTCAGTTATTATTTTACTAGCCACTGCGTGGCAGAACGACGTTGCCCTTGACAGTTCTTTTCGTGGGGTCAGGCGTGACCACTGCTCGCTAACCCCCGGTGATTGCTACGATTTCCCATTTGGTTTGCGAAGCATATCTTTAACGATCGCTCAGATAGAAAAAAAACACTGAAGAACGACAGTCATAACTTTAATTTTTTTTTTGCTACACTCGAATCCGTTTTTCAGGAAATCAAAATGAATCAAACGAAGGTCATTTATCGCATCGGCGTTCATATTGGAAAAAATATAAAAGTTTCACTTTAACAATTATTTATTTAAAGAAATTCATATTTTTAGGTATCGATCTAATGTAAAATTTTCCAGATTTCAAATTCGTTGAAATTTTTACTCTGTCTTTAACGATCTAGGAGATAGGAAAAAAAAAACTACATAAATCCAGTTAAAACTATAATTGTTTTTTTAGTATGCTGACAAATCGTTCCTCCGCAAAAAGAAACGGAAGCGGAAAAAATAAATTTAGAATATGTGATCTTTTATGCTGTTGCCATTCTAACAAAAACAATAAAATTAAAAATGTCATTAAATTCATAAAAATTTTTTTGAATTTAAAAATTCGGTGATCCATCGGCTGACAAACATTTTCGTTAGACACATCAGATTAAATGGGAATTATTTCTCCTAGGAATAATTACACTCATGTCCATAAATTATGGATAATGCAGAATCACACGGCAATCGAACTTTAAAGTAAAATTTTCACCTGTAGAATTATCGCACATATCTTCAAGAATAATATCCAAATTACAGGAAGCCATCAGATGACGCCGATAGTACGTCACAATGTGACGAGAGTGTAAGAGAGGTGTATATAAGGAATGGTAGCAAAGAAGTAAAATTTAAGCCGCTCTGTGCCACAACCGAATAGTCATGGCACAAAGGACGCATGTCGATGATTTTTTGCGTGGTAGAATTATCGGCCGCCTGGAATGTGGGCGTACTCAGACGGAATTTTCAGTGGAACTTGGAATCGCCCAAAGTGTCATCTCAAGGCTTTGGCAACGATTCCAAAATGATGGAAATGTCAGTAGACGTTACAGTACAGGTCGGCCCCGAGTTACAACGCCGAATGACGACCGGTATTTGGCAGTAACTGCAAAAAGAAGCAGACGGAGCACAGCATCCGACCTTTCTCGTCAGCTATCTTCAGCCACGGGTACGTCACTTTCAAGGCAAATCGTTTACAGACGTTTGGAACATGTTGGTCTATATGCTCGCAGGCCTGTCAGATGTGTTCCGCTCACGGCGAGTCACTGTCGCCAGCGGTTAGCCTGGAGTAGAGAACATGCAATGTGGACATCGTCACAGTGGGCTTGTGTGATGTTTTCTGACGAGTCCAGGTTTAGCTTGCAGTCTGATTCACGGAGGAAGTTTATATGGAGAACGCCAGGTACCCGCTACCACCAAGACAACATCATTGAACGACACCGTTACGTTGGTGCAGGATTGCTTTTTTGGGGCGGAATTATACTGGGCTCCAGAACAGATCTACATGTTCAAATCGGAACCATGAGAAGCCAAATTTATCGGGACATCATTCTGGAACAACATGTACGTTTGTTTAGGGGTGCCATGGGCGCAGAATTTGTGTTTATGGATGACAACGCCCGTCCTCACCGTGCAAACATTGTTAACGAATGCCTTGAATCTGAGGATATCACCCGTATGGAATGGCCATCATTCTCACCTGACTTGGATCCGATTGAGCATGTGTGGGATATGCTTGGCCTACGAGTTGCAGCCCGTCAACCACCTCCTACACACGTACCGGAACTTCGGAGAGCATTGCTTGTTGAGTGGAGTGATCTTCCCCAAGATCAGTTCGATAATTTGATCCTCAGCATGCCTAGGCGTTGTACGGACTGTATTTTATCGTTTGGGAGGTATATATATATATATATATACAATGTAGTAACCATCATACCAACCATGTCATGTTAAGTTTTTATAAGGTCAATATTTTTTTAATTGCTCCAGTGAGCAAAAATCGTAGTTTTTATGAATGGTAACATACATACACCATCTTCTTTGTTCTCTATCTTTTGTTTAATAAACGGGCTTTATGAATAAGTCACGTTTGTTTTGTTTCTGAACCTTTATTTGCTGGAGCTGGCATTGTCCTTAATTTATCGACATGAGTGTATTTTTTAAAAGTATTAGCAATGTCGCGTTTGAATCTTCTCATAAAACGTTGAAAGCTTCAGTTTTTTATCTCGGTTCCTTTCTCTAAAATCTGTTCTATCTGGAGAAGTCGATTAAGTTCAGTGCCTGGAACTATAATAGTTTGAAAGTAAACACTAAATTTATTTCAATCATATTCTATAAACGATGGTGCAAAATGTTAGAACTGTCATCTATTATAGGCTATTATGACAACCATAATTATTAACCCATTGTCTGACTAACGTTTTCGTTAGAAGCATCTGATTAAATGGGAATTGTTTCTCCTAGAAATAATTATTTTTTAAGTTTTAGCAGTGTAACGTTTGAAACTTCTCATAAAACATTGAAATCTTCAGTTTTTCTTCCTCTTAAAACCTCTAGTTCTAGTCGGAGCAATCGATTATAGCTTTGAATTACAATTGTTTGAAAGTAAACACAAAATTTGTCTCAGTCAAACAAATGCAAAATGTTAGAACTGTCATCTATTATGGGCTATTATGACACACACAACAATAATTAGTGACCCAATGACTGACAAACGTTTCCGTTAGAAACATCAGATTAAATGGGAGTTGCTTCTCCTAAGAATAACTTCCACCAGTAACGTCTCGTTTGAATCTTCTCATAAAAGATGGAAAGCGTCAGTTTTTCATCTCGGTTCCTCCCTCAAAAAAGCAATCGATTGGAGGCCACTGCCTTGAATTATAATGGTTTGGAAGTAAGAAACCGTTATAGGAGAGGGGCACGAAAATATCTCTTCAAGGTGGGTCCGATCGATCGCAATTGATTGGCGTGCCTGTCCCCAGCCCCCGAAAAAAACGGGCCTCCAGCCAGATCAATGGACTCCCAAAGCACGCTTGCTGCATAAGCGCTAAGTGAAGGACCGAAAAGATTTATCACAAAGGCGCTACTCATTCGGTGCTTACTTCTGCGCTCAGGTTCTCATTGTTTTCTGGCCTGATGAGCAGAAAGTTAAAAATTCCCTTTGAAAGATTTATGATCGAGAATACAGTTGTAGCACATGTTTTTCCAATCGATGTATTGTGTCGCATCTTGTGTGTCGCACCTGGTCTTCCCATAGTTTGATCGAAACTCCTGTTTCGTATTGAATGTTTTTGAATAAACTAGACTGTTCCCGTCAATCCTTGCACAGGAAGGGTGAGATTTCTGTGTGTAATTCTCTCTTATGTGTCAGTAAAACGTTCACTGTATGTCTCTTGGACTTTAAAAACATGTCAACTGAACATTGCTAAGAGGAGCGTCAGACAGTGTGACCAACTCTTCAACTAGTAGTCACGTGTTTGTACTGTGAAAAATTTACTTGTTTGGAAGATTTGGTATCTTATCGCCTCGTTTGGCTTTATCACATCTTATGACAGGGTAGGTGTTTGAATGTGCACTTTTATATAGTAGACACAAAAGTGGTGAAATCGCCAAAGCCTACTACTATCAGATGATCAATTAATGGACCAATCATATGATACAGCCGCGGTAGCTCAGTCAGTAGAGCGTCGGGCTCGCATCAGAAGGGTTGTAGGTTCTGTCCTCGGCGGAGCCTACAAATCTGATGATTGCGAGATCGGCGCTTCGACCTGGCTAAAGACCGTCGTGTTCACTAATGGTGACTGGGGCACGTTAAATAGGTCGTGGTCACAATGTCCCCCATGTTCCCATACCAAATCAATACCTCTGGGGGTACCTGATCAGGGGGTTATCGGCCTCTGATTGGGATCTAAATTACGATATGTGTGAGTGAATGGATGTATGAAAGGGACCTTCCTGTAAAACGGATGTGTCATGTATGTCGAGCAAAGTCGGACTTCCTCCCAATGGGGCTCAATAACATGGAAGGCGCACCCCCCTCGCCTCTTGCCGTCTTCGACGGGCCTGGCACTCCTCTGGTCTGCCAGTGTAGGCATAAGAAACAACAACATCATATGATAAATCAATGAATGGGCGCCTTTCACGGTCCCGTGAACAAATCAGAGGACCTATTTTGGGTTCTACCTTCCAGACGAAGTAGTCTAAAGGTCACGTTAGTACTTGTTTTTGGTAACATGATCTGGGAACATAAAAAGGCCATTCTACCTTTATACTTTCAGTATAGTATATGTATGGCCATTACATGATGTTGTGTCTTGTGTGGGGCACAATTTGGACAAATATAGTCACTGCGCCATAAAAATCAACCAACACTGCTCCGAAAATACCAGGCCGCTTAGAATTTGCCTTTTTAAATATTTATGACGCTGGATGAAGTTGGTAATTTTGGTAATTTTTTTTTTGTTAACGTCGTACTAGAGCAACACAACGGGCTATTGACGACGGTCCGGGGTCAGTCCCTTAAGGGAAAGATGGATGAAGTTGTAGCAGATGTCTTTCTCGCAGTTTTATCAATCGATGCATGGAAGAGTAATGGACTAACAACGAGTTCGATTACATAGTCCAGAATATATAGATCATATTTGACCTCGTCATATGACCGTGCTTCAAAATGACGTGGTGTTGTCTTCGGATCTTTCCCTTCGGAGGTTGATCCCGGACAGTCGCCGATATCCCGTTGTGTTGCTCCAGTGTGACGTTAATTAAATACCTTCCTACCCATCGATGTATTGCTTAGGCTTGAATCGCATCCTGTAGGTCGTACATAGTCTTGCCATCTTTGGTTGGTATCGAGAAACCTTTTTTCGTCTTATGAATTCGACTACAAAAAACTTGTGCTGATCTGTTCCTTGTTCGCTCGGAGCCTTCGAGGACTTCTTATGATAGGTTTAGGAGACCGGAAGAAATTACAGATACTTTTCTCTTAGTTTTTTCAATCAAAGTTTTCGGTATGTATAGCTTGTGTGTTGGATCTCGTCTTTCTGCCTCTTGGAATATCGAAAACTCTTTTGTTTCGTTCACGTTGGGTTGGTGTGGAAGTTTAGAGAGTGGGGTACCAGCTCAGGTGTTGCTTCGTCATCTGACTGTGGTTCAAAATTACGAGGTGTCCTCGGATCTTTCCCTTAAGGGGCTGATCCCAGACCGAAGTCAATAGCCCGTTGTGTTACTCTAGTACGACCTAAAATTACCATTACCTTTGTTTCGCTTTAGTGTATTAGTGCACAAAACATGCTACTCTGGCCATTCCGTGCACAGGAGTCTCAGATTACCGTGAGAACTCCGTATGAAAAATTAACGTTGGCGTGGTGTAGTTTGGAGAGTGGGATGCCAGCTCAGGTGTGCCCTCGTCATCTGAAATGGATCAAAATTACGTGGAGGGTGTCGTAAAATCGTTAAATTTACGGTATGTAAGGCGAGCCAGATCGGCAACAGAGTCAGATCTCGGACAGCAGAATCCGATCAATACGGTGGAATACAGCCACTCACGAAGCCGTGTGATATAACGATGATCCCCTATAGGTTCCTCCTATTCATTGTAATTAAAGGGTCGCGATAGCCCGGTTGGAAAAGCGACGGTTTTGCGACCGGAGAGTTGCGAGTTGAAAACTCGGTCCATACAAAGACCGTCGTGTACACGGGAACTGGTGCATGTAAAACCTGTCGTGGCCGCAAATGTGATCTCGTTGGCATGGTGTGGAAGTTTGGAGAGTGGGGCGCCAGCTCAGCTGTAGCCTCTTCACCTGACCGTGGTTCAAAACTACGTGGTGTTGTCCTTTTGGGTTTGATCCCGGACCGTCGCCAAAAGCCCGTTGTGTTGCAACAGTGCGACGTTAATTAAATACCTACCTACCCATCACGCAAACTTCAGGACGTTTAAGGCCACGACAGATTTATCATGCACCATGCCTCGCGTAAACGACGGTCATTGGTAGAACTGAATTTCCAGCTTCCAACCCTTCGAATGGTAATCCGTTATTCTTCCAACTAGGCTAACGCTGCGCCGTCATAAATTTGGAGGTCGTTAACTAATTTTCGAACAGGATAAACACGACGGGCTACTGTTGATGATTCGAGACCGATCCCCAAGGGAAGGATCCAAGGACAATACCACGTAATTTTGAACCACATAAATTGGGAACAAAATTAGTTTTGAATTAACTAAAGGTAATTATTTGTTGATTGTTCTTATTTGTGCAAATTTTATTTGATTCATATGACTAACAGCCTCAGTGCTCAAAGCTATGATCTTCCTTTCAGATGTGCCCGATCCTCCTGGAATGCCTTTAATTATTAGTTTTACTTCCCGATCCGTCAACTTGTCTTGGGCTCCAAGCATCGACAATCATCACAGTTCTATTCTCCATTACATCATCCATGTTCGGTAAGTACCTAGTTTCCGGTGTCTTATTCACAGACGTGAAATATAAGTAGACTGAGCATTGGGAGAGGATCTTCAAAAAGTGTGACATGTCGACTTGTAGTCACGTGTCTGCTTTGCGAAAAATTGAGTTGGATGGACAATTTTATTTTTATCTTCTTGTTTAGCGATATACATGTTACTAGGGGGGGGGGGACACCCCATGCTCGCTAACGCTCGCCAACCCCCGGAGGATTGCTTTGCAATCCTTATTGGTTCGGTGCGCGAACCTTGCTCGCTTCGCTCGCATCAATGAAGACATTGTTTACACATACGATATTCCAAAAATTTTTTTTTCTTAAATATAAATTTGTTGTACTATAAAAATTATACAGTACCTCTGGAATCAGAACTCAAACAATTTGAAATTCAAATGAAAGCTTTGAGCAAATTTTGACTCGAAACGTGAGCGCTGCTTTGGAAATCGAATACACATGTCGTTTGTAAGCTGCAACAGATTCGACTATATAATAAATATATATTTTTTTCAATAAAACTTTATCCGTTAACGCTATAAATTCAATTGAGGCGCGAGGCTTCGTGGTAAACAAACAATCGTACAGTGTTGCCAAAACGCGATAACAAATAACGTCTTTTTTGCGTGCCACGTAAGAGAATTATATATATATATATATATATATATATACATTGTTACCGTAAATGTGGGGATTTGCATTGGTGACAAAAATGGTGAAATCGCCTAAGTCTACCACTATGTCATGCGGACCATTCAGAAGATGAATCAATAGAAAGGCGTCTTCTCAGGTCCTGTGGACCAATCGGATGATGAATGTTATGTTCCACCCAGCAGACGAAAGTAGCCTGACTTCGCGTTTTTACTAGTTTTGGTCACATGGTCCTGAGCACATTAAAAGCTTACTATTGCGTACTAGACTTTTATATTTCTTCTATGGTCTTCAGAAAAGTGTTCGTTCCAACTCACGTTTTTTATAGCTTCATTTTTTATAAGGATGCAGTAAAAATTACAATTTTAAAATTTTACAGTATGAAAGCTGTGTTTCTATTTTATTCTCTCATCAAGATAATTCAATAATTTGTAAAAGTTTTTTTTGGTGTACGCAGCTTTAATATAAAGACTCTTTTGGAGCGTTTTCTGGCGTGCTTTTTATAGCAAGTTGTGGTAGGCAAAGGCAAACCCGCTGTATTAGGATTATGGCAACCTCGCTATTATTTTAATCATTTAATAAGTTTTGCAAATCATTTTGTCTGTTTGATTGTACTATTTAATAACTCTCGTATGCAACGTTCATATTATATAGCCTGGTTCCATTAGATTCCAAACTAATAAATTTATTTAACTTGGACAAACTTATCTAACAATATTTCAGAAAAAAGTTAAGTTTTTTTCACTAAAGAGTAAATACTTACTTAGAAGAAAGAATAATCAGTTATGTGGATTTTTTTATGCTTTTAAAATTATTTCCGTTAATTTTCTAAATAATTTTTTAGCCAAGTCTATAAAATGGTGCTTTTCTAAAGAAATTCTTCTTTTTTGACATAAAAAGCAACCCAAAAGCGTTGCCACAGAAAAGTTTTTGTGTTAAAATTGTACCACAGTTTTGCTAAAAATATTCAAATATAAGAACTCACGAAATCAGACAAAAGTAGAGACCACCTACCGCAAAAAGTACTAATACTAAACAAAAACGTGGATATCCATGTCTACAAGATTTTTGTAATTTGTCTCACATTTTCGATTATTTTGAGTCTATATCATTGTTTAGGGCTCCGGTAGCCCGGTTGGAAGAGTAACAAATTAGCATCCGGAGGGTTGCGAGTTCGAATCCTAACAAAGACCGTTCTATGGTATTACCGTATTAACTTAACCGTTCTATGCAAAGGGACTGGTGCACGCTAAATCTATCGTGATCTCAAATGTTATCCCGTTAGCGTGGTGTGGAAGTTTGGAGAGTAGTTGCCAGCTCAGGTGTTGCCTCGTCATCTGACCGTGGTTCTTAATCACGTGGTGTTGTCCACAGTCTTTCCCTTTGGGTTAATATGCATCCCAAACCGTTGCCAATAGACCGGTGTGTTGCTCACCAATGTGACGTTAGATAGCAAACTCTCATAGTATTATTGCACTACTTTTTGAATTACTGGTAATTGGTATTTTTTTAATTAACGTCGTACTAGAGCAACACAACGGGATATTGACGATTATCCTGGATCAATCCCCTAAGGGAAAGATCCGAGAACAACATCACATAATTTTGAACCATGGTTTGACTTACTGACGTGGTAGAGCAAAATCTTTATTTTATTTCATATTTACCACCATCAAATTTATTTTAAAATCTATCAATATTTGAATATTGAACCATAGTTGTACCAATAAATCCGAGTGTGTTTTCTCCAGATGCCAATAAACAGTACCAAATCATTACATAGTATCTGAATTTTACAGTATTGAATTAGATCGGAAGGTTCCTGGTTCGAATCCGGGTGCGGGCATGGATGTTTGTAAGCGTATGGTGTAGAGGCGGCTCGTGCACCTTAAATCTGTCGTGGCCGAAAGTCCTCACGTTGGGTTGGCGTGGAAGTTTGGAGAGTGGGGTGCCAGCTCAGGTGTTGCTTCGTCATCTGACCGTGGTTCAAAATTACGAAGTGTTGTCCTCGGATCTTTCCCTCAAGGGACTGATCCCGGACCGTCGTCAATAGCCCGTTGTGTTGCTCTAGTACGACGTTAACTAAAATTACCATTACCATTACCAGTATTGAATATTACTCTAACCGAATGCTGTCCTGCTTCTTTCACTCAATTTATTTCTATTTTGCATCAATTTCCAAGAACATTTATTCCCACACTGATCCTGTGGTTCAAAATTACGAAGTGTTGTCCTCGAATCTTTCCCTCAAGGGACTGATCCCAGACCGTCGTCAATAGCCCGTTGTGTTGCTCTAGTACGACGTTAACTAAAAAAATTACCAATTACCCACACTGATTCCCACCGTTGAGGATGACTCAAATTTCCGCTGTGTTGTCCTCGGTTATTTCCTTTCCGGGTCGATCCCGTCAATAGACCATCGTGTTGCTCCAGTGCAACGTTAATTAAAATATCAAATGTCTACCACCGTTAAGGTAAGTATTTAACTAACGTCAAGGCGCTGGTAGGTACCTCCTTAACGGTGGTAAGCATTTGATATTTTAATTAACGTCGCAGTGGTAGCAACACGACGTCCTACTGACGACGGTCCGGAATCAACCCACGAATATAAAGATCTGAGAACAACACCACGTAATTTTGAGCCACGATCAGATGACGAGGCAACATCTGGGCTGGCACCCATCTCTATCCCCAAGTCTTATATATATATAAGTTAAGAAAAAAAAAACACTCAAACTTCCACACCACGTCAATGTGAGGGCATTTAAGATTGATTACGACGCATTTAACGTGCACCAGCGCTTGTCACCCGTTAGTCTTCCAACCACCGTTGAATATCACATTTTGATTTGAAGGTAATTGGTAATTTTTGTAATTAACGTCGTACTAGAGCAACACAACGGGCTATTGACGACCGTCCGGGATCAATCCCTGAAGGGAAAGATAAGAGGACACCACCTCGTAATTTTGAACCACGGTGAGCTGGCACTCCACTCTCCAAACTTCCACACCAACCCAACGTGAGGACTTTCGGCCACGACAGATTTAAGGTGCACCTGCCGCCTCTACACCCATACGCTTACAAACATCCATACACTGCCCGGATTCGAACCAGGAACCTTCCGATCTAGAGGCTAACACCTTAACCACCAGACGGGTTGGTCAGCTTGATTTGAAAGAAGCTCAAATCAATGTTTGTCAATGACCACTGTAAAATGAAGAGCAAATTCTATAATGATTACGTGTGTGTATCGGAAACTGTAAAATAGATACAAATGAATTTATTGCCAGTACTTAGGTTCAATACCATATATTTTGATCCTTTTACAAGAAATTTGAATTATTTTTTGCCGTTAAATTTCAATTGAAGTATAGATTTTGTTACTCCATGACCCAGCAATCGAAAACGCAGAGCTTTGAATACAAAGGTGTGATTGGTATATTAAAGATCTATCTAATATCATTATTAACTATACAATCTACCCATTAGTATCTTTATATTTTATTCTATTAGTATCTTTATAATTTATTCTATTAGTATCTTTATAATTTATTCTATTAGTATCTTTTATAATCTATCCCATTATTACTTTTTATGAAGATTGAAGAAATCACATACTTTTCATGTCATAAAGTAATGAAATCCATTGAAATTATCTTCAATCTTGGTTCCGGTTTAACCTAATACCTGCCATAATTAGACTTAGAACAATCTGAGGTGTAAGATAAAGAGCAAAAACAAATCTTAGACAGAGATTTTCAAGTTTTTGTGCTTGACATTTGTACTTTTTACGGTAGGTGACTGGATAGTTTTGTGTCTGATTTCAGGATTATGTTGCATTTTAAATATTTTTAGCAAAATCTTAATTATTATTCGATTAGTTTTATGGCAAACTTTACGTGGTAAAATTTTAAAACCTAATTTTAACTACATCCTTATAATATTCAAGAAAATAATACAGAACATTTAGGTGGACGAATACTTTTGTAACTCATTGTATGTTGCTGGTGTCTAAATCAGGGCTCGAAATACTCGGGTGCACTGTGCACATGAAAATATAATTGTGCACCTAATTTTTTCCCACTAGGTGCACAAGGTGCACCTATATTAAAAAATCTATTTCGAGGCCTGGTCTAAATAGATATTTACTCCTTTCGAGTACGGTTTTCTATCAGTATAACTTTCAAAGCATTTTCTTTCATGTGTTCCTTTCAAGAAACATTTACGATTCTTTCAAGAAACACTTACAAAACCTTTCAAGACCCTTCTCTTTTCAGTATTCCTGTTACGATATATTTACACATCCGCCTTACTTTCCAGTATTTTTTTCAGGAAACATTTACAAATCCTTTTAAAAACCTCTCGTCTTTTCAGTAAATTTTTCAAACGCTTCTTTCCTTTCCAGTATTCCTTTCGGGAAATATTTACGAACCCTTTCCCTTTTAGTATCCCTATCAGAAAATATTGACAATCCATTTCAGGACACATTTACAAACCCCCTTTCAGGACCCTCCTCTTTTCAATATTCCTTTCGGTAAATATTTACAAACACTTATTTTCTTTCCAGTATTCCTTTAAGAAATACTTACAAACACTTTCAGGAATCTTTCCCTCTCAATATTCCCTTTCAGAATATATTAAAAATCCCTTCCAGGAAACATCTACAATCCCTTTCCGGACCCTTTTTTTTCCAGTAGCTGTTTCAAAACATTTTCCCTTTCATAGTACCCCTTTCAGAAAATTTTTACAATTCCCTTTCAAAAAACATTCACAAACCTTTTCTAGGCAATTTTCTTTTCAGTATCCCATTCAGAATTATTTCCTTTTCTGGAAACATTTACAATCTCTTCTGTTACCCTTTCCCGTTTCGTATCCTTTCAAAACAATTTCCATGTAATCACATCCAATTCTCAAATTTCCAGTAACAACGTTTTGTGACTAAAAGTTTCACCTCACAGTCCCATGTCATGATACAAATGTCAACTTAAAGACTATTGTACAAGTCCGTTCAACTTTTTAAATCCATCTATAATGAATGAGTTGTCGGTGCCATTAATTGCATCGGAATCAGTTGAAGCCATCACAATCAGTAAGTAGTGCAGAAACTTGGATAAAAACGCATTCCCTCACAAGTATAACGCGTTTCTTTTCTTAAGATTTAAATTCGGGACTCCTTTATTTGGATTTTGTTGTGGTATTTTTAATGCTTTATCTCGAATATATATATAACGCGTTTCTTTGGATTTAAATTCGTGGTTCTGTGATATGGGTTTCAATGTTGACACTTTCAACGCAGTATCTCATAAGTTTGACACGTTTCTTTATAAGACTTAAATTCGAGTTTTAGTAAAATTTCATTGTCAGGGTAACGAATACTTTAAAAATGTTACGCGTTTCTTAAACTTAAATAGTATAAGATTCCCTTACCTGGTTTCATTGTTGATATTTTCACACACGCACAACGCATATCTCAAAATTATAACGCGCTTCTTTTCTTAATCTTTAAATTCCTGGCCCGCTGATACAGGTTTTGCTGTCGTTATTTTCCACGCAGTATCTCAGAAATATAAAGCGTTTCTTTTTTAAGACTTTAATTCGTGGTTTCCTTATGTAGTTTCGTTCTTGGTAATTTCAACGCATATCTCAAAAACACAACCTTTAATTTCTTAAGCTTTAAATTCATGACTTCTTTATTCGGTTTTTGTTGTGGTGTTTTCAACGCATTACCTCAAATATAACGCTTTTCTTTTGACTTAAATTCGTGGCTTCCTTATCCGGGTTTCGGTATAGTGTTTTCAAAGCAGTATCTCAAACGTGTGACTTGTTTCTTGTGTTTAAGGGATCCGCCTACCGTCGACAACTTTTTTTTTTAAAATTGTTTTAGCTTTTTGCTTTTTATGTTTTTATATAGTTAAAACAGATGTAAAACAAAGAAATGGTACCAAAAAAAAATTATTCTTTGTTGCCATTTGAAAAAATTGGTTATTCAAGGTTAATTTTAATAAAATTTTATGGAAACGGTTATATAGAGCTGTAGAAAAAAAAATAATATCTTAAAATCAATTTCCTTTGTTTACAATATAAATGTAACCACAATCTTCAAAATGGACTAAAATCTAAGAAATATTTTGTAAACATAAGAAGATATGCCATGTAACGCACATATTCATGAAAATTTTCAAAATTTGTAGCAGATTATTCACAAAAGCAGCTATAAATCAAAGAATATACTATATTATTTAAAAATTTTAGTTGATATCATAGTTAATAGTATTTAAAATGCATGTACAAAATTTCTAGTAAAAATATTAAAAATTGTGGAAGTTATTGAAAAAACGGTGGTAACTATTTTGTAAAATTATCATTTGCGGGAAAATGCATTTAAAGTTTTTGCTACAAAAGAAATTATATTTTTACAAAGTAATATACAGGGTAATTACATAGGTATCCTTATAAACGGTTAAAAGTAGCTCTGGTAATTTCTGCCATTGTGATATAATATCCCATTGTGATATATCACGTTGGGTTGGCGTGGAAGTTTGGAGAGTGGGGTGCCAGCTCAGGTGTTGCTTCGTCATCTGACCGTGGTTCAAAATTACGAGGTGTTGTCCTCGGATCTTTCCCTTAAGGGACTGATCCCGGACCGTCGTCAATAGCCCGTTGTGTTGCTCTAGTACGACGTTAACTAAAAAAAATTACCAAAAAAATTACCCATTGTGATATATATTGTGATATAATACAGAAGAATGAAACTCGATTTTTCCTTTAACGTCCGGTTTCGAATTGAAACTTCCGGTTTTATTCGACTGCTATCACTTTGCGTTTAAATAACGATATCTTTGGTTCTAAATGTCGTATAATTAAAAATGAAACAGTTTTGGAAACGTTAAAATGCAGGCAATAATAGTACGTAATAAAAAAAATTTAGAATTTTCGTCGAAATTCGCTATTTTAAGGTAGACGGACCCCTTAAGACAAATTCGTGTTTTTCTTTGTGAGATTTCGTATATGCAGCGAATATTTCAAAAACATATCGCGTTTCTTTCAAACTTAAATTCATGCTCCCGTATTCGGTTGCATTGTCGGTATTTTCAAAGCAGTTTTTAAAAGATATAGCGAATTTCTTTTTTTTCAAACTTAAATTCATGCACACTTATTCGGGTTTCGTTGTCAGTATTTTCAACGCACTACCTGCATAGAAATCTGCCCGTATCTAGTAGCGGTTGCCTCGCCCATCATTTTGTCATGGTAACTGCCACCCGATTAATTACTTTGCCAATCTATGACACGAGCGTAAATATCGATTAGTATGGATTAGCATTGATTGAGCAGAAGAAAGCCATGGAATGGGGAGAGAAAAACGAAAGATTATGAACCACTATGTATTAGGATTTGAAAAATTAACGATTTTCTCAATGCCTGTAGAAACTAGTTGTTGAGTTTCGTGATTGCCATAGTTCATACAAAACTTTAGTGGACTGTAACTATATTGACATTGATTTAAATTGCTTCTAAATACACAAAAAGTGGTTCCTGAAAAGAAATGCTAGCTAAACCTTGTCGTGTCAAGAGATCAGACATAACTGAGAAGTTGGCAGCGCTCTTGGCGCTTACTAAGTTCATGAGAAGTTACGCCAATTAAACAGCGGCGCCAACAACGACACGAATAGTGACAGTTGCCGTTGCTGAAATGTTGCCGACTATTGTCTTCACGACAGATTTAAAATCTAGTTTTATTGCGTAAAAGTTTTTGAGGTCTTCATATAGATTAATTTATACTGTAGTAAGAACAGTAGCTGTAAATGTTGTCACTGTGGGACACAATACCGCTTCCCTGAATTGCAATTATTGCCACGAGTTTTAAATTTGAGTCGAACATCTAAAATATTCCACACATACACAAACACGATTCTCTTGCTTTTTTCTCATCGTTTTCTTAATTTATAGGGAAAAGAATTACTATTTCAGTGTTAGAAAATAACTCCCGTTTCCTTTCTGGTATCACAGGAAAGAAATAACTCTTGGCTTCATATAACCGTAAAAAATTATTGCCATGATACTCATGTATGTAGTACACAAAACTCTTTGAGATTGTTTTACATCATCGGATGCACAGACCACGGCCCTCTGTTGATTTAACAGTGACCCACCTCGCCAGGTGTTATTTCAACTTTAAAAGTCGAGATCATTTTTAAAAATTGCACATGCGCACAACAAAGTAGCTGTGGCCTCTAGACGCGGCACTTATATCTGTGAACAAACTTTTTCAGTCGTGAATATTAACAAATCAAAAAACAGAAACCTCTTAACTAATGATAATTTAGTATCCATTTTGCGCTTGGGTATTACAAAAATCGATCCAAATATTAAAACAATTGCAAAATCAATGCAATGTCACGCATTAAATGAAATAATTTATTTACATTTTCTTACCGTCCTTTCTAACAATGTATATATATATATATATATATATATATATATATATATATATATATATATATATATATATATATATATATATATAGGGCGGTTGCGCCTCTGTGGGTATGCCCACTGCGCCAGCAACCTTCGAGTCATAGGCGTTGTAGGTTCGATATATGTCAGATTCTATTCCCTGGGTGTTCTCTCCCTTCTGTGTCAGTAAAAAGCTTTCTTTGTGTGCATGTCCATTCCTTGACGACTATTTATAAGCGGAACCTTGAAGTCAAGCACACAAGTCGGATTATACGTGTACTCAATCAAGCAATGTGTATAAAAAAGCAAATAAATTATATATGATAAATACTTTCATGTGTTTTGGCGGCACTTCCATAAGTCACCGTGAATTTGTGTGGATTTGGTCTTAACAAGTCTGCATCCCTGTTTTACGTCATTACCGGACACATTTGTAATTTTTTCATTTAGTTCATACGAAACTAGTGCTGTTGTACAATAGCTTACCTGTCATCTCCGGAAAACCATTTATTTCCGGTCTTCCGCGCGGAAATATCTTCCGGTTTTATCGTTTCAATGGGAGAAATTTGCAGATGACGCAAATTCGGCATTTGGTGTCAATTCAGGTCAATCCCTGAATCAACGACCTGCCCACTTTTCTGACAGCATTTTCCGGAAAAACACTTTGAGCCGCGGTAACCCAGTTGAAAGAGTAACGGATTAGCAATTGGAGAGTTGGTAGTTCGTAACTTGGTCCATCCAAAGACCGCCGTGTACAACGGTGCTGGTGCAAATTAAATCTGCCGTAGCCCCAAATGTATTCAAGTTTGCGTGGTGTGGAAGTTTGGAGAGTGGGGTGCCAGCTCAGAATTGACCTCGTAATTCGTCATCTCACTGTGGTTCGAAATTACGCATTGTTGTCCTCGGCTCTTTCATTTTGGGACTGATCGCGGACAGTCGCCAATAGCCCGTCGTATTATTTCAGTGCAACGTTAATTAAAATGACTACCTACCCAACATAAATGCAAGCTTGACAAAGTCGGTACATGGATTAGTGAACTTTTTCTCAGAGTGTACTGTTTGACCATCGTTCCTTTGCTGAAACCCGGCAGTTTCGCAAGCTTGCATTCATGCTGGCGGTGGCAAATTGAGGTGTTTTTGTAAAAATTATTGTAAATAAGTAATTACAAAATAATGATGTAAATAAACGTTTTTCACTTCCTACGCAAGTCTTGTGTTTGCGCGTCACTTGAGTCTATGTATTGCACAACAAAAAATTATTATTTTAGTGTGCTCTAACTTCCCTTGAAGTTTGTCCCATGAGTTCTGAGTCACCCTGAAAAGAAAATAATATCTCCGGCCGCCCCTTGCAATAATCCAGCTCCCTTAGAGAAAACCCCCACTATTTGGAAAACTGCCTGAGTGTATATGGAAATATATCAGCGCTATTCGCGTAAGAAAAAGTTTTGACAAGCAGCGCCTTCTTTAACGTCCGTCTGTCTTTCTCTTCCCCTTTTCCAATCTCCTTTTTTCACCCTTTCATGAGTGAAATACGACTCTCCATTTCCTAGAAATGGAATGCTGTGCAATTAAGTTCGGATTCGGGCACTGCGAAACAGAAGACTGGATTTCGGCTTAATACGCTTTTTTATTTTCAATTCACCCGCGGAAATCGGATCGTTTATTAAATCCAGAGGGCACTGAGGAGTAACGGAATTTCTGGACATGAGTAAAAAATAAAAAGAACCCAGCATTCTTCCGTTCAAGAAAGCAGAATCTCCCAAGTTTGAAAACAGCAGAATCGAAGTTTGGTCTTTTGGGTAGAGATTGTTAAAATGCTGCGTATATATAAAAGATTCTGAATCCTCACAACGTTAGAAAACAGAATCTCCCAAGCTTGAAGACAGCAGAATCGAAGTTTGGTCTTTTGGGTTAAGATTGTTAAAATGCTACGTATATATAAAAGATTCAGAATTCTAAATACTTTAGAAAACAGAATAGTGCTAGTTAAGAAGAGACAGAATATTCATGTTTAAAATTGAGGTTGTTAAAATGCTGCTAACATAAAAAATGTTGCGTTCTCACGCCTTTAGAAAACAGAAAATGTGGTAATTAAGAAGGCAAAATCAAAGTTTGATCTTTAGGGGTTAATTCGTTAAAGGTATAATATGGTGATAAAACAGCACACTCAATCATCGGTTATTCATAGTTATCTAGTGTTGAGTATTAGATATTTATAATAGCATGTAACAATTGTCAACTCGATTCCTGTGTATTTCTCTCTTTTGTATCAGTAAAAAGCTTTCCTTGTGTGCATGTCCATTTGCTTGACATTGTTTGGCTTAATCTGGCCTTTGTGCCATGAAAACCAACTAACCACATGTTAGCACTCGTGATAGTTTCTTGACTTGATGCACTAAGGGGTTAATCTATTGCGATCTATGTGAACTGTAGCCTTAAATATGAAAATAGCTTTGGAAAGGCCTTAAAATGCACCTAATTTTTCTTTGCCTCTGTTAAATTTATCTCTTCTGTTGTAGAGACCCGGGTTTCAACCTTTTTGGCAAAGCCTTAAATTAGAATTTTAAAACCTTTCCAAAGGTTGGAGTCCGGATCTCTGCAGCAGAAGGGATGAATACAACAGAAGGAAATACAAATTAGGTACATTTTAACGCGTACGTACACACTATCTTTTTTAAACTTTAACTTTAAAAAAGTCCAGTTTTTTCACAGTAGGTCATTGGTTTATACTTAAAACCATTTTAGTGAGAAAAAAATAACATTAAACTAATTTCTAATTTGCTAATTAAGAAGTAATGAGCTAATCATAATGTTTTTTGAACAGTGATATCTCAAATTCTAATTTGTCTAGAAAAACAATTGTAGTTGAAAATTATTTCCAATATTCTTCTTCATGTTTGGACCCTCAATCAAGTTGCTAGAGAGAAAAAACTGTTAAACTGTTTTCTGTTAAAACTTTTTTCGCAAAGAATGATTAAAAAAAAATCGAGATTTTTTTCTGGAAATTCAGCATTTAAAAATCCATTAAAAATTTATTTCTTAACTAATAACTCTGAGAGTCAAAACATCCATTGTATAATATCGATTATAATGATAAAAAAATAATTATAATAGATTAATTTATGGTTGAGTTATCACTGTTTGAACAAAGCATCATATTGCAAAAAAAAAAAAAAAAAAAACCATTTTTCTTCAGAAATTGAGTTTAAAGTTTTGGAAAGATGTCTGTTCGTGGTGACAGTACCTAACAAAAACCCTTGTAAGTAGAAAACTATTTCGAATATTTGCAAGATTTTGGCATCGTTTGAAAGCTAAAGATTGAACACTATTTTGAAGCAATAAAAAAATTAGACCTGTCGATTTTCATATTTCTAGTGTTAACGTACACCTTAAGGCCTTTACAATGTTTGGGCCCAGGCATCTGCAACAGAAGGGATAAATATAACAAATGGGATAAATATCCCTCTGTTACATTCATCCCTTCTGTTGGAAAGACCCGGGCCCCAACCTGCGACAAGGCCTTAAATTATGTGCATTTTAAGGACTTTCCAAAGGTCAGGGCCAGGGCCTCTACAATAGAAGGGATAAATATATAACAGAGGAAAAGAAAAATTATATGCATTTTAAGGCCTTTCCAAAGTTGGAGCCCGGGCTTCTACAACAGAAGGGATAAGTATAACAGGGGGAATTTTTCCTTTCCTCTGTTATATGTATCCCTTATGTTGTAGAGGCCCGGGCCCCAACCCTAAAAATATTGGAGGAAAGAGCTCGGGCCCCCAGAATCTGGCGCTTCTAGTGCTGGATTAAAAATGTATCCTCTGAGTTAGCATTTTGAATTTCCATTTAATGTCGATGGCGAAAACGATTTCAATGTGCTCCTTTTGAGCTTGGACCTTGGGCGTATTTCTCTCTTCTGTATCAGTACAGCTTTGTGAAAGTGTGTTCATTACTTGACGTTGTCAGCCTTGTGTTTGGCGCAGCTTGCCCCAATATGTCCCGTACGCTATAAAATACAGCCAACTAGCAAACCTCCAAGATTAAAAGGATGCTCACACCACGTTCATCCGATTTCTCAATCCGCATTACAGCATTAAAAAGGAAGAATGGAATCGAAGTCTCGTCACATGGATCATAAAAGATCCTCATTCAGTCGGATTTGAATCTATTTTTGAATGCAAATTCTCCTTTTCATCATCCACTGTGTATTTTATTCAAGTACCTTAAAACTCCATCCATCTAAACGACTAACGTACTAAACTCAAATGAGATCGCACTTAAGAAGTTCTTCCATTGACCTTATACAGATTTATAAATGCAGTCATTTAGAGACGGATTGAGTAATAGGTCTGGGAAATATAACCATCTACCGTCCTCAAAAGGGTATCATGGGTGTAGTTCTCTCTTCTGCATCAGTAAAGTTTTTATTGTGTGATTGTTCGTTACTTGGTGTTGTTTATCTTGTATTTGACGTAACTTGGCCAAAATTCGTTTCCTTTCGTTAAACAAAACCAGCCCTTTGTGTGCATGTCCATTTACTTGAAGGAAAACATTGTTTGGCATGCGCCATTAGAAACAACTAATCTTTTATGCATATGTCCATTTACTTGATGGAAAAACACTGTTTGGACAAATCTCGCCCTAGTGCCTTAAAAACACCCAACAAACCAATCTTTCACAATAACTTTCCTTGTATAAATATGTACATTGCTTGGCGTTATCTGTCTTGTTTCCTTGCGCCATGAAACCCAACCAACCTTTTGTGCATATGTCCATTTATTTCACAGTAAAACATTTCAGCCAAATCTGAACCATAAAAAATCCAAAAACCTGGTGTAATGATTTGCGTTAATGTGCAACAAGTGAAGGCATTCAAATGAAGATGGAACGGGTGCATTTACAAGACTTTACACACCTAAGGAAGGGCCTAATTTCCTTCTTTCTTTTTTGACACTTCTTCCTTCATTTTTATATTTACTTCCTCCTGTCTCCTAATGTTAAAGGCGGGACTGAAGCGTTTCGGAATGTGGTTGTAGACGTTATATGCACATTTTAGAGACGAACAGTGGGGCGTTATTACTTTTGAAAATACAGTCAGACCTCTTTTAGACGAATTTCACAGGACCGTAAAAAATTCGTTTTAACTGTAGTCCGTGTTATCCGAAAGCAGTAAAAAGCAATATTTTAACAATAAAATAAGATATTAATGTAATTTATATTATATAATGGTGTTATTTATAGGTGAAACAGGTGATAGGTGAAACAGGAAATAGGTTAACAGTGTGAACAGCTTAAATCACTGTATTTCTCGTCGCCGTCTTAGTGAAAGATTTTTTTTTTCATCAATCAGAGGTAAAGTCGAATGCATCGTGATTCGTCAGTGTTGCAATTATAACAATGCTTCCTTTGATAAGTCTCCCTTCTGATATTATCCACTCAAGTCTGAAGTTTTATAAAGAAAGTTTGCGAACCCATACTCCAGTTTGGAATACCACTGCCTTTTATATATACTTGCCTTTTGGTAGGTGAAACAGACAAGTGTGAAGCGCATAAATCACTGTATTTCGCGTCGCAGGCCTTTGGTAAAATTATTTATTAAAGAAACGGATATGTGCTCTAAGGTTTTGCCGAAAATATCACGACTCATTAGCGTTCCGATTACAACAATGCTTCCTTTAATGGGTCTTCCTCCCTATTTTATTCACGCAAATCTAAAGTTTTATAAAAACAAATGTGCGGTCCTCCATCCCAGTTTGGAATATCACTGGTTTTTTTTTTGTATCTACTAAAGGTGAAACAGACAGTGAACAGCATTAAACACTGTTGTATTTCTCTTCAACAGCTCTGTGACAAAATTATTTACTAGAGAAACGGACATGGACTGAGGTTTTGTCGAAAACATTGCAATTCATCAGCGTTCCGATAAAACACTGCTTCCTTAAATGAGTTTTCCTCCCTATTTTATCCACGTAAATCTGAAGTTTTATAAAACAAATTTCGGAACCCCAGTAAAGTTTTTAATACCATCGTCTTTTGGTATCCACATAAGTTCGACCAGACAAGAGCGAACGGTGTATTTCTCTTTGCAGGCCTTCGACAAAAGTATTTATTAGAGAAACGGATCTGCACTCTGTGGCATTTTTGAAAGCATCTCGATTCATCAGCGTTCCGATAAAACAATGCTTTCTTTGATGAGTCTTCCTCTCCATTTTATCCGCTCAAGTCTGAAGTTTTATGTAAAAAAAAATTGTGGACCCCCACTTCAGTTCGGAACACCATTGTCCTCTGGTATCTATTAAAGGTGAAACAGGCAAGTGTGAATACCATAAATCACTTTGATACTTCTTTTTTAACGCTTATTGACAGAACTATTTATCAGCGAAACGCGATGCTCTGTGACAAACAACCCGATTCATTAGCGTTCTGATTCCAACAATGCTTCCTTTGATGAGTAGCCTTCCCATCCCGGTTGAACGCGGTCGGTAAATATGCAGCCTTGCAGGAAGTGAGATCATCTCGCCAGAAATTTGAACGAAGAACACATTTTTGAAACCAAAGCGGTGAGTGACGGATAGATAGAGAGCAGCTGTATTCTTAAAATTGAGATCCGCAGTCCGTCGCTTCTAAACTAACAGAGCAGATAACGCAAGCATTCGGCGATCTATCCTTGACGGCTGATATAAACATTAGGGTGGTTGTTGATTTTCTTCGTAGATTATTAGAGACCTTCTGTTTCGCTGCTGATACAAACGCGCAGTTTTGAATGGCTGGATTGATGGTGTTGCGTTCATTTGCTTATTCCCACTGCTTTTATTGTTCATTTTGCTTTTAGAGCGCCTTCGGTTTTGTTTTGATTTCACTCGGGTCGCCGTGGTTCAGTGGTTTTGTCCAGTGAGCTAACCTGCGAGGTATTTGCGGCGCAGGATCGGTTTCTGTTACGCATCCTGGATGTATTCTTTCTTCTGTGTCAGCAAAACTTTTCTTGTGTGCATCCATGTCCGTTTGCTTGGCGTTGTCTGTCAAGTGTTTGACGTAGATTAACCAAATTTGGCGACCTTGCTCCATAAAACCCAACCAACCAGTTCAACCAACTTGTGTCAGTAAAACTTTCCTTGTGTGTGTGCCTATGTCCATTTACTTTACATTGTCTGTCTTCTGTTTGACGAAGCCTAAACAAATTTGGCGCCTTTGCGCCATAAAACCCAACCAACCTTTCAGTTCAACTTAATTGAGTATCAATATCCGTTAATTTGCCGTTGTCTATTTCTGTTAGACGTAGCTTAACCAAATTTGGCACACTTGCGTCATAAAACCCAACCAACCTGTGAGCTCAACTTTCCTTGTGCGTTCATGTCCGTTTACTTGACGTTGTTTGTCTTGTGTTTGATGCAGCTTAACCAAACCAAATTTGGCACCCTACCGCCAAGAAACTCGACCTACCGTTTCATTTCTCACATCACAGTGACTCAAGTGGAAGTTGATTTTCCAGAAACAAGGTTTGAATATTTGCCCTTTGCTATTTAAGGTAATTTATTTTGTAAGTATCTGGCGAAACAACCATTGCACAGCAATTCATGTATTTAGATCAGATCGAGGTGTGACACTTTTTGTGCTTTCAGGCAAGTCTCATCAATATCAGTTGTGAGACTTGCCTGAGAGTTGTTGTTCAACATCAGTTGTGAGCCGCGTTAGTTCAGTTGAAAGAACAACTGATTAGCAACCGGAGGGTTGCAGGTTCTAAACTCGGTTCAGCCAAACACCATCATGTACACCGGGGTTGGTGCACGTTAAATCTGTCGTGGCCTCAAATGTCCTCACGTTGGCGTGGTGTGGAAGTTTGGAGAGTGGAGTGCCTTCCTAGGATTCGTCTTCGTCATCTGAAGCATGGTTCAAAATTACGAGGCGTTGTTCTTGTATCTTTTCCTTCTAGATTGATCCCGGACCATTGCCTCACGTGTGCATCCTGTTGTGTTGCTCCAGTGGGACGTTAATTAACAACCTACCTACCTAATTTAACATTGATTGCTTGGATAAAACTTTAATATCTATATACTCTAAAACTACTCAATGTAACTTAATCCAAGTCTCTAGATAAGCCTCCTGAAACTAGTCTGTAAATTACTCTTAAATTAATCTACGTAGCTCAATTTAAAACTAGTATCTAGGACACCCATTCTGAAACTAGTCTGCATGTAACGCACTCTAAAACTAGTCTCTGTATACATAAAACTAGTCTCTAGGTAACCTACTCTAAAACTAGTTTATGTAAGACATTCTAAAAGTGGTCTCTAGATAACAAATTCTGAAACTAGTCAAAAGGAACTCACTAAAACTAGTTAAAAGGAACTCATTTAAGCTAGTCAAAAGAAACTCACTAAAACTAGTGTATGTAACTCAATGTAAAACTAGTTTATGTAACTCAATGTAAAACTAGTCTCTATGTAACTCACTCCATGACTAGTTTCTAGGTGACACATTCTAAAACTAGTCTATATTTTAAAGAAATTTTAAAATCACATCTTATATAAAGAGCTTACTATAAAAATGCAGCCCCTACAGATTGATGTTCTAACTGTAACAATTTTAAACCAGCAATAGCTTTCCAAAGAAGACACGATTATTCCTTTGTCTCATCTGAATCTGCATTTGTTCTTTCGTCTTCATTCTTTTCCACAAATAAATCTTTTATACTTTCGGAGTGACTTAGTGCTTCTGATAATACAATTGAAAAGAATCCGTTTACCCTTAAATTTCGAAAACTTGTTCGCCTCAACCGGAGATTAGTGTGTCCTGTTATTTTTAAACAAATGTTTCCAATTTTTAAATATACATTTTGAGAAGGCGGAATTTAGTTTTAACCGAGTTCGTCTGAAGGAGGTATGAGGAAGAAAAGTCTGCTCTTGCACCCTATGTTAGTAGCTCAGATACAAAGTGAATCGGCTAAAACAGAAAAGTGCTAATTAAGTATGTTTTGTTGCATCTGTCTTTTTTACTCTCTTCCACAAATAAATCTATCATTTTGGAGTGACTTAATGCTTCTTGCCTTAAGTTTCGTTTCCGCTTCAAAAATCCTAATTTTGACTTCCCCACCGAAATGAGAAAAACAGATATCCAACGCCCTGTTGCATGTTGCATTGCTCAATCGCCCCTCGATATTTTCTCCTTAAAGTCAACAAAATTTATTCACTTTTCAGCCCACTTTTATAAGTGGGCTGAAAGAATTGAACAAATTATGTTGATTTACTATCCTTCATTACAGCTTCTATTCGTCTTCTTGGAATAGTCACTATAAACTGGTCTCTAGGTAACACACTGCAAAAGTAGTCTCCATGTAACGGACTCTAAAACTAGTCTCTAGGTAACCTACTCTAAAACTAGTCTATGTAGGACATTCTAAAACTAGTCTCTTGGTAACGCATTCTGAAAGTAGTCTCCTTGTACTCACTCTAAAACTAGTCTCTTTGTCACTCACTCTAAAACTAGTCTAAGTAACTCACTCTAAAGCTATTCTCTACGTAACACACTCTTAAACTAGTCTAGGTAACACTCCAAAATTAATCCACCACTCCACAAATAATCTGGGTAAACACTCTAAACCTTGTCTCTTGGGAACACTCTCCAAAACTAATCTTTATCTTTTTTTCTCTCAAACTAGACTAGGATTAACTCAAATTTACTCTACATTTCAAAGAAATATTTACATTTTAAAATCGCTCTTAAATTGAGAGCTTACGATAAAAATCTGGTCCTTCCAGATTGATATCCTGAACGATGCAATTTTTAAATAGTAGCATATATTTTTCTAATAGTAGTAAAGAAGTCTCCTCTTGAACCTTATTTTATTATCTCAGATACGAAGTGACTCATCTAAAAAACAAAATGAGCTAATTAAGTATGGTTGGCTGCTTTGAATTTCATGCTTAAAACCCCTAATTTTGACTTCCCCGAAGTAAGAAAACCGATTTCCTACGCCCTTCTGCATGATGCATCGTTCAATCGCCCCTCGCGCATCCAGTCTCAAGGCGAGGACCATCCCTCACCTGCTGGAGGTCATGCAAAATGCTCGGTTGCAAAGCGATTCGGAGGCATGGGGCGCGAAGCGGAGTGGTCAGGTAACTAGACGGATCGCCTCCGGGCTAGTTTCGCTTGCTATCTCCTGGAACGGCCCGCATATCATTCTTTTCGCGAAGAAAAAAGAAACGCGCCGGCAAAAACTTAACAGCGAAAAGTAGAAAAACAAATGAAAATGGCGTTGGTGAATTGCACGGAAAGTGGCGTGATCGTGATCCATTTTCCTCTAAGATGTAGTCTTATGCGTTTGTGTAACTAATTTACGTTCTTGCCTTTCATTGAAAACGCCAGCATGAGCTATGTGCTTGGTTTTGGTTTTGAGAAAAATTGCAAAATACTTTATGAAACAAAAAAATTGAGTATGCTGTTCTTTTTCAGCGAAAAGTAATGAGCTGTGTGCTTGGTTTTAGTATTGGAATAAAATAAAAAAATGCTTTGTGTAACAAATTCAAATACGTTGTACTTTAATGGCTAAAAGTAATAAACTGGATGCTTTTTTCTACTGCAAAAAATATTTGTGAAAATTTATGAAAACAGTGTTTGTTTAAACAGAGAAAAGTAACAAGCTGTGTGCTTGGTATTGGAGAAAAATAACAAAATGCTTTAAGTAACAAATATGTATACGAAATTTTCACGTAATCAGTGAAAAGTAATAAACTATTTGTTTGGAATTGAAGAGAAGAAATATCGAAATGCTTTATGTAAAAAAATATGTGAACGCAGAGTACTTCTAAACAGCGAAAAGTAATGAACTGTATGTGCTTGTGTTTAGTGCATTGGAGGGAAAAAACGGTTTGTGTGAAAATTTTATGCACACAATTTTTGATTAAACAGCGAAGAAGTTTTAAACTGTGCTTGGTTTTAGTCTTGGAGAAAAATAACAAATTCTTTATGTAACAGATTTGTATACGAACATTTTGCTCAAACTGCGAAAAAGAAAAAAACGTTTAAAATGGCGTTGGTAAATTGCACGAAAAGTGTCGTGATCTTGATTTCTTCTCACTGAAAATTTTGTCTTATAAGATCAGTTCTTAATGAGCATGCAGTGTTACACAAACGCATAAATGCATGACACAAATAGCATGATTCACGGTGTTTGTTATTTTGTTTACATAATAAAAAAAAACACTACTCGGGTTGGTGGTTTTTCAGCTGCTCGGCTTTTTTCTGTGGGTGGTTATAGGCTGTAAATAATGTAAGTTCCCGTCTCCTATGTTTAGTCAGTTTTGGCACTTTATCGTCCATCAAAATTGGAATATCTGTTACAAAAATTGGTTTGCCTCTGGGATACGTTTATTCGAAAGCAACGTTTCAGTCAACGTGCTAACTCTCCTGAAGGCTGTCGCTACAAGGTATCTAGTTATTTGAAGGAACTGATTTTTTGATACTGATGGACGAGATATCTCGTCATTGGAAGAAAACTGGTGAGATCTTGTTCTCGCCAACATAAAATTGGCAATATCTCGATGACGAGGTATCTTGCCATTTACAAAATAGGTTAGATCTTGGTGCACGAGATATCTCGTCAAAACCACTTGGGGGTTAAAGATATTCGTTAGTATATATCATTGAACTTTAACTTTTGGACGCCCGTGTAGTTGTAACTTTGGAGTACTAACCAGTGGGATTTGCAAATACAGACGTTCTCATGACTATCAAATTACCGACGGAAAATATCTACATTGGTTTTAAGCTGTATTTTTACTTAAAAAGTGAAGCGGTTTTTAACGCTCTGAGAATTGTGAGTTCGAGTAGTGTAGTGGGATGATTAAAAAAAACCCTACATCTTTCTAAAGAATCCGTGGATTCTTTCAACATTTAGATAGTTTCTATTGGTCATTTCCTTAAGGCATCAGTATTCTAGAATGACTCTGAAGGGTCCATTCCAATACTGGAAAAAATGAGGCATGTTCCTCTTTGCACTTCGGACAAACCGGAAAAGAATTTTGAACATTCAGGAATTTCATGCTCCTACATGCCCACTTGGTACCCCAATCTTGATAAAGCCGATTGAATCTCTTTTTCCCTTTGTGAAACAAGGACAGACCCGGAATTTCTCGTTGATGAGGTATCTTGTCATTAGCAAAATTAACTAGATCTAGTTGGACGAGATATTTCATAATTAGAAGAAAGCCCGATGAGACGATCGTCAGAAGACTGGCCCGATCTTGGTCTCGTTACCATTAAAAGATTAGCGACATCTTGATGACGATATATCTCGTCATTAGCAAAATTGATTCAATCTGGATGGACGAGATATCTCATCGATACCACTTGGAGGGTTAAATTTCAGTTGGCCAGAACCATATTAAGCGGTCGGTATGTGAATAGTTGGAGTATAGCGGATCAGAATAGGGCCTCTGTAAGAGGGGGCCTACTCTGATACGCCAAGAACGAAAGAAGATTGGCAGCTATGACAAGGAAAATTACAGGTTTCAGAGACAGGTAGCACGTCCGTGGCTAACCGAGGGTTAAGTGATTTGATATTAGTTGCGTATCACCATCTAGGTCAGGGATTCACAGTCCGCGGCACTCCGTTGATTTGCTGGCGGCCCGCCTCACCATGCATTATTTTAATTTCAACAAGTGACACGAAAGATAATTTTCTAAATTGCACATGCGCGCACGACAAGGTAGCTGTGGCTCCAGGCGCATATATCTATACAAAACTCTTTCAGTGATGGCAATAAGGTAGGTAGTTAATTAATGTCGCACTGGCACATCACAACTGGCTATTAGCGACGGTTCGGGATCAAACCCCGAGGGAAAGATGACGAGAACAACACCTGAGATGGCACCCCACTCTCAAACACGGCAACGTGAGGACACGACAGATTTAACATGCACAAGCCCCGTGTACACGACGATCGTTGACTGGACCAAGTTTCGAATTAGCAAGTCGAAAAATTGATGACCTGTAGAAATTTGGAATCAATTTTGCGCTAGGCTACTGCAAAAATCGAACAAAGTATTAAAGCATTGTTAAATCAATACAATTTCGCTCGCCAAATTAATTTTTTTTACTTCCTTTCTTTGTACACCCCCCCCCCCCCAATATGTGATAAATATAAATAAGAAATAATATATGATAGATAATTTTTTTCTGTGGGGTTTTTTGATGGCCCTCTTATAAGTAACAGTGAATCTACATGTTCCCAAGTCTGTACATCCCTGAACTAGGTGCACTTAGCCTGCCACTATATTCAGGGGCGCACCTGCGGAGGGGGCTATGGGGTTAAAGACCCTCCCAGACAGTAAGTAAAGTTATTCGACCTCAAATAAAAACTCATTGGCGATGTTAAACCTTTTGTTATGATATACTAGCAGGCCAGCACGGAATTGCCCGTGACAGTTCTTGTCCTTAATGATACTGAAAACATTAAAAAGAGAAAACAATAATTTTAAGAATGAGTCCCACCCCCACCCGACATGACACAGCCATGTCGTAAATTCGCATAAAATTCGGATCTGGTGTAAAATGTTCCGCAGATTTCAAATACGTTGAAATTTTCCCTCTATTTTTAACAATCGGGAATATAGAAAACCTCAAATTGTTCTTTTCGTGTTCCTAATGAACTTGAAAAATTATTTATTTAAAGAAAATCACATTTAAGGTATCGATCTGGTGTACAATTTTCCGCAGATTTAAAATCAATTGAAATTTTCACTCTGTCTTTGACGATCGCGAAGATACAAACTTGAACTAAGAACAACCGTTAGCCGGATTTTCTCTCTCCAAACGTGATGTTATAACTTGACACAGTTCCAAGAGATGAAAAAGTAGACACCAATAACTTAAGAAAGGGAATTCCAAATCTCCCACAAAATCGTATTTTGTATAGTAGTAACCTTAGTGTCACCTTTCGTCGTTTAGTAGCTTTGTCATACAGCAAGGGTGCATTGTGCATATGTGAAATGTATTACATGAATGGATATGCATGTGTAAATATTTGTGCCCAAAGTAAATTATAGAAATTATAAAGATGGAAAAAGTTGTTAAAATATTATTTTATTCTACGAAAGACATAAATCATTATTTATTTTGATCATCTCTTCTATTTAGAGTAAACCAATTCAAAACGATTAAGGTCGGGTATTTTGCTAGTACACTTTAATTATAATCTATTGGGTCTATAATACTTCCATAGTTAACATATTCTAAAACTAGTCTATAGATAACATACTTACAAACTAGTGTCTCTTTAACACACTGCAAAACTAGTCTTCAGGTAATATATTCTAAAAAATCTAGACTCTTGGGAACACACTCCAATACAAGTCTCAAGGTATAACGCACTCTAAACCTCGTCTCTAAGGTAACGCACTCTAAAATTAGTCACTGTAATACCATCCAAACCCTGGTTTCTTGCTAACGTACTCTAAATCTCGTATCTTGGGAACACTACTCTCTATGTAATGCACTCCAAAACTAAACCATGAGTAGTATACGGGTTCCTTGAGCGGCAAGATAAGGAGGGACAAGATGGCCGCCGTTTGTTTACATTTTGGAGGAGGAATCAGATAACGTTGTTGGGGGGGAGATAAGGATTCGTTGTTGGGGGGGAGATAAGGATTTGTGGTGGTGACTGATAAGAGTATTTTCATTTTCGGTGGACGAGATGACGTCATGTTGTTGATGATGAGTTTCCATGGTGATGAAGGACTGGTAGCGCCATCTGGTGATGAGATAAATAACCGTATTATTGGAATTTAAAAAGGATTTTCTTGGATTCGAACCGGGGACCATGGGATCCGTAGGAAAGTGCGCTATCCGTTGAGCTATCGAGCACTTGTGAGGAAGGGGTGTTTAAATGTAGTGTTTGCTTTTTCTTTGTTCGGGACTTGTGAAAATATTGGGAGTGGTGGGGTTTTAATTTTGAATAATTAATCTTCTAATGAATTGAGTTGGGAAACGACTGGTAGCGCCATCTAGGGATTTTTCAAGTAACTAATTAAATATAAGATTTGATATTCTCGTATATAATTTCTAATGGTGATGAAGGACAGGTACCGCCATCTAGAGGTGGAAAAAGTAACGATTTAAAAGGATTTATTTCCCAGCTATATTTTAGAATTAAATGGAGAATTATTTGAAAGAAAAATAATAATACGTGGATTCGAACCCAGCAAAAGGTAATCACGGCCAACCGATTTTACACAAGCACTTTATGCGGTCGACCATGATCACCTATATATAATCGTGTTGTATTTAAAATAGACTTTCATTTTGTGAATGCGTACAGTACCAAAAATTGAAAATTCTAGAAGCTTCTGGAAAGGGTGACTCAGTTTTGTTTAGCCTGTATAAGGTTAATTAAGATAACAGAAGAACCGGAGTTATACCCGAAGACACTGATAGGATACAATCTTAATTAAACAACTGTGGCCAAAGTGACTTTTGCAATATGTGTGTTTTACATGAATCATCTATAGTATAGATATAATAATATCCTGTGTGAATAATAATATGTGGATTTGAACCCAGCAAAAGGTGCTCGCGGTCAACAGATTTTACACAAGCACTTTATCCGTTTGATTACGACTACATAAATGATCGTGTTATATTTAAAATAGTCTATCATTCTGTTAATGCATATAGTACATACTACCAAATATTGAAAAGTCTAGAAGCCTCTGGAACGTGTGAGAATTACACATGACTAAGGATAATGTTTTTGCACGTGTAGGTTAAAGAGAAGGATCGGACTTATACAAGGAGTCATCGATAAAAGTGACTCAAAAGAAAATTAAAGATTAGCTTAAACTACTGAAGTACACGTGTTGTGGTATCTGAAAATGTTAGGGACCAAACAAAAGAAAGTGATTATGCTGTTTGATAACTAAGAGGCTTTTAAAAGCATAGTTGAATTTGTTTCTAGGGTCTTTGAATAATTTTGCTTCTCTGGATTTTTGCCCTTCTATTGTTTTTAGATACATCATGGATTCTAGTGATATTAGACCTGCAAAGAAAATGCGTACATACAAAGAACAGTGTTTTCAGAAATACTGTAAAGATTCTTTATGCTATGAATATGGTAAATTGTTTACAGATTGTGATGGTTGGTCATATTTCCGTCGATTGGAAAACGAATTAACGTATTTAAAGAAAGAGGAAACTACTATAGAAATTTACGGTAAGAAACATACTGTGCCTCGACAACTTGTAGCATATGGAGACGAAGGTATAAGCTATACCTTTAGTGGATCTTGTATTGCAGCCAAGCCCTGGTCTCCTTTACTGTTGGAAATAAAGGGTGAAGTGGAACGAATAATTGATGCAAGATTTAATTGTGTGTTGGTGAACCGTTATAAAGATGGTAAGGACTGTATAGGTGCACATAAAGACAACGAAAAGGACTTGGATCATAATGCATCCATAGCGTCTGTTTCATTTGGAAAAAAAAAAGACAGTTTGTGTTTTCTAGAAAGAACTACAACTCTTTAAAAATTGTTCTGGAAAATGGAAGTTTACTTTTAATGATTTATCCAACCAACAAATTTTGGTTAGAATCAACTTAACCTAGAATCAACTTAACGTTTCGAAAAATTATTGTATAAATTAGTGATAATACCCATATGAGCCCCTGAACTGGAACACAGTGTAAATAGGAATGTACACTAAACGATATTTGGAAAACGTTACAATTAATATTTATGCCTTTGTGAATATTATTTTTTATACTTACATCTTATTGTTATTTTAAAGAAACTTTTATGCGTGTCTTACGACATACACAGTATTCTGGATTTAAAAAAAATTAAATACTAATTTTATAAATTGTGTCTTTTTTAATGCAAGATCTGAAATAAAATTTTATTTGCTATAAATATTTATGTGTTTTTTAAAATTTAGATGCTTTCACTTAAACACTAATTATACATTAGATTCTACAGCACATATTTTATTGCAGAATTTATTTTTAAATACTGTACACTTAAGTAAAAATAAAAAATCTTTTTTATTTTATTTGAAAACTTTGCAAAACCATACTATGCATATGCTTCCTTGTAAATTTTTTTTTTAAATTGAACTAAAGAAATCTCACCCATATACCACAGAAGTACAACATGGTACTTACAGAAGTAAGTTGATAAAACAAAGAAACAGTAGAACAAAGTTAATTAAACTTACAAGATTTGATGACCTTAACAAATGAGTAGAAACGCAGATGACTCCTTGTACATTTGAAGAAGTTATAATCGTATTGAAATCTAAACCATATGTTATTTTTTAATTATTATTTCCTAGTCATAAATTTTTTTAAAAATTAATATGGCTAAAATTTAATGATTCAATTTTTTAGATTTACAAACTTTTTGAAATGAAATTTTCTTTGATTTATTGTAAAATATTAAGATGCTTTTACACAAAAATTAGATACTATTACACATATTTTAATAATGATTTTAAAAAACATACGATTGAAACATATAAATTCGGTATTATTAAAAAACTTTAAATGCAGATTACAAAAAATAATTATTTTCAATTTACAATTAAGACATTTAGCATTTTGATTTCTTAAAGCATGTTTTTATGTAAGAAAAAAATTAAGAAGAAACCTGTAAAAGTAAAATATTTTTTACCTTTAGTTGAAACATTGCAAGACCCATACTATGAAGATGTTTAATTGTACATTTGAAGTAGTGAAAATGAATATTAATAAACTTTTAGTGCTTGAAGTTCTAAATTAAATGTCTTTATTCTAATGCTCTTGCAAACCATACATTTTACTAAACATATGAACTTCTTTTTATTTACTTGAAAACCTTGTGTATATTATGCAGTTTAAATTGCAGAGTCAAATGCCAATTTTGTACAAATATTTTACAAGATACTTTGTATAGGTCTTTTATAATTTTAGATGTACTACATTGCTACGTTAAATGGATAGTAAGTGGGTTTTTTGTGATTTTTGAAAATAATGTGTACATTTTAAGGCTGCTAAACAAAATAAATTATTGCCCTTTCTTGATAGTTAATGCATAATCTAAAGATTTACTCACACCACTGATAGTTTTACACATGAGTAAAATTTAAAAAACAACGGAAAATTTTAAATACTAATTAATTTTTAAATGAACAAACATCATTGAAATGATGTTTAAGTATGAATTTTATGTATTCTTCAAACAATCTCTGCAAAAAACAAATTGTTCTAAAACATATTGAAAAATAATTCTAAAACATTTTGAAAGAAGTCATACTGAAACAAAGTAAACTATATAACACTTTTTAATTGAAAAAAAACACAGGATTCATATATTTTACACAAAGTAATGCACTATAGTAAAAACAAAAGAACGTATTTTTTACATGCCTGCATTTTTTAAGAGACAAATATTTCCTATGAGCCAGTTATTAAAAGCCGTCACCTCAGCTTTTGGGCAATGCAAATGATTTTTGTGATGACCACATGATAGTTTTTTGATCTCTTTGTTGGTGCTTAGAGCACATAGTGCATCGAATTTTGGACACCCAAAGTGTTCCAAGTCGATGTTTGGAATATTCAAGGCATCTAAGCGTTGTTTCTCAACACAACCACCTTTGTAAGCAACTAGGTACTGAGAGACACTCTTTGTCTGCTTGTACAATTCCAAAAGTTTAGAGTCTAGACTTTCTAAGGGATACACGTTTTCCCATGCTATGGGACAGAAAGGAAGTCCACACACGTAATTTTCAACATATCGCACAGTTTTACGATCTTTGACACTAAGTTTATACTTATAAGGCGATAGGTTAAAACGAATACTCGCAGCTACTTGCGATTTTATAGCGATGTAACCGTATTCACGTACTAAGAAACCTTCGTTAGTTTGAAATCCATCAAAATCCACAATTGCGCAAATGTTAAACATTGCTATTCAAAAGCGTTATATGCTCGTGGAAAAATAGTTGTAAACTGGAGACACAAAGAACTGAACTATATATAGCACCATAAACTTACTAATCAGTAAAGTTAATCTTATTTTAGTCTTTTATCTTTTGTGAGTAACAATAAACTCGTAAGTGAAGAATGTACTCAGAAAACACGTGCTTGTGATAATGTGACAAGTAAAGCTTTATGTTGTAATACAGGATTTTAACAAAAGGGGGTATGCTTAAATGTGCATGTAAATTGTTCTTTTTTTTGCTCTATCACGTAGATGAGTTGAATACAATTCAATTCGGTGACTAAACTTGAGCAAGAAAAAAAAATATGTAATCAAATATAATTTATACTTGAGGAACTTGTTTTTTTTACTTTCTTTAAAGTATACCGATTTCTCTTGATTATGTTGTTTTATTTTTCTAAATTTACATCAGTAAATTGAATTACTTATTTATGGGCTCAAATCTTTGCCTTTTGTTGAACAGAAATTAGTATCTTTGACTAGTATCCGATTTTTTAAAATTGACGAAGAAAACCTTTATGAGGGGATTTAACTCAATAGGCCCTATAATTTTACACTTAAGAGTAACAGAGCAGTATAGTTTTTAGGAAAATGAATAACCATTATGTAAATTTGAAGCCAAAATTTCCAAGCATGTCATGTCTATGCTTAATAAACGCCTATCTACGTTTAGAGATTGGCCACGCACAAACTTTGACATTTGGGACCTGGCCGAAAACGGATTGTTTTTATACGGGTGTATCGGACAGAGTCAGGGTGTTATTGGTGTGGCGAAGGGCTTGAAAATTGGCAAGAAGAGGATGTAGTGAGACACGAACACGTAAAGTTTTATCCAAAATGTTTGGTAGCCCAGCAACAGCAAATGATTGCTGACCCTAGATCAAAAAGAACACCAACAGATGAAATTGTACAGGTGGATGAAATCAAGAATAATACCAATGGTTTAATAAAACCCTATGTAAAAAATTACCCCTCAAACAACGTCAAGGACGTACGACTTTGTAAAATTGTTTAGAATCCGAAATGGATGCTACTTTACAGCCTTGTGGGCATCTGGTGACATGCATGAGATGTACGAAAGGTCTCTTAACGTGTCCTATGTGCCGAACCAATATTTTACATAAAATTAAAACGTACATTTGTTACTAAACGTTATCTATCATTTATCATTCAAGTAGTAGATGCAATTTTTAGTGACTAACTGAACATGACGTGAAAGAATTCCATAAGAGTGGTATTTTGAGTTTAATGTTATTAAAGTAATACATGTGCGGCAGCAAAAAGACTAGTAAGGAGGTTCGATACTTCTAAAATAATTATCAGACTTTCTATCAAGGACTTGTGGTAAAATCGTGTAGGAAAGACTTATACCTCTTCTAAATATATTAAATATAATAACTATTTTACTTATCTGTTGTTTGTTCATTACATGCTAAACCTATTTTGGATAGAGGAATTTTAAAGTGCCTTAAAAAGGAGTTACAAATTGCTTTAAGAAAGATGTGTGTAAAAGTACTCTGTTAATGTAAGAATGTTAAAGCTGGAAATAAATATTGATATTTTGAAATTTTTTTCCTTTTTTATTTTCTAATTGATTTTTTACTGCATAACTTTTTCTTTTTTATTGTTCTTAATAACTTTATTTTGCTTTTTCTTTTAAAAAAAAGAAACACCGTAACTTATATTTTTTGGTTACTGCTTAACTTTTTTTTCTTTTACTGTTAAATTTTTTTTTTTACTGTTTAATTTTTTTTAATTGTTTAACTTCTTTTTAAAATTATCAAAAAAAAAAAATACTATATTGTTGTATAGAATATTTTTTTTTTGACAACACTGGATTGAAGATAAAATATTTATTGAAAAACATAAGAATCGGTAAAACAGTTAATATAATTGTTATAACATACATATCTTACAAGTCTTGTACATACATTTCTCTAACAGTATTGAAAATATCTGTTCTATTCAAATTCTCAAAAAAGTTGCCTTCTAATATTATGTCATAAAGTTTAATATTTTATTGCTCTCTCTTACAAAATTAATAGCAAACTCTTTCCAGTTAACAGCACATAAAGCAAGGGTGAAATATTCGCAAAAGCGTTCGTCAACACTCATCTTCATGCAAGCATGTACAGATTGATTGACAATTTCATTCTTACAACCTAAGCAATCATAAATAATAGTAATATTTTTTACCACAATTTCCTTTAGGCACTTGCAGAGAGAAGCTATAACTTCTCTCCAACAATCAGATTTATCAGTATTACTGCAGTAAAATTTGTAGCTTTCACCAGGAAAACCATTTTTGATTTCCATTTTCACATAGTATGGCAGCAAATACGTCAAAAGCGATATTTTCATTATATATGACACACAAGCGTAAAATTCACACAATTTAAAGTACTGATCAAAATTCATAAACACACAATGGGGTGAGAACTGAAAACAATTTTCTTATTCTGAAATACACGTTGTAAAACCAAGTTCATTTTTTCAGCATCAGACGCTTTAGAAAGGAAGACTTCCTTCTCTATAACTTTAACGTCGGAGGCAGTTGCAAACGCGAAAAACTTGCTCACCTTCTCCATAAGAATATACCATGTTTTCGGATGCATAGAAATACATTCCTTCGTTGGTTGCAAGACACTGTGTCCACATACGTAAATTTACGTTAGGTAAACACAGTGTCTTGCAACCAACGAAGGAATGTGTTTCTATGCATCCGAAAACATGGTATATTCTTATGGAGAAGGTGAGCAAGTTTTTCGCGTTTGCAACTGCCTCCGACGTTAAAGTTATAGAGAAGGAAGTCTTCCTTTCTAAAGCGTCTGATGCTGAAAAAATGAACTTGGTTTTACAACGTGTATTTCAGAAATAAGAAAATTGTTTTCAGTTCTCACCCCATTGTGTGTTTATGAATTTTGATCAGTACTTTAAATTGTGTGAATTTTACGCTTGTGTGTCATATATATTGAAAATATCGCTTTTGACGTATTTGCTGCCATACTATGTGAAAATGGAAATCAAAACTGGTTTTCCTGGTGAAAGCTACAAATTTTACTGCAGTAATACTGATAAATCTGATTGTTGGAGAGAAGTTATAGCTTCTCTCTGCAAGTGCCTAAAGGAAATTGTGGTAAAAAATATTACTATTATTTATGATTGCTTAGGTTGTAAGAATGAAATTGTCAATCAATCTGTACATGCTTGCATGAAGATGAGTGTTGACGAACGCTTTTGCGAATATTTCACCCTTGCTTTATGTGCTGTTAACTGGAAAGAGTTTGCTATTAATTTTGTAAGAGAGAGCAATAAAATATTAAACTTTATGACATAATATTAGAAGGCAACTTTTTTTGAGAATTTGAATAGAACAGATATTTTCAATACTGTTAGAGAAATGTATGTACAAGACTTGTAAGATATGTATGTTATAACAATTATATTAACTGTTTTACCGATTCTTATGTTTTTCAATAAATATTTTATCTTCAATCCAGTGTTGTCAAAAAAAAAATATTCTATACAACAATTATAGTATTTTTTTTTTTTGATAATTTTAAAAAGAAGTTAAACAATTAAAAAAAATTAAACAGTAAAAAAAAAAATTTAACAGTAAAAGAAAAAAAAGTTAAGCAGTAACAAAAAATATAAGTTACGGTGTTCTTTTTTTTTAAAAAGGAAAAAGCAAAATAAAGTTTATTAAGAACAATAAAAAAGAAAAAGTTATGCAGTAAAAAATCAATTAGAAAATAAAAAAGGAAAAAAATTTCAAAATATCAATATTTATTTCCAGCTTTAACATTCTTACATTAACAGAGTACTTTTACACACATCTTTCTTAAAGCAATTTGTAACTCCTTTTTAAGGCACTTTAAAATTCCTCTATCCAAAATAGGTTTAGCATGTAATGAACAAACAACAGATAAGTAAAATAGTTATTATATTTAATATATTTAGAAGAGGTATAAGTCTTTCCTACACGATTTTACCACAAGTCCTTGATAGAAAGTCTTATAATTATTTTAGAAGTATCGAACCTCCTTACTAGTCTTTTTGCTGCCGCACATGTATTACTTTAATAACATTAAACTCAAAATACCACTCTTATGGAATTCTTTCACGTCATGTTCAGTTAGTCACTAAAAATTGCATCTACTACTTGAATTGATAAATGATAGATAACGTTTAGTAACAAATGTACGTTTTAATTTTATGTAAAATATTGGTTCGGCACATAGGACACGTTAAGAGACCTTTCGTACATCTCATGCATGTCACCAGATGCCCACAAGGCTGTAAAGTAGCATCCATTTCGGATTCTAAACAAATTTTACAAAGTCGTACGTCCTTGACGTTGTTTGAGGGGTAATTTTTTACATAGGGTTTTATTAAACCATTGGTATTATTCTTGATTTCATCCACCTGTACAATTTCATCTGTTGGTGTTCTTTTTGATCTAGGGTCAGCAATCATTTGCTGTTGCTGGGCTACCAAACATTTTGGATAAAACTTTACGTGTTCGTGTCTCACTACATCCTCTTCTTGCCAATTTTCAAGCCCTTCGCCACACCAATAACACCTGACTCTGTCCGATACACCCGTATAAAACAATCCGTTTTCGGCCAGGTCCCAAATGTCAAAGTTTGTGCGTGGCCAATCTCTAAACGTAGATAGGCGTTTATTAAGCATAGACATGCTTGGAAATTTTGGCTTCAAATTTACATAATGGTTATTCATTTTCCTAAAAACTATACTGCTCTGTTACTCTTAAGTGTAAAATTATAGGGCCTATTGAGTTAAATCCCCTCATAAAGGTTTTCTTCGTCAATTTTAAAAAATCGGATACTAGTCAAAGATACTAATTTCTGTTCAACAAAAGGCAAAGATTTGAGCCCATAAATAAGTAATTCAATTTACTGATGTAAATTTAGAAAAATAAAACAACATAATCAAGAGAAATCGGTATACTTTAAAGAAAGTAAAAAAAACAAGTTCCTCAAGTATAAATTATATTTGATTACATATTTTTTTTTCTTGCTCAAGTTTAGTCACCGAATTGAATTGTATTCAACTCATCTACGTGATAGAGCAAAAAAAAGAACAATTTACATGCACATTTAAGCATACCCCCTTTTGTTAAAATCCTGTATTACAACATAAAGCTTTACTTGTCACATTATCACAAGCACGTGTTTTCTGAGTACATTCTTCACTTACGAGTTTATTGTTACTCACAAAAGATAAAAGACTAAAATAAGATTAACTTTACTGATTAGTAAGTTTATGGTGCTATATATAGTTCAGTTCTTTGTGTCTCCAGTTTACAACTATTTTTCCACGAGCATATAACGCTTTTGAATAGCAATGTTTAACATTTGCGCAATTGTGGATTTTGATGGATTTCAAACTAACGAAGGTTTCTTAGTACGTGAATACGGTTACATCGCTATAAAATCGCAAGTAGCTGCGAGTATTCGTTTTAACCTATCGCCTTATAAGTATAAACTTAGTGTCAAAGATCGTAAAACTGTGCGATATGTTGAAAATTACGTGTGTGGACTTCCTTTCTGTCCCATAGCATGGGAAAACGTGTATCCCTTAGAAAGTCTAGACTCTAAACTTTTGGAATTGTACAAGCAGACAAAGAGTGTCTCTCAGTACCTAGTTGCTTACAAAGGTGGTTGTGTTGAGAAACAACGCTTAGATGCCTTGAATATTCCAAACATCGACTTGGAACACTTTGGGTGTCCAAAATTCGATGCACTATGTGCTCTAAGCACCAACAAAGAGATCAAAAAACTATCATGTGGTCATCACAAAAATCATTTGCATTGCCCAAAAGCTGAGGTGACGGCTTTTAATAACTGGCTCATAGGAAATATTTGTCTCTTAAAAAATGCAGGCATGTAAAAAATACGTTCTTTTGTTTTTACTATAGTGCATTACTTTGTGTAAAATATATGAATCCTGTGTTTTTTTTCAATTAAAAAGTGTTATATAGTTTACTTTGTTTCAGTATGACTTCTTTCAAAATGTTTTAGAATTATTTTTCAATATGTTTTAGAACAATTTGTTTTTTGCAGAGATTGTTTGAAGAATACATAAAATTCATACTTAAACATCATTTCAATGATGTTTGTTCATTTAAAAATTAATTAGTATTTAAAATTTTCCGTTGTTTTTTAAATTTTACTCATGTGTAAAACTATCAGTGGTGTGAGTAAATCTTTAGATTATGCATTAACTATCAAGAAAGGGCAATAATTTATTTTGTTTAGCAGCCTTAAAATGTACACATTATTTTCAAAAATCACAAAAAACCCACTTACTATCCATTTAACGTAGCAATGTAGTACATCTAAAATTATAAAAGACCTATACAAAGTATCTTGTAAAATATTTGTACAAAATTGGCATTTGACTCTGCAATTTAAACTGCATAATATACACAAGGTTTTCAAGTAAATAAAAAGAAGTTCATATGTTTAGTAAAATGTATGGTTTGCAAGAGCATTAGAATAAAGACATTTAATTTAGAACTTCAAGCACTAAAAGTTTATTAATATTCATTTTCACTACTTCAAATGTACAATTAAACATCTTCATAGTATGGGTCTTGCAATGTTTCAACTAAAGGTAAAAAATATTTTACTTTTACAGGTTTCTTCTTAATTTTTTTCTTACATAAAAACATGCTTTAAGAAATCAAAATGCTAAATGTCTTAATTGTAAATTGAAAATAATTATTTTTTGTAATCTGCATTTAAAGTTTTTTAATAATACCGAATTTATATGTTTCAATCGTATGTTTTTTAAAATCATTATTAAAATATGTGTAATAGTATCTAATTTTTGTGTAAAAGCATCTTAATATTTTACAATAAATCAAAGAAAATTTCATTTCAAAAAGTTTGTAAATCTAAAAAATTGAATCATTAAATTTTAGCCATATTAATTTTTAAAAAAATTTATGACTAGGAAATAATAATTAAAAAATAACATATGGTTTAGATTTCAATACGATTATAACTTCTTCAAATGTACAAGGAGTCATCTGCGTTTCTACTCATTTGTTAAGGTCATCAAATCTTGTAAGTTTAATTAACTTTGTTCTACTGTTTCTTTGTTTTATCAACTTACTTCTGTAAGTACCATGTTGTACTTCTGTGGTATATGGGTGAGATTTCTTTAGTTCAATTTAAAAAAAAAATTTACAAGGAAGCATATGCATAGTATGGTTTTGCAAAGTTTTCAAATAAAATAAAAAAGATTTTTTATTTTTACTTAAGTGTACAGTATTTAAAAATAAATTCTGCAATAAAATATGTGCTGTAGAATCTAATGTATAATTAGTGTTTAAGTGAAAGCATCTAAATTTTAAAAAACACATAAATATTTATAGCAAATAAAATTTTATTTCAGATCTTGCATTAAAAAAGACACAATTTATAAAATTAGTATTTAATTTTTTTTAAATCCAGAATACTGTGTATGTCGTAAGACACGCATAAAAGTTTCTTTAAAATAACAATAAGATGTAAGTATAAAAAATAATATTCACAAAGGCATAAATATTAATTGTAACGTTTTCCAAATATCGTTTAGTGTACATTCCTATTTACACTGTGTTCCAGTTCAGGGGCTCATATGGGTATTATCACTAATTTATACAATAATTTTTCGAAACGTTAAGTTGATTCTAGGTTAAGTTGATTCTAACCAAAATTTGTTGGTTGGATAAATCATTAAAAGTAAACTTCCATTTTCCAGAACAATTTTTAAAGAGTTGTAGTTCTTTCTAGAAAACACAAACTGTCTTTTTTTTTTCCAAATGAAACAGACGCTATGGATGCATTATGATCCAAGTCCTTTTCGTTGTCTTTATGTGCACCTATACAGTCCTTACCATCTTTATAACGGTTCACCAACACACAATTAAATCTTGCATCAATTATTCGTTCCACTTCACCCTTTATTTCCAACAGTAAAGGAGACCAGGGCTTGGCTGCAATACAAGATCCACTAAAGGTATAGCTTATACCTTCGTCTCCATATGCTACAAGTTGTCGAGGCACAGTATGTTTCTTACCGTAAATTTCTATAGTAGTTTCCTCTTTCTTTAAATACGTTAATTCGTTTTCCAATCGACGGAAATATGACCAACCATCACAATCTGTAAACAATTTACCATATTCATAGCATAAAGAATCTTTACAGTATTTCTGAAAACACTGTTCTTTGTATGTACGCATTTTCTTTGCAGGTCTAATATCACTAGAATCCATGATGTATCTAAAAACAATAGAAGGGCAAAAATCCAGAGAAGCAAAATTATTCAAAGACCCTAGAAACAAATTCAACTATGCTTTTAAAAGCCTCTTAGTTATCAAACAGCATAATCACTTTCTTTTGTTTGGTCCCTAACATTTTCAGATACCACAACACGTGTACTTCAGTAGTTTAAGCTAATCTTTAATTTTCTTTTGAGTCACTTTTATCGATGACTCCTTGTATAAGTCCGATCCTTCTCTTTAACCTACACGTGCAAAAACATTATCCTTAGTCATGTGTAATTCTCACACGTTCCAGAGGCTTCTAGACTTTTCAATATTTGGTAGTATGTACTATATGCATTAACAGAATGATAGACTATTTTAAATATAACACGATCATTTATGTAGTCGTAATCAAACGGATAAAGTGCTTGTGTAAAATCTGTTGACCGCGAGCACCTTTTGCTGGGTTCAAATCCACATATTATTATTCACACAGGATATTATTATATCTATACTATAGATGATTCATGTAAAACACACATATTGCAAAAGTCACTTTGGCCACAGTTGTTTAATTAAGATTGTATCCTATCAGTGTCTTCGGGTATAACTCCGGTTCTTCTGTTATCTTAATTAACCTTATACAGGCTAAACAAAACTGAGTCACCCTTTCCAGAAGCTTCTAGAATTTTCAATTTTTGGTACTGTACGCATTCACAAAATGAAAGTCTATTTTAAATACAACACGATTATATATAGGTGATCATGGTCGACCGCATAAAGTGCTTGTGTAAAATCGGTTGGCCGTGATTACCTTTTGCTGGGTTCGAATCCACGTATTATTATTTTTCTTTCAAATAATTCTCCATTTAATTCTAAAATATAGCTGGGAAATAAATCCTTTTAAATCGTTACTTTTTCCACCTCTAGATGGCGGTACCTGTCCTTCATCACCATTAGAAATTATATACGAGAATATCAAATCTTATATTTAATTAGTTACTTGAAAAATCCCTAGATGGCGCTACCAGTCGTTTCCCAACTCAATTCATTAGAAGATTAATTATTCAAAATTAAAACCCCACCACTCCCAATATTTTCACAAGTCCCGAACAAAGAAAAAGCAAACACTACATTTAAACACCCCTTCCTCACAAGTGCTCGATAGCTCAACGGATAGCGCACTTTCCTACGGATCCCATGGTCCCCGGTTCGAATCCAAGAAAATCCTTTTTAAATTCCAATAATACGGTTATTTATCTCATCACCAGATGGCGCTACCAGTCCTTCATCACCATGGAAACTCATCATCAACAACATGACGTCATCTCGTCCACCGAAAATGAAAATACTCTTATCAGTCACCACCACAAATCCTTATCTCCCCCCCAACAACGAATCCTTATCTCCCCCCCAACAACGTTATCTGATTCCTCCTCCAAAATGTAAACAAACGGCGGCCATCTTGTCCCTCCTTATCTTGCCGCTCAAGGAACCCGTATACTACTACCATGCGATTCACTCCAAAACTAATCTTTAGTTAGTATACACTCTAAATCTAGTCTCTACGTAACATACTCTAAATCTAGTCTCTAGATAACACCCTCTAAAATAAAGTTTCTCATAAATTCTCTAAAACTTGTCTATGTTTGAAAAAAGTTTAATTTTAAATTCACCCCTATATAATGAGCTCACAATAAAAATGATATCCTGGGTTCAGCCCTGCCTATGTTATTTTTAATTCGAGTGTTACAATTGCGTATAATAGTAACATTTAAACATTTACATTTCCAAACACTATGTGATTATAAGCGTCCACAACCTGGTGAATCTCTATCTTCTCCTGTATGTCCAGATTCGAGCTTTGTGTGAGCAAAATTGTTTTAATTAGACGGTTATTTACCGGTTTTGGAATGTCGGTGGTATTCATGCTCTCACTTAATGCTGTCCATGCGTGCATAGCTTTACCCTCCTGATGGTTGTCTAAATGAGATACCCCAGCATGAGCAACGCTAACTAGATCTTAATGAACGAGGTATCTAGTCATTAGCAAAGCTAACCAGATCTGACCATATTTTAATCTCGCTAGAATTTAATCTTTAATCATAAAAAAATCGGCAACTTATATCTTTATGACGTGATATCTCGTCGAAACCACTCGAAGAGTTCAGTAGACAGTTGGAAATTTGACTGCATTGAACGAAAAGGAAAAATACTTTTGTTAACAAGAGTTCTGGTTGTTGGAACTATTTCCGCGAAACAGGAGTCCACTTGTAAAAAAGAGAAATGGAGAAATCCCTGCGTGAGTGCGGATTCGATTTAAATTTCTCGGAAAAGGCTCCTGCCACTTCCTAAGCTTTCGCTTCAATCACTCCGGTCCAATTTATCTTGTGCCTCGAGGTCAATTAAAAGCTACTCAAGAGAAACACTTTTGACGTCATTACCAGTGTCAATGCTTTCCGCGGAAGCTCCGTTAAAAGAGTAGGTGATCAACCCTGGGTTCTTAGTGCTGGAGGAACTCGCTGCTGAGGAATACAATTTGCATTCGCTTCACAATTCCCGTTAACGTTTATTTATAATAAATCTGTATCTCAGACCCTTTCCCTTTCGGTATCAAAAGTAGAATTTAAAAACCGGTAAGATATGGAACTATCTTTTTTTTCTGGTGTTTGGAGATTGGGGCGAATTTTTCTCCGTTTTCGAAATATTGTAACTGGTTGTTAACGCTTTCCATGGAAGCACTGTTAAATGAGTATGATCAACTTGGGGTTCTTAGTGTTGGAGGAACTCGCTGCGGAGGAATGTAATTTATATTCGCTCATATTTTTTTGGAATGAATCTATATCTTAACCGAATTTACCCTTTCGGTATCAGTAGCGAAATTTAAAAACCGGTAATGAATTATTGATTTATTTTTTCGGTTTTGGAGATCAGTGCGATGTACCGTTATCGAATATTGTTGGTTGTTAATAATTCCCGCGGAAGCTCTGTCAAAAGAGTAGATTATCAACCCGGGATTTTTATTTGTTGGAGGAACATAACATGTTGAACATGAACATGGAACATGAACATATAAACATGTTGAGTTGGTTGAACATGTCAGTTGTCGCTGGTGGGAATGCAATTTACATTCGTTCACAATTCCTGCTCACGTTTTTTAGTATAAATTTGTATCATAGACGAATTTACCTTTTCGGTATTAGTAGTGAAATTTAAAACCAGTAATCGTCCGGTTTTGGAGAATAGTGCCGTGTACCGTTATCGAAATTTTGCTGCTGGTTGTTAATACTTTTCGTGGAAGCTCGGTCAAAAAAGCAGTAATCAACCCGCGGTTCTTAGTGTTGGAGGAATTCGCTGCGGAGGAATGCAATTTGCATTCGCTCACATTTGTTTGGAATGAATATATATCTTAGCCCAATTAACCATTTCGGTATCATAAAGGGGAATTTAAAAACCGGTAAGGAATTATCGTTTTCTTTGTTCGTTTTTTAAGATCAGTGCGATGTATATACACTCTATAACAAAAAAAATCGACGCACCAAGAAGGAGTTGTCCGATAGAGACAAAACTTGGTGGATAGGAAAATTATGTTACAGAATAGAAAATGATTAAAATTTCAGAACAATTGAATGATTTATTTCAGAGTTACAGTAATGAGCTCAATAAGGTGTTGACCCGCCTCTAGCCTCGATGCAAGCTGCCACACGTAGACCAGGCATAGACCGATAAAGCTCCCGGATGGTCTCCTGCGGTTTTTCTTGCAAATTTGCTCCTATTGTCGGACTACGTCATCAATATTCCCTACCGGATGCAGTCGCCTTCCCATCATATCCCAGACATGCTCGATGGGAGAGAGATCTGGTGATCTGGCTGGCCAAGGAAGTGTTTGACAAGCTTGAAGACAGTTCATAGCAACTCGTGCCGTATGTGGTCTGGCATTGTCTTGCTGAAAAATAAGCCCAGGGTACTGCGAAAGGAGCGGTAGCAAAATAGATCTCAGAATGTCGTCAACGTACCGCTGTGCAGTAAGTGTACCTTTAATGACGACCAAAGAGGTCCGGCTATCAAGGGAAATGGCACCCCAGACCATAACTCCTTTTTGAGGGCCCGTGTGCGAGCAATAGTGAAAGCAGGATCGGCACGCTGCTCTGGGCGTCTCCAGACACGTCTTCGATGATCGTCAGGACACAGTTGGAAGCGGGATTCGTCGCTAAAGACTATACGTCCCCAGTCAGCATCATTCCAGCCTGATCGAGCCAAGCACCACTGTAATCTGGCTCGACAGTGTGCAGGCATGAGTGGCAGGTGGCGTAACGGTCGGTACGAGCGTAGATTTCGCTCTCTCAGCCGTCTGTGAATGGTCATGGTGGACACTCGTGTGTGGGTCGCACGACTGATGGTTGATAGCGATGAATCAGGCGCTGTGACAGCTGATCTGACAATCACTCTGTCCTCGCGATCTGTTGTGGCCCTACGTCGACCGCTACCATCATGACGCTGAAATCTGCCATTGTCCACCCACTCTTGCCAGCATCTTCTAATCGCCGCATCGCTTCGACTCACATGACGAGCGATTCTCCGATTTGCCCAACCTGCCTCTTTCAATCCAATGATACGACCTCTTTCAAACTCTGAAAGTTGCTCGTAAAGAGCTCGAATCCTGCAGCGAGGCATTTTTTCAGTCGTTAAAAGGTATCCTAAATCGCAATGCAGGAGAAATTTTTAACAACTGTTCAAGAACAACTCCTTATATACATCTGCTGGATGCACAGTTCCGATGCGCTGGAGATCGCACTAACCATTCATTGGATGCCAAATTTTAATCATTTGCATATTTGGTCAAAACATTTTTGCATACGAAATTTCAAAGCAATCGGATGATTCCTTCTTGGTGCGTTGATTTTTTTGTTGTATAGTGTGTATTCCGTTATTAAAAACTGTTGTTATTATCGGTTGTTAAAGCTCCCCGTGAAGGTTCTTTTAAATGAGTAGGTGATCAACGCAGGATTTTACTCATAATTCCCTCCTCCCGTTTGTTTGTTATGAATTTATCAGAATCGAAATTACCCTTTTGGTAGTAGTAAATTTTATAAACCGATAATGATGTATCGTTTTTTTCCGTTTTGTAGGTTAGTTCGAAACATATACTGATATCTAAATGTTATTACTATTTGTCAGTGCTTTCAGTGGAAGATTTTTCAAATGAGTAGGTAATCAACCTGGGGTTCTTAGTGCTGGAGGAACAAGGTATTAGAAAAAAAAATTCGCTCACCCCCAAGAATTTATTTATAAAGAATTTATTTCTTGGATAAACTTTGAACTGACAATAAATTTCCAAAATTCCCCCTTTTACTCAAAATGGTATAACAATTGGTTTTGCAGATGTTTTTATGCTGAATAATTGCAATTTCTAGCTTTTATTCGATGCATTTCGATGCATTTAAACATTTAGAAATAGTATTATACTGATAAATTACTTTCCGATGATATACAGAGTCTGTTCACACATTTTTTAGACGATTTTGGTTAGCGGTAGTAAAAAATCGTTTGCTGCTTAAGAAATAATTGCAGTTGTACTATGTTTTTAAAAGTCAAAATTATCGTCTGCGGCTGGAGAGGTTTGTTTTTATTCAAAATGGCGTTTTTAACGAAGCAGTGGTTCGAAGGCTATATTTATACTCTTTCCGAAGAGAAATATTCATATTGCGTTATCCAAAAACGATGTGAGAGTCATGGTTTTGGGATATCTAAAGCGTTGATAGGTAATATCGTCAACAAGGAAGGAAAAAAAAACGTCAAATTGGAGCCTCAAGTGGGACAAAAATTCCAAACAAGTATCCAAGGAAGAAACGGACATCTTCGACTATTGCAAGGGTACATTGTTTAATGTTAAAAGAAAATCCCCCTAGTCAAAGGACAGTTGCAAAATCATTAAAATGTTCGGTGTTCACTGTGAACAAAATGATAAACGTTGATTTAAATCTTAAGAAAGCGAAAAAACGCAATGTGCATCGTCTTTCTCCAAAGCATATCGCTGAACGAAGGACACGCTGCCGAATTCTATACGAAAATCACTTTATCCAAAGAAAAATGGAAAAAAATTGTCACAATAAATGAATCATGGGTGTATTTAAATGATTGCAGCATAAAAAGAGCCATTTATTATCATAAAAGGGGAGAAAAAAAGTTTAAGTACGTAGATCACAGAATCGAAAGAAAGTTTTTCTAATGGATTCATGGTTGTTGCTGGTTTTTCATATAATGGCGAGTTAAAAATGAAGAGAGTAGAAAAAAATGTCAAGATTAACTCCAAATACTATCAGGAACATATTTTATCGCCAATTTTTCAGAATGATATACCATCGCTTTACCCACAGTGCCATCAATCTGTGGAACTCCATCAAGACAAAGCTAGCAGTCACACATCAAAATCCACTGTAAATTTCCTAAAAGAAATTGAACAAAAAACCGGTATCAAGGCCATACCCTTCACTGATATCCCTACTAAATCTCCCGATGTATCACCTATGGAATTTTGTGCTTTCGCACTTTTAAATATGCATTATCCAAACGTCGTCCCACAACCCTTACAGGACTCTGGAAAGCTGTTCAGGAGGAATGGGATAGAATACCTCTTCTGACACTTCAAAAGGCATTATTGTCCTGGAAATTATGGTGTCGAAAGATAGTTCAGAATAAGGGCTATCAAATAGAACATTTAACACACAAGAATTTTATGTAATTTAGTTTTGTGAATACAATATACACTGTCTAAAAAATGTGTGAACAGCCTCTGTATTTATAACTACGAAATTTTTATTCTGAAAAGCAATGCGTGAAAAATTTTATCCGCCAGTTCTGATGTAATATTCTTGAAAAAGAGCAAAAGTGTAGATTGATAATATTAGTTGATTGAAAGAAGGAAATTCAATACCTCGACCTCTTACTAAACAATCAGTACAGCTGGAAAAGCTCCATTTGCTGCTATTCGATACCATCTGCTTGACATTCCCGATTCTCTTTATTGTATGTAAACTAAAACGAAACGTTTATATTTAAAATGAATTTTTGTTGACGGGTGTTAAAGGAGAGTTGTAGGTGTGAAAAAAGTCACTTTAACCCTCTTAAATTCCAACTTGCAACCTGCAGTTTTCCCTGCATGACTTCTAACCAATATTGACCTTCTTGACCAATTAAATCTTTCCAAGGGATTCTCTTATAAGGAAATGAGCTATGGAATCTTTCCAAAAGATTTTCTATTCCAGTGAAAGGAGCAATAAAATATTTCCAAAGAATTCTAATTTGAGGAAAGGACTCCTACAATCCTTCCAAAGGGTTTATCCACAGAATGGATCAGTAGAATAGTTCTAAAGAATTCTATTTCAATGATATGACCAATCGAATCCTTCCAAACGATTCCTTTTTATGTAGGGGACCCAATTGAATATTTCTGAAGGTTAAAAAAATTCATGGATTCTTTAGAAAATTGTTTTTAGTTAGTCATTTAGTTTGTTGTGGGGTAACAACACTGTTTTGGTCGCAAGTTTTGCTACACCCAGAGAGTTAAAGTATGAGGATTGGATGTTTTGATCGAGTTTTCTTATGCCTCAGTAACCAGATCCGGCCTAGCAAAAAAAGAATCTAGAAGGTTCAATAGCGATTATTTTTATTCACTTAATTTCAACGCTTTCCCATTTCCGTAGACAAAACAATTTACGGTTGGAAAATTTTCGTACATACTATAGGACATTTACTTATACACTGGTTCTAATTTGTTCTCGTGAAGAAAAAAGCAAAGTAGATAGACAAAGCAAACCTATACCTATTTATTACTATTCTGTAAAACGAAATATTTATGTAAAAGTAACTAAAAATCGTAAAAATGCTTCTGTTCGTTCTTAAAAAAAATTGTCAAAATTAATTACCCCCACACAACGAAATGATCATATCATTGTATCATATCATTGCACCATCCGAGTGCTTTTGACGAAATATCTCGTCCATCAGGATGTGACCAATTTTGAATTTGACGAGTTATCTCGTCATCATGATATTTCCGATTTCTTGATGATGACGAGATCAAGGCCTGGTCAATTTTCTTCCAATGACACGATATAATCTCGTCCATCAAGATTGGGTAAGTTTTGCTAATGACGTGATACCTTGTCGACCAGGAGGGTTAATTTATAATGCTTGTAGAATATGTTGGTGTCTACTTATTAAGTTAAAATATTTTCTTAGAAAAGTTACCCTGTAACTCAACGTATATTTGAGTGTTTCAAAAGAGGTCAAATAGGGAATTCACATACTGACCAGAAGTGACCATCTAAACTGGTAAATCCCCTCATATGATAAATGATACATTCCAGTACATTCCAGGTGCCATTTTAGAGGCGCTGTAGCTCCATGGGTTTGTTCACTGTATAAGCGATACATCTATCTTCTAATGAAATAAACAAATCACGGGGCTTACGAATCGACTTGGGCCGATTACGTATCGAAGCGCAGACTAGTGTTTTTGATGACACAGGATAGTCACTTTAACCAATAAAAAATTTGTCCCACATGATAATTTATGTACTTTCCCACATCCACGTGATAGACCTTCATATATGCGATTGCATGAGTCCATGCTCACATACTGAGAAGCGGATTAGCATCCGGAGGGTCGCAAGTTGATACCTGGTCCAACCAAAGACTGCCGTGTATGCGGGGGGACTGGTGCACATTAAATCTGTCGTGACATCAAATGTCCTCACGTTGGCGTGGTGTGGAAGTTTGGAGAGTGGGTGCCAGCTCAGGTGTTTACCTCGTTATCTGAACTTGGTTAAAAAATATGAGGTGTTGTCCTCGAAACTATCCCATAGATACCGGACCGTTGGCAATTGCCCACTCTGTTGCTCCAGAACGACGTTAATTCAACTATTCCATTGAAAGGTCGATGTAGCAACCTGAGAGTTGTAAGCTGCATAGCTTCGATTCATGTAACTTAACCCAAGGTGGTTATGTGTGTAGTATAACTCAAAATGTGGGTAATGGTAGTAATAACTGTCGTACTAGAGCAACACAACGGGCTATTGACGACGGTTCGGGATCAATCCATTAAGGGAAAGATACGAGGACAACACCTCGTAATTTTGAACCACGGTCAGGTGTCGAATCAACACCTGAGCTGGCACACCACTCTCAAACTTCCACACCAATCCAACGTGAGGACTTTCCGCCTCGACAGATTTAAGGTGCACCAGCCGCCTCTACATCATACGCTTTCAAACATCCGTGCCCGGACCCGGATTCGAACCAGGAACTTTCCGATCTAGAGGCTAACATCTTAACCGCTATACCGGTTGGTCTGCTCACAAAATGTGGAAACAATAAATGTTAACTATGAATAATATTTGAAATTTAACATCAATACTTTTTTGCTGTATTTTTTATAGGCCTAGAATATAATTTACAATCATTCGAAGACAGGAACTGGTCTGCAAAATTACTAATTAAAACATTTAATTGCAAGACCTGTAGGCTTCAGATTTTTGACATTGCTTTACTGTAGGTTACAGATTTCGGATATAGCTGGCAACAAAACTTTGGCATTTCCCAAGTCTAATGACAAAAATAAGTTAGTAGTTATAAAATATCAATGCTTTAAAATTAAAGTAGATTTGAATATTTTAAAATCAGAATTTTGTTTTTCCAGATTTTCAAATCATGGATTTGTTTAATTCTGTAATGTTTTATAACTAATTCCAAAAATGTTGGGTTTGGTTTGTTTTTGTGATTTTTTCTAAATATTTAATAATTTTCTGAGATAATTTTCTTAAATTACATATATTTACACATACAAAAAGGAAAACAGGATCATAAAAAAATGTCTTTATCCTTGAAAACTCCTGAAAAAGTTATAATTCCTATAGAATTAATCCGGAAAAAAAGCGTTCTAAAAATCCAAGTTTGATCTTAAAAAATTTATTCAAAGGATCATTAGTCATAAAACAGAAGAAAAAAATATTATTAAAAAAAAAAGAATATACAATCTTATTGAGATTGTTGCTACATCATATCCAAAATTGAATAACGATCGATGCCGTCGCCATTTAACTTCAATCGTAGACGTTTCTTGGACATCTGCCTAGTAATGGTATTAATATTGTATTTGCTAAATTCACTTTATTTTACGATAAAAAAAATACTAATCTGATGAAAGGAGATTGTAATTAATATAGTTTTATATATATATGTTTTGGGACATCGGCTTCTCCGTAACATAAATTGAATCTCAATCCGATAATTATACGATTTTGATATCGCATTTAAAAAAAATAAGAATAGTATATTTACAATAAAGAAAATGCAAAAAAAAACTCATAAAAATGCTTTAAAATTGCTTAGAAAGTTATTTTAAAGACAAATAAATGCAGTTTAAAGTACTTACCAATGTATTTTTGCCTTCGGGTTTATAGCTATTTCGATCGTTACTCTTGGACATCGCGAAGCATGCTGGATGGCTTTAGCATTGTTTCTTTGTTAATTCTTCAAAATTTTAAACTAATGATGCCATCTACTGATCGAAATAGTAAACAAACTATCCTTATACTCTATTCCTTAATTTTGTTTCTGCAATTCTGGAAAACAAATACAAATACAAATATTGACGACCAGCTACAGGCTCGAGCCTAACAAGGCTGGTCCTTTGTTTATGAATTCCCCAATTCCCACTGACTATCCAATTGTATCTTAATTTCGTACACTCCCTTTGAATTAACTATATTTTCTGGCAACGCGTTCCAACTGTCTATTACCCTATTAAAGTAGTAGTTTTTCCATAAATCCCGATTAAAATGTGTTATTCAATTTATACCCATGGCCCCTTGTTCTGTTATCCCTATTGAAATTTAAGCCCTCTGTGTCCCCTTGTTTTACAAACTTGAAAAACAGAATCAAATCCCCCCTCCTTTTTCTTCTTTCCAGTGTATACATGTTTAGCTTACTTAAACGTTCATTATAATCGAAATTTGCCAGCCCCTTTATTATTTTTGTAGCTCTGTGCTGAACCCTTTCAATTGATTCTATGTCATTTCTCATATATGGAGCCCAAAATTGTACAGCACATTCTAGATGTGGTCTTAACTAAACCCTTATATAACGGCAAGATTATGTTCTTATCCCTTGAAGTTACAGTCTTTTTAATATACCCCAATAACCTATTAGCCTTTTTACCCGCAGCTGAACATTAGAGTTTATTTTCTTGGTGATGTACTGTATCAGTTAACATTATATTTGTCCAAAATCCGACATTTGTAACTAAAGAATTTAATTTTAAGGATATTTACACCAAACTATTGTAATAAATTATACTTATTCTTGTCTCTAAACAGAACTAAAAACCTATTTTATATTTAAAAAAAATTAATTTTAAGAATTAAATTTATTTGCTGTCAAAGCATAAAATTATGAAATTTGTCTTGTTCCCACCTTTTGAGAACTACCCATCTATCTTTGCGACCTTGAAGAGCGGGACCCTGATAGCCTCGCAAACGCGCGTTTTCCGCGCCTCGTGTGAACGGGGCCTAATTGTTTGTAGAATTGTTTCATAAAGATAAATAAAATTTAGAAAACAAAATCTTTCTAAGTAATTTATTACTATTTAATATGGTTCAGCGTTAAGACTTTTTAAAAGCACAACTTTCTTATTCTTTTCTTTAGCTTTAAGACTTTTTGAAAAGTAATGATATATTTAATTTTTATCATTTTGGTTTTCATTTACTTTATTTATCTGAATCAGTGATTAGCGTTAAATTTTTAAGGGCATAACTTTCTTGTAATTTTTTGTTTATCACTGTTCAATTTGGTATATTTAATTTTTATCATTTTGGTTTTGATTTTCGTTGTTTGTCGGAATTAGTAATTAGCGTTAAAGACTTTTTAAAAGCATAACCTTTTTTCTTTAGCTTTTTTTAATTTGTATCATTTTTGTAATTATTGATTCTTGCTTTTTTCTTTAGCTTTTTTTAATTTGTATTATTTCTGTAATTATTGTTTCTTGCTTTTTTCTTTAGCCATAAGCTGTTTTAAAAATATTGCGATATTTATTTTTTATCATTTATGCAAGTTTTTGTTTATTAACTGTTTAATTTAATTTTATCGGAATCACTTGACTTTTTAAAAGCATAATTTTGTAACTGCCAACGCCGTGCGGGTACTCCTAGTTTTAAATATTGCAGATAAATTATTTCTGTGTATACATTTCTTCTGTGTCAGTAAAATTTATCTCGTGTGTTTGTCCATTACTTAACGTAGTCTGGCAAAATGAAATAACGACTAGAGAATCTTTCAGTAAAAGTGTGACTGACATAAACGCGATTAAAACTGATTATTAATGATTTTTTAAAAATGTCCTTAAGATTTTAAGAAATCTCGAATGATAAAAGACTTTCCTAAAATCTCGAAGAATGATTAAAAAATACCCTTAAAATTTCAGAGGTTATCAAGCAATGGCCCAAATTTCAAAAAATCGCCTAAGAAATAATTAAAATTGCACTAAAATCTCGGAAAAATAATTTTTAAATGCCCCATAAATCTCGAAAAATGATTTAAAAAATGTCTGAAAAATTAAACATATCGTACAATGACATGAAACTACATATCTAGAGAATTGATGTTTATCTATACGGGCAGTGTTTACCAAAGTTGACATGTCAAGTAAATCCGGTCTCTGTTAATATTAACAGAGCTAAATAATTGAATATAATTTCAAATCAATCGTAGAACCTCGATAGAACGGATGGGTACTCTTACCTCAACGTCATTCTCAGTCCAAGTAACTTGTTAATAATGAAGTTACATATCTTTTACTATCGATTACTTTGTATATGCGTTCATAAACGCGAAGGGGTGTGAAAAGCGTTAGGTAGTTAAATTAACGCTGCACTGGATTAACGCAACGTACAATTGGCGACAGTCGGAAATCAATCCCGATAGAAGGTTGTTAGAAGGCTGCCGTACGGGCAAAAGCATGAATTGCAATCGAATGGTTTCTCTCGCCATCTCGTTATCGCTTTAGACTCCGAACGATAAATTTAGAACCAGAATCCGCGCCAAGATGCCATTTGTCGAAGAGCTATTCGATTACGTTCCAAACTATCAAGCTTTCAGAATAAAGCAAATTCAAAGATATTGAATTTTAGTCACTTGGTTTTGAACAAGCCTACTTGTTAAGATGACACACGGTACGATTTGTGAAGCGTGACATGGGTTGCGCTTGTTGTCATCGCCATCTGATTGGCGCGTTCCGAGCAGTTCAACCGATTTTCTTTCGTGTCAAGGAAAATAAGCGAGACCGTGTAGTTCTGCTGAATCGCCTCGAGTGTCACCCTCCTAAGAAAGCAATAGGTTGGCGAGGTGGCACGACATGCAAATAGCCGCTGAGTAGGGGATGGTTAACCGTCGAGTGCGATTTGATGATCTGCACTGTGACAGAAGCAGTAGAAATCAAATCATCCATCAGACCGCGCCATCCTGATAACGCTGCTCATCAAATCGCGCACGACGGTCGACCATCCACTCCCCTTTATACAGAATAAATTAAAACGAATAAGCTCCTAGTTTACCGACCGATTCGCTTAACGACCCTGAAGAAACATTTCTAGGTCGTTAAGCAAGGAGACGTGACTTCCACAGCGCATTTGTTTTGTTGCTTTCTAAGGCCCCCAACTACTATGGGCCTGCCCAGAGTTGAAACTAGACTTTCAGGGAAGCTAAGATCGCCGATCAACAAAATAATATGTTATGATAACATTCAGGCATCTAATTTGTCGAGTTCAACGCCGGCTGCATTTTCAGTGCTGGCATCTGGACCGGAAAATCTACATGGCAGAACAACGCGCGAATTCCTCCCTTTGATTATATAGTAGTCGGCGTTGGCACCGGTGTGTTTTCCCTGCTAAAGAGCTGGTCGTATGTCCGAGCGGTCGTTAAGCAGATAGGTCATTAAATGAGGAGTATCTACAGGGTGGTCCCGAATTCATGGTACAAACTTTAATGGTAGGTACAGGACATTGTAACAATGATTTATTGTATAGGAATGTATAGTCGCAAGTGACGCGGTGAGGCGTAAACAGGGGAAATAAAAGGAAAGAGAAATGGAGTGATCGGTTGATATCATTGCCGGTAGAGGGCAGTAGATGTCTAGCCGCTGTTGAACATGATGCATCGCAGTAGGGAAAAGCGCCATTCACAATTGTGCTGCCGTAGACGATGGGTGACTTTACGTATGCAGAAAAAGCAGACATGCATTACATGTACGGCCGTGCAAATGGTAACGGCAGAGCTGCGTTACGAATGTATCGCGCGGAGTATCCTGATCGACGAATGCCGGATCATAGAATTTTTCAACGGTTACATCGTCAACTTTGTGAAACAGGTGCGTTCGACGTCAACAGACATGGCGCTGGTCGAGTAAGAGCTGTACGCACTCCAAGGCTGGAAGAAAGCATCTTGAACATTGTGGCTGATAGACCCGAGTCAAGCACAAGAACTGTTGCGCGTGACGTAGGTGTGAGTCATCAGACTGTATGCAGAGTGTTAAACGAAAATCGCTTACACCCCTTCCATTTTCAGAAAGTACAAGCATTGAATCCGGCAGATTATCCTCGCCGCGTGAACTTCTGCCTGTGGGTGATGCAGCAATGTGCGTTGCAGCCGGATTTCGTAGATTATGTGCTATTTACAGATGAAGCGACATTTTCACGCGAGGGTGTCTTTAATGCGCACAATTCCCATGTGTGGGCAACCGATAATCCACATGCAACGCGTCGACATGCGTTTCAACAACGTTTCAGTATTAATGTGTGGGCTGGTATTGTGAACGACTTTTTGATTGGCCCATACTTACTACCCACGCGGCTCACTGGCGGAAGCTATCTTATTTTTCTGAAAGAAGTGTTACCACAACTGCTGCATGATGTTCCGATCGCCATTCGTAACCGCATGTGGTTTCAGCACGATGGGGCGCCAGCACACTTCAGCATTGATGTACGGAATTACCTGAATGCCACGTTTGGTACTCGATGGATTGGGCGTGGTGGACCAGTCCCTTGGCCACCCCGATCTCCCGATTTATCGAGCCTCGATTACTTTTTATGGGGACATCTAAAGCATCTTGTTTATGAGACTCCAGTTGACTCAGATGAGGATCTCGTCCCTCGCTTATCTGTAGCTGCTGCAGGTGTGCGTGAAATACCAGGCATCTTTGAACGTGTACGCCAATCGCTCCACCGACGCTGTCAAGCATGTATCGATACTGGTGGACGCAATTTTGAACAATTACTGTAAACATGACACTTGTCAACAACGCTTTCAATAAAATCTTTGTTTTTCCTTTCGGCCGTTATTTCCCCTGTTTTCGCCTCACCGCGTCACTTGCAACTATACATTCCTATACAATAAATCATTGTTACAATGTCCTGTACCTACCATTAAAGTTTGTACCATGAATTCGGGACCACCCTGTATAAAGCGTGCTCTTTGATTTTATAGTAGTCAGCGTTGGCACCGGTGTGTATTCCCTGCTAAAGAGCTGGTCGTATGTCCGAGCGATCTTTAAACAGATAGGTCATTAAATGAGGAGTATCTATAAAGCGTGAGCAATCCATGAATGTTAATCCTTTTCTGTAGATTTCTTTTCATTTTTTTTAATGCTGTGGATTTCATTTGTATTTTTACAGAAGTGATAAAAAGGTATGTCACTAATTCTTCTTTTGAACATGCAGGCTTGGCGAATCTGGCGAATGGGAAGAGTCGAACGGAATTATGACGTCAGATAATGGGACAAGCTGGCAAGTGATTGGTCTTCAGCCGTACACTGTGTACTCATTCCGAGTCGTTGCTGTAAACACCATCGGAGCTTCGCGCCCCAGCAAAGAATCTTATTACATGGTTACTCTTCGTGAAGGTAAAATATTAAGTAACAATAATTATGGTTTCTTATTAAAACTCTTTCGAAGACAAGCACAAAAAGAATCTTATTGCGTAGTACTCTCCTGAAGTTACTCTTCCTGAAGGTAAAATTTTAAGAGACGGCAATATTTACAATTTCCTAAGTAAAACTCTTTTAAGGACAAGCACTCAAAGAAACTTAGTAAAATGCATTCAAAGACAAATACACAATGAATTTTTCTTTCACTGATACTCTTCGTAAAGGTAAAATCTTAAGTGACGGCAATATTTATAATTTCCAAAATTCTTTCAAGGACAAGCACACAAAGAATCTTATTACATGATTACTCTTTGTAAAGGTAAAATCTTAAGTGACAGCAGTATTTATAATTTCCTAAGTAAAACTCATCATTCAAAGACAAACACAGAGCGAATCTTTTTACATCTCTTTGTGAATGTAAAAGATTTAGTGACGTCAATATTCATAATTTTCTAAGTAAAACACTCATTCACAAAGACAAGCACATAAATAATTTTATTGCATTATTCTTCGTAAGTATAAGTTCTCTAGTGTCAGCTATTTGCATTATTTTCCTATTAAGTAAAACTCATTACCCAAGGAATCTTTATTTTATCCTACGCCCGTCTCCTGCCATCAATCGACGAGCAAACCAATAGAGTTGTGAAGTGAAAACATATGGCTTAAAAAACTATCTACCAGATTTGTAATTCTGTTCTGAGGGATGTTAGGGCAGTCCTTGAGGCCACACACAGTCATTTCGTTCATTTCGTAAAGGGGCTGATCTCGCTATTCCAATAGGATGTAAGCGTCTTTGTAGTCCGACAAGAAGTCGAAAGCAAGCTATCCAATAAATGTATGGTAAAAATATATTTTGCCTATGTTAACTAGATTCCAAAAAATGGGTATATATATATTATTCATTTTCACATGTCAAACAATAGATGGGAATAGCGCTAAAATCTAAAAATGATCACTTTCTCATGTCAAGCAATGAATGGGAATACAGTTAAAATCTAAAAGTTATCACTTTCACATGTCACTCTTACTCACCTTTCACACATCACTCACTCACTTTCATGTCAAGCAATGAATGGGAATAGCGGTAAGATCTAAAAATGATCTTTTGGAGATTATTCATTACCGCTATTAGATGAATATCCAATAACGTGATTATCCCTTTGTTTTAGAAGACATGTTAGGTGAGAACCCTCATCCAAACATTTTTAACCTTTACATGACATTGGTTTCATCCACCAATGCTAATTTTACATACTATAGTCAAACCTTGTTAAGACGAATTTCAAGGGGCCTTAAGAAAATTTGTATTAACCATAGTTCTTGTTATCCGAATTCAGAAAAAAGAATTGTTTTAACAGTAAAATGAAATATTAATGTATTTGCATTAATAACTGTGCAATTCTTGGTTCACAGATCAATGGTATTCTTCATCACATAAATAATTCTTCATTGCATAAATAATTCCAGACTACACAAATGATTCTTGATTACAGAGATATTTCCTGATTATGCAATTTTTGTTTCAAAATAGTGTGTTACCGATTTTTTTTCTCTTTTCGTGACCGTCTTTAAAAAATCTTTCACGTGGTCAACGCTGTTTAATTGAGCAGATGAATTTTCGCTGCTTAACAGAAGGAATTAAATAGGAAGAAATAATTAGCGTGAAAGAAAACCTGTTAAGAGGATGTTAGATATTAAAAAGAATCTGTTTGCGCTTAATTTTCGAAAATTTGTTCGTCTTAACTGGAGATTAGTGTACATTTGATTCTTAAACGAAGGAATTACCATTATTTGAATGTACATTTTGACGGGGATCGGAATTAAGTTCCTACTATCAGTAATTCGTAAAAAAGGGGTTTTTCTCAATATGACGTTTGACCGTGTATCTTTTACTATCATTTGACTTTTCATTTGATTTAATAACATCCATATAAAAAAAGATCACATCTATAGAGCTTTTATATTTGCACTTTTTATATAAAACGCGTTTTAGATTTGAACTTATGCATTGCGAGATCGGCGTTTGGACCTGGCTAAAGACCATCGTGTTTGCTAATGGTGGCTGGGGCACGTTAAATAGGTCGTGGTCACAAAGTCCCCCATGTTCCCATACCAAATCAATACCTCTGGGGGTACCTGATCAGGGGGTTATCGGCCTCTGATTGGGATCTAAATTACGATTTGTGTGAGTGAATGGATGTGTGAAAAGGACCTTGCTGTAAAACGGATGTGTTATGTATGAAGAAGTCCAACCCTCCCGGGCAATGGCACCCCCAATTGTGCCATATATGGCCCGCACGACAACAACAACTTATACATTGACGGTTTGTTTTTATTTCATTGGACGATGTTTTCGGAAAATTGTTTTTAAATTTTAAGTCTTGAGTTCGGTAAATATGTCCCAAGCCCTTACGAAAAATTTCTATAGAATCGTATTGAATTGTGACCCATTTTTGTATAAGCTCTGTAAAATAACTTCTATAGAAAGTCTAGAAATTTCTATAGAAAATGCTGTAGAAACATCTATTGAATTCTACAGAAACTCATTTCTTTTATTGTACAGAATACACAGACTTTACTTTCCTATAGAAATACTTTTATATAGAATCCTAGTTTTTTTTTCGATAAAATTCTATAGATTTTTTTCTATAGAAACAAAATTAAATTTTTCCACAGAAATCTGCAGTTTTTTATAGAAATAAAATTTTGTTTCTCTCTATAGGATTTATTTTCTCTACATAATTGTTTTCGTATAGAAACGAAATTTCGCATAAAAAAGAAATTTCGTATGTCAAAACAAATCTTCCATAGAGTTCTATAGAACTCTATAATTTTTTTTCGCACTCTATGCCGTAGAAATATGACCAATATTAAAACAAATTATCTTTAATTTTAATGGAGGAAATTATGCTTTGATTTAGAATGAAACTGAATTTATTTTTCGTGTTTTCAAGTGTAACGTAGTGAAGTTGTGTTTTTCTTCTTTTCAGTTCCCGACGGAAAGCCTAACATAACCTACGCTCACAACACTAGCAGCAGCTCACTCGTTTTGCAGTGGGCTCCTCCCCCTAGACATACATTACATGGGGAATTCCTTGGTTATCGTATTACATATCGACTGAGAGAAAGAGTTCGCGGTGAAAAAGAAATCATCTTGAGAGATCCTTTAGCAACAGTAAGTCCTACTCCTTGGGAGTACTTTTCTCTTGTGTGTCAGTAAAACTTTCCTTGTGTGCATGTCCCATTTACTCAATTTGGTTTGTGTGTTGCATGTTCTGTACTTCTGTTTTTTTTTCTCTCGCTGTCATGAAAGTGTATTAATCTATATTTGGCAGTTTCTAAATAAAGAAAGCTTGTACATTTAAATCTGAAATAATTTGTGTTGGTAAATTACCATTTTTGTTGTATTGAAAACTTAATTTTTGGTATGGTAATATCAACTTTAGAAGGCTTTGTGAGGAATCAAGTAAGTCTTTAGTACACTATAGAGAAACGTGTTTGGAAATTGACAGAATATTCTAGAGACAAAAGGGATACACTGCAGACTAAAAGGAGTGAACACTGAGAGAAAGCATTCCATATATATATATATATATATATATATATATATATATATATATATATATATATATATATATATATATATATATATATATATATATATACTATATGAACAAAGGTATTTGAACACTACAGAAATTCGGAGGAGGATCCATCTTAGTGAGGTTGTTTTTCCTGGTTAAGACTAGGCCCATTGCTTTATATACTTGGTATCATGAATGCTGACGTGTACCTCGACGTTATGGATAGTTTGGTCTTGCCAACACTATGCAATACTACGGAGATGGTGGTTGTTTCTTACAACAGGATCGAGCTCCAAGTCATACTGTAAAACGTGTGCTGGACTGGTTTCCTGAAAATGAGATGAATTTGTTTGACTGTGTGTTCAAAGCCCCAATCTCAATCCGATCGAACACTTGTGGTGGGACAAACTGGAATGACGAGTATGACACCGTCATGCATGCCCATCTTCACAACAATGTCTTCTCATAGTGTTGCAAGAGGCATGGCGAGCTATTCTTGCCCAGACTTACAAAGAACGTGTGGAAAGTATGCCTCGACGTGTTGCAGCTGTAATACAAGCAAATGGAGGACTTACCCGTTATTAAATAGAATAATAAAGCATTTTTCTGAAAGACGTGCAGTGTCTAAATACTTTTGTCCATATAAAGTATAAGTGCTAGGACACTGATAGAATACACTACAAAGACAAAGCGATTGGACACTGACAGAAACCACTACAGAGACAAAAGAGATTAGAAGTTGACAGAATACAATTCACAGACAAAAGTGATTGGTCACTGACAGAATACACCACAGAGACAAGTTATTGGAACTGAATGCACCAACCAGACAAAAGTGATTGGACACACTGACAGAATACACTACTGATACAATATTGATTGGGCACTGACCAATACACTACAGATAAAAGTGACAGGACATTGGCTGAATACACTAGAGACAAAAGTGTCAAGACGTTGGCCGAATACACTACAGCTAAAATTGATTGAACACTGACAAAATACACTACAAAGACGAGAGTAATTTTACACTGTCAGATTGATTACACTACAGTGACTAAAGTGATTTATCACTGACAGCATGTACTAACAAGACAAAAGTGATTGGACTTTGACCAATACACTACAGAAACAAAAGTGACAGGACATTGACAGAATACACGACAGGTAGGTAGGTATTTTAATTAACGTCGTACTGGAGCAGTCAGGGATTAATCACTCAAGGAAAAGATCCGAGAACAACACCGCATAATTTTGAATCACGATCACATGATGAAAATGCACTGCAAAGACAAAATACACTTTATAGACGAGAGTGGTTTTACACTACAGACAAAAATGTTTGGTCACTGGCAGCATGCACTATAGAGACAAAAGTGATTTAACACTGACAGAATGCACAACAGAGACAAAATTGATTGTACACTTGCAAAATGTCCTACAGATACAAAAGTGGTTGGACACTGATAGACTATACTAAGACTAAAGTGATCGAACACTGACTGAAAATAGATTCCTCGAGATTTTATATATTTTAGTTGTTTGTATGGTCCACACCATGGGTAGCCATTACGATAGGCACTCTACATTGCAAACGGCCTAGAACTGCTCTTTTGCTGTTGCACAGTCCCTGGAAAACAGGAGATGTTATAGTTTATCTGTAGAAGCTCACAATTTTGCGCCTATGTTAAGGTGTTGAACCATTTGTACAATAGTGTATTAATAGATACGCGCGCATACTCTGGACGCACAAACACATTAACGCTTTCTTGTTTCAGTTAAATGCCTAAAACTCAAGTGTTTCATAATTCGTATATTTATTTTAGTGATTTTCTGTGTTTTAAAATAAGTCTTAATTTATTTAAGGAGTATACCATTCGTGGATTGAATGCATTTTCGCAATACTTAATATCTCTTCAAGTCTTCAATCCTGCTGGCCGTGGACCATCAACGACTGTGGCCGTTATGACAGATGAAGGAGGTAAGGCATTGATGATTGAGCATATATTTGTTGCTCTGCGTTCATTTCTGTGTTAAACATGAGGCTACGCAGGCTAAGTAGACCCAAGTAACTTTTATCTAAGTTAAATTAAAACTTCTACACCTTGTATTGGGTTGATGTGAAAGTGAGATAGTTTTTATCTAAGTTAAATTAAAACTTCTACACCTTGTATTGGGTTGATGTGAAAGTGAGATAGTTTTTATCTAAGTTAAATTATAAAACTTCTACACCTTGTATTGGGTTGATGTGAAAGTTCGTCCCGTTTTTGGCGCTAGATGGGCATCGTACCACAAAACCGAAGTGTTATCAACTTCACTTGTGTAAAATGTGTAAAAGTTTGATGCTTAACAGAAGGAATTTCAGCGAATACTTGGGAAAAAATTGTGTTATTTGGTTGTTTTAAAAATTTTGTTAAGCTTTAGAAATGGCAGAGCATAAGGAGCATTTTGGACATATGCTTTTTTTTTTCCGAAAAGGCAAGAATGATTAGCCGACGCGAAAGAAGATATGTATTGTGAGGGTGAGTGTGTCGTTGACGATTCCACGTGCCGTAAGTGGTCCAAAAAGTGTGAGATAGTTTGGTCGCCTTCACCAGGTCTTCAACCAGAAATCTGAGAACTTCTGTGAACGAGGGATTATGCAGCTACCGGAGACAGATGTAGAAAGGTCATCGTGATCAGAACGGCACATAATATATTGATTAAATGTAATCTTCAGCAAATAAAATAATTTTTCTTCAGTTTTTGTCATGAAAACGGTACGAACTTACTTTTGCATCAACCCAATATTAATTTGTCGCTCTTCGCAAGATAATTTACTCAGCTCAAGAAAGTAAATTTTACTGTGGAGACGAATACTTCACTTCTCAATTAAAATTTGTAGAGAATTCTTCATATATCCATTAAAAATTTGTAGCACATTTCCTGATTGGAATGCTGTTATGTATATTTTAGGACTGAAGTAAGTGAAAAATAGCTTAAAACGAGAGAGAGAGAGAGAGAGAGAAAGTATTCGTAAACACAGACGGAAATGATTAGTTTTCTAAATATTGCTCATTTTAGTTTTTCAGTCAAAATTTGATAGTAGCTTTACGGTTAGATGTATGAACAAACATTGGTACAAAAAGAACGATAGTTCGATTTCGTACGCTTTGTCATTGGATATGCTCACCTTATTTAGGAAGCTTCAGCTACTCGAAGCGTCACTCCCCAACACCACACGTCAATTCAAACTAGGTGTCGAAGTTCGTGAAATTTGTAATATATATATAAAGGAAAGATGAAACCAATTTATGAAAGAAAAAAGTTAGTTACAATTTTAACCACCAGGTAGCGATTTTACAACAAGGTTACGTCGTTAATTAACTACCACACCTCAAGATACCCAAATATAGCATCATTCGAAAGTTTCTTCATATGTAATGTCGCGGGTTGATTTATTGCTATCTATACGAAATATATTGCCTTTAAAATTAAAAATTAACCTTCAAAAGGACATAATTTTTATTTTTCTTAAAGGGTGGATAAAACCAACGGTTAATGATACTTGTTCAAGTTAAGGAGACATCTGATTTATGTGTATTAGGTTATAAGCACTTAGTGCCTGAACTTTACTTCTGATTTAGTTGGCATTTGTTCTTTAACCTATGCATTTGTTATGTACATTCGCGGAAGAAAAACGGACCACCTCTCTTCGTTCGAGCATTTTTTAACAGTTGAGTAAATTCAAAGTTGTCGTTTGACAGGAACTAACGTCTTCTATAAATTCAAATTCCTAAAATTTGCATAAGGGGCCGTATTCATATTAAATTAAGCAGCTACTTCATAATTTCCAATGGGAACCCCCTATTTCGACACAAAATTTAGAATCGATAAACAAATTTAATTTCAGATACCAATTTTTCATGTCATTAGGTCTTTAGTTATGAGTACAGTAAGATTGGAGCCCCTAATATTAAATCAGTTTCTTTGGCTTTTATGCATATCTTCCTAAATAATACTTCTACTCGTATAGCGTTGATATTTTGTACCATGTTACTGTTAAACAACCCAAACAAAATCCACTTAATATTTTATTTTAAAAATAGTTTTTAGTATGTAATAATATCTATTAAATTGATATTTGAAAAAATTATGAATTGTAACCTTATTATATTTTGATGGGAAACGATTCAGAAGGACTTCTAGTACGGTCATACAAAATTTTAGCTCATTTCTATAATTAGTTTTATGCTTCATTAAATATTCCTCATTATTGCGATTTTAGTGACAACCAAAAGTTTAAAAGACGTTTGACAAACCTCGGATAGTAATTCTTGAGTCGTTTGCACTTGCATAATACAGTAGAACCTCATTATAACGGACTAGTAGGGGCTGAAGGTTATCCATTTTAGTGAAAGTACTCTCTGTTTATAACAAATTATTCCTATTGGGGTGTAATCTAATTGGTTGTACATCTATGAAAGTACAGCAGTTAGCTATAAAAAGTGTTTATTATACACTCATTGCCATAAAAATTTGCGCACCAAGAAAAAGTCGTCAAAATGAAACGAAATTTTACACATGTAAGTACTACTTTGATATAAGTAAGTGATTAGAAAATCAAAGAAAAAGGATTATTTATTGCAGAAAAAAGTACAAATGAACGGAAGTTTTAGTACTCTGTTGGACCCCCTTTAGCGCGAATGAACGATGCGATACGAGCGGGCATTGAGGCATACAAGTTCCGTATGATGTCCTCAAACATCTCGTTCCACAGTTGCTGTAAACGCGCCTCTAGTTCGACCAAACTCGTAGGGTGTCCAACTTGCCGTCCCAAATGATCCCAGATTTGCTCGATTTGACACAAATCTGGGGATCGAGCAGGCCAGGGAAGGGTGGTAATGTGGCGGAGACAGTCTTGTGACATCCTTGCTGTGTGTGGCCAAGCATTGTCTTGTTGAAAAATGGCTCCTGGGAGCCCTGCCATGAGTGGCATCACATGTGGCTGAAGGATGTCATGGACGTACCTCTGGGCTGTCATTATGACATGCATCAATATTAGGGGTGACCGTGTATCGTAAGCAATGGCACCCCATACCATCACACCATCTATGGGGGCGTTCACCACGGGGCCTCCACACACGAACACGACTGTCATCACTGCTCAAATTGAATCTAGATTCGTCGCTGAAGACGACCTGTTTCCATTCCGTTGCAGTCCAATCCCGTCGTGCGCGACACCACTCCAAAAGGAGACGTCGGTGGGTGTCATTGGCAGCACACGTAATGGGCACCGCGATACCTGATGTACTTCAGCCAGGTGCCCTGCGATGGTTCGGGAAGACACAGGGGCCCGTAGTGATGGTGCTGCCTGTGTCTGGAGGCAGTTGCCAGTGATGCAATTGGCTCTACGCGTGTGTTTCGTATGATGTGACGGTCTTCTCGACGACTGGTCTGTCGAGGGCGTCCTGAGCCTGGTCGCCGTGTAAATGACGTCTCTTCTGTCCACTGGTCCCAACACCTCCTCACAGTAAAATCAGAACGGCCTACTTCACGAGCTACTCGCCGATCTGACCACCCAGCTTCCATCATCCCGATGATTCTTACCCTCTCGAACTCTGACAGCTGCTCATATTGTCTTCGATGGCGGCGTAACGGCATGTCTACCTCAGCGTTTCCTTTGCAAAAGATTAAGTACACTCAAACAAGCTCTGCTTACCTGTTTTATACTCCAAGGGGAACTAAGTTCAACGCCCTCTAGTAGCATTACGCAATGCGCAATCACGCTGCATTTCTAATCATTTGCATATCTGGCCAACATGTACCTTCGTGCCAAGTTTCGTTACAATCCCACACTTATTTCTTGGTGCGCAAATTTTTATGGCAATGAGTGTATATCAATTAGAAAACAACCTTCTTCATAGGTTGAATTGAAAACGATGTGTACGTATACACTGCATTAATCTTTAGAACAAGAAGGTCCTGGTTCATGTTGATTGCTTGCATTCATTGGTTCGAAAAAATAATTTTTTTACTGTTGGGTTTGTTTGCTGCTTATTTCTCAGTTAAGGACTGATGGAGGTGCCGTAAGGTGTTCATAATATGCAAACAAATTTTCATTTGCCAAATATTCAACAGATTGAATAACAAAATTTAAATGGTCTTTCACTTCACTCACCTTAATTGTTAGTTGAGTAGTGTCTCCTACCTGCTCTTACTCCGAAGATTCTGCTTCTTCAGTTACACTGGCGACTATTTCGATTGATATTTAATCGCTTGCTTATAAATGTAAAATTCATTAGATAAAAATTAGCATGCTTTATTATTATTACGATTTTTTTAACTATCTTAACTAACTTTTTAACTGTTTTAACTTATAAGCTACATCCGTTATTATGGGGTTCTATTATAAATATAATTATATAATTCTCAAATTGTTTGCACTTGCGTAATAAGTACAATAATTCTCGGATCGCTGAAAAATACGTTTGAAAAGTGTTCATATTTGAAATTCGGGTTGCTATAACTACAATTAATATCGATCTATGAATAGCTGCTTTCTATTTCGAGATGATTCCTGAAATTTGCACAAACTTTAGGATTGAATATCTCGGGATATAACAGTAGTAAAGCCATAAAATTTCACATTTAGACTAATTTAACGATGCATAATCTGATTATGGCATCAAAACATCCCGAATGATGAAAACACACTCGACTCTATTCATGAATTCGGTCGATTGTTTATATGAGCGAGAAAGCGAATCAAGTACACTCTCCCTTGGGTCGACGTCCCACGTCCACTCCCGTATTGCCTATCCTTCACTGACAAGGGAATCTTCGGACGGCGCATCTTTGGCCCCTCTTCTCAATTAATTGTCCTACTCAAGGCTTTCCCTAACCACTAGTGGCTAATCCGTTGTGGGTTAAAAGTAACCCGGTGCGGAGGGGGTCTGTGTTCCACATTGGAATGTAATGGAATGGCATCAAAACATGGTGTTTCTATTAGAAATTTTGCTGTTTGTGCAAAATTTAATATGAAGACGTTCCCTTATGCAATTATTTTGCATTTGAATTTGTAGAGGACGTTATTCCTTATTGAATGATACTTTGGTATTTGCTCTAGTATGAATAGTGCTCGAAATAAAGGAGGTGGTTCGGTTTTTTTCTCATGAGTGTAGCTTGTAGTGTTCCGTATCATTTGTTGCCAAAAATCGTTATTCACTGTCATTCCTTTTTTGGATTTTTATAGCTTATATACCAAAAGACAGTTTTGAACTAATGCTCTCTTTCATAATTCTATTTTATTTGCAAGTTTCACTAAAATTCAACTGTAAAATCGTGTGTATTTATAGGTATTAGGCTATAAGTACTCAATGCCTGAACTTTATTCCTGATTTAGCATGAGTTTGTTCTCAAACCTTTGCATTTGTTACGTACAGTCACGTAAAAAAACCCCTTTATTTCGAGCACTATTCATACTAGAGCAAATTCAAAGGTATCATTTAATAGTGAATAACGTCCTCTACAAATTCAAATCCAAAAACGTTGCATAAAAGGACATCTTCATATCAAATTTTGCACAAACAACAAAATTTCTAATGAAAAAACGGTGTTTTAATGTCATAATCAGATTCTGCATAATTAAATTTAGTCTAAAAATAAAATTTCATGGCTTTACTATCAATATATCTTGATATATTCAATGTTAAATTTAGTTTCAATTTCAGTGATCATTTCCACATAGAAAGACAGTAATGTATCCGCCTAATAACACTACATCCAAGTAGTATCATTACTCGGATACATTACGCTATTTGTAGATCGAGATTAACTGTAGTTATCGCTACCCTAATTTCAAATATGAACACTATTTCAAATGTATTTTTCAGCAATCCAAGAGTTATTATACTTATTATGCAAGTGCAAACGATTTGAAAATTACATTATTATATTTACTTTGTAAGTGCAAGCGATCCAAGAACTATTATCCGAGGTTTGTCTGACTATTTACTTTTATTTACTGAGGTTTATAAACTTTTGGTTTTCCCCTAACATCTCAACCCAAAAAAACTACACTGCTCTGCAAAAAAAAAAAAAAAAAAAAATTTCGAGCCCTGACACCATTCCAGTTGATTCGTTCATAAAATAACCTCCTGAATTTGAATATGACCCCCGTTTTCCCCCATCACGTACAGTTTTCTGGGTACGCATCCCCCCCCTGTGTTTATCACTTTTCGATATAATTTTATGGACAAAATTTGATTTGGAGTGAGGAAAAAGATTATTTTAACCATTAAATTTCTTCTGAGGGGCTAGAGAGCTAAAAAGCTCTAAAACATAAACAATTGCAGCAAGGAGGGAGATTTGTCCTCTTAAATTGTAAAAATAAATCATTAAAAATAATCGTTTTTCTGGGGGTTTTTTCGCAATTTTTTCATTTATTTTCTACATATTCCAGCTTTCAGCCCCTCTTTTTGCTCCCCTTAACAACCCCAACTAGTATAAATATATAGCAACAATTTTGGCTAAAAGCGGGTTAGGGGGGAGAGGTCCCGAATCCCCCCTCGCAAGAACGTTTGTAAGATTCACTGTACGACGGTGACGCTCTCAATAACTCGAACGCTTCGTGGTTTGTGCAGGAATTTTCATGCTTTGACAATTTTAAACTTCCATTGTTTTCATCACTATAGTTGTGAACTGATATCGTTACCTTCCCTCATTACATCTTTCGCGATCGTAGAGTCAACTTTTCGGTATTCTAGGCGGGGACTCTGTGTTTCCAAGTTGTTTAAACTGTGTAAAACGGTCCAAATTTTTTGCTCCGGCTTTTTCAAATTAAATTACGGTACGTGAGTGTAAGTTTTGTGATTAATACCGAGCATCGGTTTACTGTTCAATTATGCCACCCGAGTGTAAAATCATCCCGGTAGCTTCTGCTATGCTTGTGGTGAATTTACATTAAAAACGCAACGAAAACCCCTTTATCAGCTTCTTAAAACTACTCATCAATTTTACTTTGATTGCCAAGTTGGCGATCAGGACAAGTATTGGGATTCAAATGGTGGAAGTTATACAAAAGTAACAATCTGTGAGATGACAGCGAGGTTCGCGCCAAACCATGGGCACAGCAAATGGCATTGATTTACGGGTAGGGAAAGACGGGGTACAATTAAACAAAATTTACTAATTATTTTTTTCTATCCACAATTTTGTATGCACAAAAATATAATTAATGCATACTTTTAATCTTGTATTTTCCCCATTTAAATAAATTTTTATTAGGTTCTAAACAATATCTTTATGTTTGTAAAATAACAAAAAGTAAATGTCTCACAGTGTTTCATTGTACCCCGTATGGCGGGGTACAATGAAACACATACTGGGGTACAATGAAACACTCCAAATGATACAAGCAATTTTCACCCTATATAGTTTATTTTAGTCACATTCAACTTCATTTAAATTTATGATTTCTCCAACAGAATATATTTGCTTATGTTTCAGTTCACCCTCATTGATTAAACAATCATTTATACAGATACTGCTTGTGTCACACTGTTATGTGTGGATATCTCATTCTTGGTACTTCGGTGATCATCTGGAGCTGGAAAATAATCCGGATCATCGTCATCTTCAGAGTCTGTAGGAGGCAGAGTTTGTTTTGAAAACAATCCCTTCTTAGTTTTTTTCCCCTTTTTACTTTCTAATTGCTTAACCAGAGCATTTTTTACTTGTGTGGTTAGAACTAAACTCTTTTTTTTTCTGTTTTCCTACTCTTACCTTTCTTGGACCAGCCTTGGGGTAAGGTTTTATCTCTTGAGGATAAATGTATTTCCTCACAGGTTTAGAGCTAGTGCATGGTGTATGAACATTTGTTGATCAACCTGCAGTCGGTGATTCTGATTTACTTATGGCAAGATCCACCTCTTCTGATTCTTGGGTTTTGTCTGTCTGGTCTTCAGTTTTATTAATCTGATCATGGGAATAATTTTCAATAGGACAAGGCCTATCTGACACATACGAACACAAATAATCTTCTTCACAAAACATTTCTCTATTGAAAGGCCATATTCCAGTCGCTGAAAAACCTTTTGTAATATTTTGTGGTGATAAGAAAATAAGCAGTGCCAAGCAAAGAAGATATCCCATAGATAGAGATTGTACAACCTAGATTACACAGCATCCAATCATTTGCAGCTACATTGAAGAAATTTTTAAGTGACTTGAACACAGTTTTGTCTAAAGGCGCGGCTGCAATTTGTTACTGGTATGAGGGGCAGGGTTACTACAACAATTCTGTTATCTTTTGTAAAATTTAGACTGGAAATCGTAATATGTGATTCATGATTGTCCATTATTTGCAGAACTGGATTTTCTTTCGTTCAGCGTGTATGTGCCTGGAAATCTGTTTGAACATTAACAAAAATATCTCTATTCATCCAACCCGATTTTGTTGCATCACCCGCAGTCCCATGTGGAGCTCCATTCAACATGCAAAAATTGAAATTTACTCTAGGAATACTAAATAATGGGGTATAGAATTTCCAGAAGCATTAATAAATCCACACATAGTAACAAGAACACCCCTTTCACCAGAAGTTAATTGACCTATTTGTTTTTGGCTCCTTTGACTGAGAACTTTAGGAGGATTGTGAACTGTAGTAAGTGCAGTTTATGCCTATAAAATAAATAAACTATTCTTAAATGTTTTTGAATATAAAAAAATCTAACTTACTATTGAAATCTACTTTTTTTAGAAGGGGAAAAAAAACAGTTTAATTTTGCATGCTTTCAAAATGATTACTGTTTTGATTTAGTGTTGCCTTCTCTCATTAATGTTAGGTGTTGCCTTCTCTTATTAATGTTAGGTGTTGCCATTTCCTTAGTAAAAGAGTTTTATTTAGATTAGTGACAACCAGTAATATCTTATTTTATATCAGTGATATTATATTTACCAGTGATATATTACTTCAAGTAAATGCATTCACCCGGGGCACAATGAAACATGTTTCATTGTACCCCATTCTGAGGTTACTAAATAAAAAAAATTTTCAAGCTTCTAATATTTATTTTTTTAAATTTTGGTTTTGGTGGTATGAAGACAACAACACAAAGATAACAATGTATAGAAAAAATAATTATTACATGTAACAACGAGGAAAAAGAAACAAAATTACTTTTAGTAAAGAAACTTACTTTCAATGGTGAAAAACCAACAATCTTCTATTGCTGATGTTGTAGAAGTGCGAATGTATCCAAATCACATCAGTAATTGGAACTTATAGTTGAATAACATATGTATAAATTGCAACTTTCTGTGACAAATTTTACTGATTTTAGAAGTAATGTTTCATTGTACCCCGTCTTCCCCTACCTTTGAGCCATTTGGTCAAGCTACTGTAACAAGTTGTGCAGCAAAACTTTGGAGCCCAATCCTTATCCTGATAGCCAACTTGGCAATTAAAGTAAAATTGATAAGCAGTTTTAAGAAGCGTAGAAATTAGTTTTCGTTAAGCTTTTAAGGGGGTCCAAGACACTAAAATCGTAAAATTTTCGAAATTTTTTTTTAATCCTTTAGAATTTCTCTGTGTTTTTCTGCTTAAAATGACGTCTAAATCATGTTTCTATCTTAATTAGAACTAGAGATATAATTATTTTTGTGATTCGTTGTTTTGAAAATCTAACACTCTTGACAGTTGTTGTCATGGTAACAACATCTGCGAAAGACGTTATTTAAGTCTACGGAGACCTTTAAACTATATAGAAAAAAGGTAGAACTTGCAAAAATCAAATTAAACCAAAGATTTAAGAAGAAAGAAGGAGTTAGATACTCATCTGGATGCTTTTAAAAGGTATTAAAGCATTTTATTAATTGTAAATCGGGTCTTTAAAACTTTAAATGCGTTTTTCTCCATGATACATTTTTTCAAGATTTCCTGTATTCAAATTGCTATAAGTCAAAAACAGATAAAGTTTAAGGGTTTAAATTTCGAATATATCTTCTTTCAAACAAAATACTTTAATTTTGATTCAGCAAATTTGAAACAAATATTTACTTTTAAAAATATGACTTTTTTTAAAAAAAAGTACCTTAAAATTTCCATTCAAATATTTTTTTTTTATTAAATTAATATTTTTTAAATTGCTGAATCAAAATTAAAGTTTATGAATTTGTGAAAAATTTACTGCAAGAATTTTCAAAATTGATCAAAAATATTTTGGGTTTTAGCAATTTAAAAGGACCCCTCTTTTTTCAAAAAAATTTAATTTAAAATTTTTTAAAAACGTTTGGAAAACTTTTGTGTTGTGATTTTGCTTATTAGTTAGATGGGTAATCAGTACAAACAACTTCAAAATTCTAAATTAATTAACACAATTTTTTTTTCAATGTGTCCCGGACCCCTTTAAAGTCAATTCACCGCAAACATAGCAGAAGCTATCGGGATGGTTTTTACACTCGCGTGGCATAATTAAACAGTAAATCAATGCTCGGTATTAATCACAACTTACACTCACATACTGTAATTCAATTTGAAAAAGCCGGAGAAAAAAAAATTTGGACCGTTTTACACAATTTAAAAAATTTGGAAACGCAGAATCCCCGCCTAGAATACCGAAAAGTTGACTCTACGATCGCGAAAGATGGAATGAGGGGAAAAAAAGGTAACGATATAAATTCACAACAATAGTGCTAAAAGCAATGCAAGTTTTAAATTGTTAAAGCATGAAAATTCCTGTGCAAACCACGAAGCGCGCGAGTTATTGAGAGCGTCACCGTCGTACTGTGAATCTTGCAAACTTTCTTGTGAGGGATTCGGACCTCTCCCCCCTCAATCGCTTTGATCCAAAATTGTTGCTATATATTTTTATTAGTTGTGGGTGTTAGGGGTAGGAAAAGGAGGTGCTGGAAGCTGGAATATGTAGAAAATAAAAGAAAAAATCGCGAAAATCCCCCCAGAAAAACGATTATTTTTAATGATTTTTCTTTTACAAATCCCCCAAAATCTCCCTCCTTGCTACAAATGTTCATGTTTTAGAGCTTTTCACCTCTCTAGCCCTCAGAAGAAATTTAATGGTTAAAATATTCCTGTTCACCACTCCAAATAAATTTATGTCCATAAAATTGTATCGAAAAGTGATAAACATGGGAGGGGGGGGGTGCGTTCCCAGAAAACCGTACGTGATGAGGGAAAACGGGGGTCATTTTCGGATTCAGTAGGTCATTTTACATAAGAATCAGCTGGAATAGTGCCGGGGCTTTGTTTCATGCAGAGCAGTGTTATCGGAAAGAGCTAAAATTTTGTATGACCATACTAGAAGTCCTTCTGAATCAATTTCTATCAAAATATAATAAGGTTCCAATTCATAATTTTTTCAAACATTAATTTAATAATTATTATTGTATGCTAAAAACTATTTTTTAAATATAATATTAGATTAATTGTGTATAGGTTGTTTAACAGTAACTGGTTCAAAATATCAGAGCTATAGAGTTGTTATTTTGGAAGAAATATATATATATATATATATATATATATATATAGAAATCTAAGAAACTGATTTAGTATTTGGAGCTCCAATCTTTCTTTCCTCATAACTTTGAGACTGTAACACCTAATGATATGAAATTTGTTATCTTGTCACTATGCTCTCTACCATTTGTTGAACAAAAATAGTTATTTAGTCATTCCTTTAATAGGGTTTTTGTAGCTTATATGCCTAAATACAGTTTTCGTTGTGGGTTCTGTCCTCGGCGGAGCCTACAATTCTGATGATTGCGGGATCGGCGCTTCGACCTGGCTAAAGACCGTCGTGTTCACTAATGGTGACTGGGGCACGTTAAATAGGTCGTGGTCACAATGTCCCCCATGTTCCCATACCAAATCAATACCTCTGGGGGTACCTGATCAGGGGGTTATCGGCCTCTGATTGGGATCTAAATTACGATATGTGTGAGTGAATGGATGTATGAAAGGGACCTTCCTGTAAAACGGATGTGTTATGTATGTCGAGCAAAGTCGGACTTCCTCCCAATGGGGCTCAATAACATGGAAGGCGCACTCCCCTCGCCTCTTGCCGTCTTCGACGGGCCTGGCACTCCTCTGGTCTGCCAGTGTAGGCATAAGAAACAACAACAACAATACAGTTTTCGACCGATGTGCTCTTTCATAATTCTCTTTTATTTGTAAGTTTCACTAAAATTGAACTCTAAAATCATAGTGGACATCCTGTGTCTGTATATCGCTGTAAAATCCTTACTTAAACGAATGTAACATTTATTCCTGTGAAATACATATTACTATTTGATACTAGTAAGTAGATATATGTAATTTGCATAGAAGTGTTTTTGTGGTTAAATCATTGTGATCTATTTTGTTTTGCAGCACCTAGTCGGCCTAGAAACTTGACAGCTACTCGCATTACAAATAATTCTGTGAAACTTAGGTGGCTTGAACCTGAGCATGCCAACGGTATTATACAAGGCTACAACATTTACCATTTAGATGTTGGTCCAAATCATACCGAAAGAAAGAAAGTACTTAATCCCTTACAAGTCATGGAATTTGTACTTGGTTCCTTAAGTAAGTTTATGAAAATATTTGTCTAGTGTTTATATTAATATAAAAAGAAAAGCACACAAAATCAAAATAGACTCTAGTCCACTTTAATACTTGAGTGTGATTGTAAAATGTGTGAATAGAGAGAGAGAGAGAGAGAGAGAGATTTGATTTTCATTTTATCGAAAAAACAGTAGTTTATCATTTCCCTGCACTTATCCAAATATCACCACCTTTTCACTTCTGTTTCCTTTGCATATTTGATGTTCTTTCTTAAGAGTTCATATGAAGATAAAGCAAGCATCCTACATATTTCTCAAAAATATATAACAACGTTTCCCTTACGAAAAACTTTTGTAACGTTCCAAAGAATTCTATAGAGAAACAAAATTTAATTTTTATAAAAACTTGAGACAACGAGCTCAGATTCTATAGTAACGTATTTCGATAGAATACTATAGAGATGTTCTATAGAAAAGTATAAAGTAGTGAAACAAAAGAGAAATGAGCTTCTATAGAATTCAATAGCGGTTTCTCTACAGACATTCTCTATTGATGTTTCTATGAAGTTTACTTTATAGAGAGCTTATAGAAAAACGGTCCATAAATCTATAGGATTCTAAAGACCATTTTTTCTATTTAAGTTTTTGTAAAATTCTATATGGGGGGGGGTTTCGTCAAGGACGGCTGTCACAGTATCCCGACCATGGAGAGTATAGGGTAATAAAAAACCTGTAAACGTTCCATTAGCTTTGTGTTAGCCTACTGTTGAAGTGTTCTTGACCTAAGCACTATCGTGTAGAATTCTTTAGTTTATCCTTAGTGTTGGCTCAATGCCTTAAGTAGTATTACAAATTCATTTCAAATATCAGGCAAAGAAAATAATTATCTTACTGTTAAATTCTTACATAGAATCCTATTTTTCACCTCCCTTCAAATAACAATATAAAAGAAATGTCCCCTGAGTAATGTTATCTGGACTGTTTAAGAATTTATTTACTGTAACATGTTGACAATGCAGTCATTTTTTTCACTTACCCTCAAATAAAAGTTTAGATAACCCCTGATTAATGTTATAAAGACTGTTCTGATTTTGTTCATACAAAAAAATTTTAAAAAGACCGATTATAAAAAAGAAGGAATACTGGGTAAAAATTTTTTCATTAAATTACCAAGGTAATAAACTCAAATCAGAGCAATTTTGTTGCAAACTATTTTATACTCTACTGAAAACTATTTGTTCACTAGCTCTGTTTAAAATATGAATTGAATTTTACTGTACTGATTAAAATATCTTCTTATTTGAGTAAATAATCACCGACATAAAGATAGACTGCCAAATATTTTTCATTCATGTTATTTATTTTTAATATAAAATTTTTTATTGTTATAAAATTGAACTTTATTTTAATTTTTTAACAGAGCCATATACTCAATATAAAGTGTGGGTAAAGGCATACACAGGGAAAAATGAAGGCCTTGCAAGTAATAGCCTGGAGATTATAACAGATGTGCAAAGTAAGTGCATGGTTTCTAGTGCTTTTATATTTTTAAGAGAAACCTGTTAAAAGCTATCATACTAAATATTAATTTAATATTTAGTTTATTGACTCTTATATTAAAGGTATTCAAATTATACTTATAATGACGCTATAGGTACATAATACTTATGTTTATAAAATGATGTATCAAACCAATTGAATTACTGTTAGTTTCATATGTTCATGAATTATTTAAATTTGCTATTAAACTATTTTAGTGCATGGGAATTTGATTATTACTTTTATCCAAATGTTTTATTTTATTCTCATAAAGTTTGTTTGTATGTGATATTGTGTCTACATATCATTTGTAATTATATTTATATATATTTATACTATTTTAATGCATGGGATTTCGATTATTACTTTCATCAAAATATTTTATTTTGTTCTTATAAAATCTGTATGTATGTGATATTGTGTGTATATCACACACACATTTGTAATTTCTTTTTCTTTTTAAATTTAGGCCCTAGTGCTCCTTCTATCACAAATCTGACATGCCAGTCCATTGATAGTATCTATGTGCAATGGGATCGTCCCAAAATCGTTTTTCACCGAATTGATTATTATTTTATTTCTTATCGATCAGAAAATACATGGGACTTCGAAGAAATATCTGTGTCATCATCTCAAGAAAGGCAAAGTCATACAGTATGTATTTTTTGTTCTCATAATTTGTATACTAATGCCTTATAAATCGTCTTATTAAATTCTTCGTTAAACAAAATTTAAATGGTGTTACTGAGACAAGCTTTTTATTTTTACATAGATGATTATATCCAATCTAACCGCAAACATGATGTATGAAGTGAAAATTCAAGGGGCTAGTCGTAGTGTTGTGGAACATTCTAAATTATACAAAGGTCCATATTCTGAATTGAAAAAAATATTTTTGCAAAGTAAGTAATATTAAATTAGTCTAATTGAAAATAATGCTCCAATATGTTTTTCAGTTGTATGTTTCTTGTAATGTATGTTCTTTATTTATAATTGTTTGTGAGGCATTCTTGCAAAGGAGTATTTTCAGCTGATAAAAATGATGGATATGTGTAGGAGAGAGAAATCCAAAAGTCTAACTCAAAAGTTTCAGATTTAAACTAGTATTTAGCTCATGTAGATTTATTTTGCTTTTAGGTTTAACTAGTAGTTCCTTAGAAGAAGCTACCATTGGCGCTGGAATCATTGCAGGAATTATATGTGTTTCATTGGTGTTATTGGTTGCTATATTAGCTTTTGTCTTATGGAGGTAATATTTCTTGCCATTTATCTCATTACTTTCTTCCAGTATTCTATTTTGGGTTTGTATCTATTTTAAATATGAAGTGCTTCCTTAGATATTTTATTCTATATTCATTCTCAAATAAATTAATAATTCTGTTATAGAAGCATGGAATTGAGAAATGTAATCATAACTCAAAGGATGGTTAAATCACTTAAATTTGTTTAGTTGAAATTGAGAAAACCGTACTCAGAATGGAAGAAGTCTGCACACTGAATATTTTCTGAATAGCTCGTTGTGTTGCCTAAGTGCAACATTCATTCAACTACCTACCTACGTGAATTTTTTCTGTGTAGGACAATATGCATGCTCTTAGTTTTGTAAGATCTGAATTTGTGTTAAGTACTGCAACCACTTTATTGAAATAGTGATTGCTTTGTTTTGTTTGAAAGTATGTTAAAATCCATTGCCTTAAGTTTTAATTTTTGATTATAGGAAATATTTTCAAGCAGCATATTATTACCTTGATGATCCACCTCGCAAACGGCCTACATCTGACCTTTCAAAAACTTTTGGTTGGTAACTTTTCTTTAGTCTTTTCTGTTTTATTTGCTTAAAGAAATTTTATTTCACTGCATTTTAAATGCCTTTGACTGGTTTTAGCTCTTACATACTTCATTGTATTATGCATTCACAAACTGATTGAAAAATATGAACACTCTTAGTGTGTAGTGCTGTTTCAGAAATTTTTTCTTTTTAGGTTCAGCAAACAGATTTTTTGGAGATTGTCGTGTTTTATTGTAAAAATAAAATCTAAAAGTAGTGGTATTTTTAACCTTAAACAGTAAAAATATGTGCTATAAAATGTACAGACCAAACTTTAACAACCATTAAAACCATTCACTACAAAACGATTGTATGAAAGATTGTCTAAGAAAGGAAAACATAAAAAATGAGGAAAAAGAAAGATAATAACATTTGACAATTGTAGATTTTTATTCAGATTAAAGTTAGACTAGTAGGCATGCATTATTTTATATTCATTGTTAAATGCAGTATTTTTGTTCTTAACTGCTATGATAGTAAAGTTATGTTTTAATATAGATTTCAAAATACTTGGATATTTCTTATATGTTAACTGATAATTTGAATACTCTTGGGGCTCCAAACATCATGCAAAATAATTGACATTCAGAAATTATGAATAGATGTGATTAGATACAACTTGCACACAGTTTTCAATTACAAAATTGTTTTGATGGAAATCACAGAACAAATATTTTATAAACAAAAGAAAATGCTTGTATGGGATCTGAATTAGAAACAGTTATACTTTAATCATATAATTACGCTATTTGTGTTACAGTAGCCAAGTCTACATCTGATTTTTTTTTATACTTTAGTGCTAATTTTCTTTTGTACTATTTGTTTCGCTTCAGGCGATTGTGACAGTAGTGCTATTGATGTATCTTCTTGGCCAGATCATGTTTGTAATCTTCATGCAGATGGGGATATTGGGTTTTCCAAAGAATATGAGGTGAGAAAGAGATTTTTTTTTATGTGCATTGGATTTTGTTATTATGAGGTTTCTGATATCAATTATCAGGTCATACATTAGTAATTTGTTTTTAAACATGCAAATAATTAAGACATTGAAGATGTATTCTGTAACTTTATAATATGTATCACTTGAAGATATTGAACGAGAGAAAACCAGATCCAGGAGAAAACTCTTCAATTGAAATATATAAAGTTGCTTTATTTTGAACTTATAAATACTTCTTAGACATCAAGTATTCACACATAAATATATATTGTTTCTTTATAACTATATTAAAATATTTTAATTTGCTCATATAAAGTGTAGCATGAATGTATTTCTGCCCTCTCAATTTAGAATATCTCATTAAACTAAATAATCTTAGTGAATAAATTGTAAATCAACTACCATAATTTACCAGGTTTATTTTAGAAGGGGTAGATTCAGATATGGTATATATGATAAAGTATTATTCTATAAACACAGACAGCGTTTTCTGTAGTTGAAATTGTCTCATTAGCATTGATTTGAAATAATTTTGCTAAAGAAACATTTACATTTAAAATTTGAATAAATACTTGTGTATTTTATTTCAGAGTATTCAACAAGCGACCGATTTGGAATTATCTTCAGAGTGCTCTCAACTTGCAGAGAACAAAAATAAAAACCGATATGTTAACATAGTGGCATGTGAGTTACCTTATTCATTATTAGATTAGATAACAAATTTTGTGATTTGGTATTTTTTATGGTAACAATATGTAATTATTCTTTATGGGCAATTCCATACTAAATAAGATAATCTTGTCATCAAATAACCAATAGCAACCCTCTAAATAAGAAACAGCAGAATATAGTTTCCTTCCTTCGTAATTTCCAAAAGTTCCTTCGAATTCCCCCTCAACACCCTTGGTTACATAGCCTAGTGCTAAGGAATTCGATATTGAAAGAATGGAAGATTCGGATTTGAAGCTTGGAGAAGATGTGTCTGAACTAGTTTTTTCTATTCACAGATTTTTTAATCAATGGCCTAAGTGTTCGTCAACACACAAACAAATTCAAGAAGACTTGAAACTTCCCACTCAGTATTTCATCAAGCATTGGCTAAGCTTAAAGCCAGCTGCTGAAAGATTGCTTGAACAGTGGATTGCAGTGAGAAAGTATTTCCTTGACTACATTCCAATAAAGAAGCCAAACATGATACAAAGACCAGGCTACATGATAATTGTTCATTTACTTAAAAGAGAAACTCTCAAGGGTGAGGTGATATTTGTCATATCAAGTGCAAGTATATTTAACCGTGTGACCGAATTTCTTCAGAAAAAGGAACCCCTAATACATAACCTTCATTTTAAAGACAAATTTTAATTTTAAAACTATATCCCGAATATACCTCCTACCAAATTTTTATACTTTTCCTCAAACCAAATGGGAATAAATGGGGATTTTAAAGTAAGTGTGTGATTTACTGATGTTTGCTTTTAAATAAATTACATTCTTCAATTCTTATTTTCAGATGATCATAGCCGAGTTGTTTTGAAAATTCTCCCCGGGCAAAAGAAAACCACAGATTACATAAATGCTAATTATATTGATGCAAGTATAATGTTATTTATTGATATATCATTGTTTTTCTGTAGGCCTCTGAACTAAAGAAAATCTTACATTTTACAAAATTTCAAACGATTTTGAAAATCTGCCAAGATTTTCAAACTTTCTTAATGTGATCCTTAACACATTTGGTAATCCCCCTCCCTTTTGAAGTTGTATCTCTAATACTATAAAATGAAGTGTATGTGTGTAGTGTCCTGACGAATCTATGGTACTTACAATATTGGGATTCGACACACAGGTAGTCTGAATTTTTTGCAATTTTTCTATCGCGCCCGAATATTAAAATTTTATCTAGAATATTTTAAAATTAATTTAATGCATTTAATATTATTATTGGTTTTTTTTAGGCTGGCAACACCATAAAGAAATGACAGATTCTAAATTTATTTTTTCCGCTTCCGTTTGATTCTCCGAGGAGCGATTTGTCAGCAGACTAAAAAAAACCAAAGTTTTAACTGAGTTCTTTTTTCTATCTCATAGATCGTTATAGGTAGAGTAAAAATTTCAACGGATTTCAAATCTGCGGAAAATATTTTACATTAGATCGATACCTAAAAATATGATTTAAAAACATGATCTTCATAACGGCGTTGAACGTGGTGTTGGTATGCTTAGCAAACCAAATGGGAATTCGTAGCCTATTGGATAACACCCACAACGGGCTACGCCGTGATGGCCTCGTCATTGTCAAATGCGGCCAAATTCGAATTGTGAAGAGATCAACCGGCGTGACGTAACAATATCTTGCGAAGATATAAATATTTAATTGAAAAATTATTTATTAAAAAAAATCAAGTGTATAAGGTATCTACTTGGTGTAAAATTTTCCGCATATTTGAATTCCGTTGAATTTTTTAATCTATCTTTAACGATCCCGATTTTACAAAAAAACTAAACAATGCCAGTAAAAATGTTTCCTATTTGTTTTGCTTTCCTTCGCTGTGGAATCGTTTGAGCGCCAGAAATGGAATCTGATTTCTCGAATCTTAATTGAAACAAAGGTCATGCTTCGCAACGGCGTTCGTATTGCAAAAAATTTAAGTTTCAATTTAAAAATGATTTATTTAAAGAAAATCATATTTTTCGGTATCAATCTAATGTGAAATTTTCCGAAGATTTCAAATTCGTTGAAATTTTTAGTCTATCTTCAACGGAATGGGAGATAGAAAAAAGAACTACATAACTCCAGTTAAAACTTTCTTTTTTTCTTCGGCTTAAATCGTTTCTTCGCATAATGAAAGGGAAACGGAGAAAATAAATTTATAATCTGTCATTTCTTTATGGTGTTGCCATTCTAATTAAAACAATAATAATTAAATTAATTATAAAATTTTCTAGATTGAATTTTAAAATTCGGGCTTTGTACAAAAATTGCAAAAAAATCGGACTACCTGTGTGCCAAATCCTATCATTGTAAGTGCCATAGATTCATCAGGACTGTACACGCAGACACTTCCTTTGGTAATAGTAGAGATATATATTCAACTTCAAAAGTGGGGAGCGGGAACCGCATAATGCAAAAGAAGCGCATTAAGTGGATATCTGTTTGTATTCACTGTAAAACAAAAATGAATTTAACATTTCATACAAAATTTCAAACTCATTGGAAGCTCTCCAAAGTTTTTCAAACTTTCTTGACGTTATCTTCAACACATTTTGTAAAAACTCCTTTGACATTGTATTTTTTGAAATTTTGGAAAATCCCATTATGCAAAAGAAATATATCTAATGGAAAATATTTGTTATTTTCTGGCTTTCAAACTAAAATGGATTTAACATTTTACGAAATTTCATAGCATTTTGATACTTTTCCCATGATTTTCAGACTTTCTTAATGTTATTCGTAACAAATTTTATAAAATTTCCTGTGAAAAAGTATATTAATATATATATATATATATATATTTGTTATGTATTCACTGTAAAACTGAAATTAATATAACATTTTACAAAATTTTAAATGTATTCCCAAGCTTTTTAAACTTTCTTAACGTTTGCCCTAATATATTTTGTAAAAACTCACTTGTGTGTGTGTGACATTGTAGAGCCGTCAAAATAAAAAACGACTCACCCGCACCGATCGCAATTGTCCGATTGCAATTGACCGATCGCAATTGCACAATTTATGTCGCAGAGCAAAATGAAAGGTGGCAATCAATAGGGATGAATGTTTTCAACAAATATCAACATTTAAAATTTGTCTAAGGGGCCGTCTTAATATTAAATTGGGTGCTTGCTCCGAAATTTCAATACGAACCCTCATCTTTTATCACAAATTTGGATTCTACACACAATTTCGGCGGAAATAAAAAAAAGTTATTCAATTTTATTGGATTTTTTACCGATTTGTAAGTGTTTGAAAATTGAATCTCCTAAGTTTAAATTGGTGTTTCTCGTTTTTTGTAATATTTGCAACAAACATTAATTTTCCTTGGAAATTGATTTTCCATCCTTTGCTACCCAAAAACCCAAACACAATCTATAAACATTTTATTCATTAAACTAAATTTTGCTATTTTTATACATTATAAAATTAATATTCATAAAAATTATGAATAAAAACCTGGGCAAATTTTAACTCCATGCGATTCAACTGTTACTGAAACATCGGAAATCGAAATTTCAGCTCATGACATGCATAATTAGTAGCGCAGTGAGACTGTTTGCAAAATTTCATGATTATTACCGTTATTGGGGATTGTTCACAAAGTGAAAACAGAAATTTCTGCCAACAGATCCTGGGATTCGATCAGAATGGATTCTGACTTTGTCACCATCTTAATGGACTCCATACGAAGGCGCCTGCAACAGGTCCTTGACTGCGACGGCCACTACACGTCTTTATTAATATTTATAATGTGATTGAACTCCGAACATTTATACACTCCCTCAATGGTTTTTATAGATTTTCTCGGTCAATTTTACGCCGCTTAACATTATTTTTTCATCAAATCTGCCTGAAATTTTGTGTAGAATCAAAATCTGTGATAAAAGATGAGGGTTCGTATTGAAATTATAGGAGCAAGCACTCAAGTTAATATGAAGACGGCCCCTTAGATAAATTTTAAACATTGATATTTATAGAAAACATTAATCCCTATCGATTGCTACCATCCGTCTTGTTCTGTGATGTAAATTGTGCAATTGCGATCGGGTGAGTCGTTTTTTATTTTAAGGCTGTACATCAATGTTAGAGATTTTGGAACATCATATTCAAAAGAGACACACTCACAGAAGCTAATGCAGTTAAGTCCAGAGAACAAAATTGAGAAAATTTGTGCTTTTTAATACAGTGGTTTTCAAAATATATGGTATATTAATTTGATCAGAAAAGTATATAGTCTTTTTTCAAAAGGTAGGCTCTGCAACAAATAAGATATACAAATAAAAATACAAATACAAATATTGACGACCAGCTACAGGCTCAAGCCCAACAAGGCTGGTCTTTTGTTTATGAATTCTCCAATTCCCACTGACTATCCAATTGTGTCTTAAATTCGTACACTCCCTTTGAATTAACTATATTTTCTGGCAACACGTTCCATTTGTCTATTACCCTATGAAAGGAGTAGTTTTTCCTTAAATCCCGATTAAAATGTGTCCTATTCAATTTATACCCATGGCCCCTTGTTCTGTTATCCCTATTGAAATTTAAGCCCTCTGGGTCCCCTTGTTTTACAAACTTGAAAAGCTGAATCAAATCCCCCCTCCTTCTTCTTCTTTCCAGTGTATACATGTTTAGCTTACTTAAACGTTCATTATAGTCGAAATTTGCTAGCCCCTTTATTATTTTTGTAGCTCTGTGCTGAACCCTTTCAATTGATTCTATGTCCTTTCTCATATATGGAGCCCAGAATTGTACAGCATATTCTAGGTGTGGTCTTACTAAATCCTTATATAACGGCAAGATTATATTCTTATCCCTTGAAGTTACAGTCTTTTTAATATACCCCAATAACCTATTAGCCTTTTTACCCACAGCTGAACATTGATGACCCATTTTAAAATCCCTGTGAATTATCACCCCAAGATCCTTGACTGTTTCTCCCTCCTTTACCTTTACTCCCTGCAGCCTGTACTCGGCTCCACTATTCCTGTAACCCATATGCCCATATGTACGATGTGCAAATAAAAACTTAACGAATTTATGTAAAAATAGATTGTTCGAAATTGTTCCGTGTTTCTCAGTTCATGTTGTAATGTATGGAAGCGTTAGTATATGCAACGTCAGAACTGGCGAAACGGAGGTCACATGACGGATTATTCTGGTTTACACTTTTTCAAAGAATTTTTTACGAATGCGGCCTCAGTGTTTCCAATACATATCGAAAGAAGACGAATTTAGTTTTTATTTCAAAGTTTACGTAAAAAAATATTGAAAAAAAGTGGCATTATACAAAATAGCTTTTGAAATTATTATACTACATATATAGAGGCTATAAAAAGAAGGCTTTCTGACCAAGAAAAAACGAATCAACAAGGACCTTTCATAACTAATTAAAATATTATTTATTCCATTAAAATTTACAAAAATCAGAAAATATCAAAAAATGAACTTAAATTATGTATTAGCTTTCATATTAGGTATCAAACCATTTTGAAAGTCTTCCCAATATTTTCAAACTTTCTAAACGTGAGCTTTAAGATGTTTTTAAAAATTACGTAAACGTATACCTATCTCCAAAATATTGGAGAATTACATTTTTCAAAAGTTTTATTTTTTAGTTAATAAGTTTAAAGTTAATATTTTTCATACATTTGCTTTCATAACAATCCATTCTGACTTTGTCTTGAATTGTACTAAAGAAGGAAAAATCTTTTATTTTATTTTGAGTTTTCATACACCAATTACATGAGTGCATTTTTCCACTTGTGACAGCAAAGCTGAAACTGAACATTTTGCTATTGCTTAAATTACCCTCATATGTTAATTTTTTATAACTCTATTTGAAGTGTTAATATCTCTTGATATCTGTTAGGAAAGTTATAGGAAGAATTCCTTTGGTTTATGAATTATTTTTATGTATTTCTTATTTAAAGTTATAATGGAAAGAGGAGAATATATACGAGAGTTACAAAAGTCTTGTGTTGTTTTGTAAAATGAGGAGGTTTTAAAATTGACATACACAACATTCATATTTCTTGGATAACTATGAGCATAAGCTCATGCACAACATCTTACTTTACAAACAAAATTATTTCAGTTCACCATCCCCTTGGGGGCCAACTGTTTTATTACATACAAAGTAGTTTTGCAGCAAGGTTTTTTTAAACTTAACTTTCATTTGAAATTCTACTATGCCATTATATGTAGTTCCTAATAGCTTTTATGGAAATGTTGTTTTCTTTTTTACATTTTTAGGGATACAATGAACCTAATGCCTACATTGGAACTCAAGGACCACTTCCTTCAACATTTGATGACTATTGGAGGATGATTTGGGAGCAGAAAGTGTACATTATTATTATGATTACTAATCTTGTCGAGAGAGGAAGAGTAAGTCACACACATTAAATAAACACACACATAAGATAAATAACACACTCCTAATTTAAATCTGAGTTACTTTAAACTATGTTGGAAAAAAAGAAATTTTTTTAAAAAGTGCAACTCAAAATACACAAAGAAAAATAAAATATTTTGAAAATTATTTGAAAGTAAATGTTTGAAAATCAATTTCGGTAAAGAGTTTTACCTTTGACATCTATTTATCAAAATTCGTATCATCGTATTCAAATTTGGAGATTAATGCTTTTGTAAGAGTGAGTTGTTAAAATTGAAGAAACAAAATCAAAAGATAATTTATTGAATTTTATTTATTTGTTAATAATTTATTTTTCTACTTATTTTAATGTAAAGGAAACCAATATTATCTTGTAGGTTTTTATTAATTAATTTAAAAATCATTATTAATATTTTTTGGAGAAAAGGCAGAATCTTTACCTTTACATCCGGAAGTAGTTAAAAAAACTCATGAAAAATTAAATATTTGGTTTGCGTTATCTTTTACCAACTGGAACTTAAGGCTTACATATATGAAAAGCTTTATAGGCTTTTGAAATGATGAAAAAATATTTTTAGTAATCATATACAAGCTATAAATGAAAAAATAATTTATTTTAAGGAAGTTTGATTCTCAATTAGAATTACTGCATTAACTCTTCAGTATTATTTTTTTTTTAAATTGGTGAACATAATGGATACATGTTTAATTAACCAGAAAAATAAGAAATTTTGGATGTTGTATAAAGACATTTCAAAAAAACAATTATTCGATAAAAATAAGCAAGAAGTTTAGAAATAATTTCAACAATTTTTTCTTGACTTTATTAAACATTGTTCTTATACTTATCAGCTATCTGATTTTGTATTTTAAATAGAGAAAGTGTGATATGTACTGGCCAAAAGAAGGTTCTGAACTGTATGGCATCATTCAAGTTAAGCTAACTCAAGAAGTGGAATTAGCAACGTATACAATACGTACCTTTGTAATTCGAAATTTGAAGGTCAAAAAGGTAAAAATTTTATCTGAAATTAACAAACTATTAATATTCTCATAAGATTATATCTTTGAGATTAGTTTTAAGGTATTAAGAAATTCATATTTTATATTTAAAAGATGTCAACAAAAATATTCTCTTTTTATTCAGGAAATTTTTCCATAAAAACTATCTTCAAATGATAGCATTGTATCCAATTAGACAGTAAATATATTAAATACTAGCAAAATACCCGACCCTACTCGGATTTAATTGGTTTACTCTAGATTGATGAGCTGATCAAAATATATAATGACTTATGTCTTTCGTAGAATAAAATAATATTTTTAAATCTTTCGACATCTTTATAATTTCTACAACTTACTTTGGATAGAAATCCTCCACATGCTTATCCATTCATGTAATACATGTCATATATATCGTACCTTTGCTGTATGACAAAGTTACAAAATGGCGAAAGGTGACACTAAGGTTACTACTATACAAAAGACGATTTTGAGGGAGATTTGTAATTTCCTTTCTTAAGTTCTTTTCATGTTTAACTAAAAAAATGACGATTTACGGCGAGTGCACTCATAGTCAACTAAACAATATATTTTTACTTGTGGCACTCTTGCATCAGGCATGCGACATTGTCGAATTTCGCCATCTTCTCCTGTCACAAAGAATTTTTTTAATGTTTGAAAAGTTCCAGTTCGGATTTTTTAAACATTATTATTCTTTCAATAACGGCATGATTACACTTAAAATTTGCTTCATTCTGACTAACCGACTAACCTGAAACATGAAGTTGAATACTTTGTGCTTTTGTTGCGTGTGATGAACTGTAAATACAATTTATTAGAATAATAAATATTTTACACAGAAAACAAAAGAAAACGGTGAAATAAACAAAATAAAAGTTGTGGGGAAAAAAGTTGTTTTAATGATATTATTTGATTCTTTTTTTTTATTTCTTGATCTTGAACAGTTGCCACTTACAACTAAAGAGTGCACATAATTTAGAAATACGAAATTAGTTCAGAGCGAAAGAAACAGAAAATATCACTGTATGCACATGATCAACCAATGTCTTAGCAGTTAGCTGCCGAAAGTTGTTTGGTTGATGCCTTTTTAGGGCTGTTTGCTCAAACTTAGTTAAATGCTGATAAGCTAAAACAGACCATCCTTACTTTTAATAAATTTAAGTGTTGAATACAAAGACTCCCATCAATGTGAAGTACTGAAAATTAAGATTATTCTCAGCGCACTCTTTGATTTTACAATATTCTTGTTCTGGAATCTGTTTCCAAATTTCAATAGTTGAACAACCATTTTGTTTTACCTGTTTCAATTCTTCATCTTCTCGAAGCTCCAGAGCTCCAACAACTGATTGGGTAAGGAGGAATCTGGTGGTAAACTTGATTGAACTAATTTTCAGTTTCTCATTGTTTCTTTTGTTATCTAAGATAAAGAAATGTCTCTTTTAAATATTCCTTCCTGAAATGTGGCTTCCAAGTGTAGGGTAGCTGGTCACCCTTGATCTAATACATTGTGGAGTAAGATAATAAAATCTTTGTAAATGAAGTCAAGCATGTTTTTCTAGCAAAACCAATTATGGTACTTGTTTGCTTTAGAAGTGACCCTTTTATGACAAAGTAGGAAAATTTTATTTGTGTTGACAAAATATTGAAGATTCTTAAATAGTGACTTGTTAAATCAGGCGTGTCTTGAATATGGATTGCTTTTCCAATTTAGAAAACATCTGCAGAAAGAACTGTTTATCAATATCATTATACCAACTGGCCTGATCATGGTGTTCCTGAACACCCCTTACCAGTATTGAGTTTCATACGTAAATCAGCTTCTGCTAATCCTCCTGGTGGAGGACCCATCATTGTGCATTGCAGGTGTGTGGAACTTTTTCAGTACCTTATTATTACTTGTGTGTAATGGATAAAAAATTCTAAAATTTTGAATGGCAGAATGCTAATAATTTATGGTAAAGTTATACTACTGAATTGCTTAAGATTTATAGTTGCAAAGAGTGTTTAACTCTTACAAATCAACTGAATAAAAAAACAGGGAAAGCAGGTGAATATTACAAAACTGAAAAGTTTAAGAACTAACTTTAAAGCAATTAGTTAAAAAAAAAAGATGTTTTAAAAGTTGTTTTTAAAATATTGAACATTTATTAACTCATATTTGTAATAAACCAAAGCTTGACGATGCTTCTGCTTAATAATTTACTTTTTTGCCATGTATCTATTAAACATTGCAAGACAATGTTATTGTTATTAAGCTATATTTAGATTTCTTAATGGAATTGAAGTATTCAACTACCTCACATAAAGTACAATTTAGTTTTATTGTAGTTGTTCCTCAATTTTTATTATGCTTTGAAACCAGTCATTTGACATAATTATTCTGAAGGGGAAAGTGTATTAGTACAAACAAAAATGTAACCAATAGAATATATTAGCTTTTGTTTTCTAATATCATGGTTTCTGATTTTAGATTAATTTACATTCACATAAAATAAGAATCTTTCTCTCTAAACTGAAATGTATGAATGGCATAATTTAAATAGATCTTAATATTTAAATGGATTAAAAAGTAAATAAAAAAAATCAGAAATTTACAATTATGAATTTTTGATATATAGACCAAACGATATCGCCAAATGAATTTTCCTTACAATATACCTAACAATATAAGATTTAGAGTTTTTGCAGCATAATTAAGATACTTAAGGCACATTTATCAGATATCTGTCTAACTATATCATCACTCTGTTTCCATTATCACCTTCAAACTCAGTTTCATTCATAGTTAAATTATTTTTCAATATTTGAACATGGTCATTTTACTATCAAGACTATGAAAGTCCAATTTGTTTTGTTTATGAGGCTTTAAAATAATTTGGATGTAAATATGCTTACTAAAATTGTTTCAAAAGCTCCCAAGCCTACATCAGTTAAAAAGCCCCTTTTAGAAGTAATTTTTGAACCTTGTATCTCAATAACTGGTATACATTTAGTATCTTGTTTTTTAACACTTCTGAAAACTTTTGGTTTCAGGACTTACGAGGTTCTAATAGTAAAACGACGATACGCATGAGTATTTTTGTAAAATTTGTTTGATAGCAAACACATATCTCACAATGATTAAATAAAAGTTTTTGCTATTTCAGTGCTGGTGTTGGTAGAACTGGAACTTATATAGTTATTGATGCAATGCTAAGGCAAATAAAACATAAGCAATCACTTAGTGTTCCAGGATTTTTAAAACACATTCGTCAACAAAGAAACTTTCTCGTTCAGACAGAGGTATGTTTGAAGTCTTTTTAAATCAAAGCATTTTGCTTCACATAGCATGGGAACTTTAACTATAAGAGCAAATTATAGCTATATTGTCATTTGTTAAACTATTTTATCCATATACATCTGTTCTTGGAATTATCATTTACTGTTTTGGTGATTGTATCTTTCTGAAATATTTTTAAGAAGTTTCTTTTAATTTTATATTTGGAAAAACTATACATGTATGTTTTAAGAAAACAACAAAGAATAGGTTTAATTTCTAATACTTAAATTGAGGAGAAAATATTAATAACTATAAGAAACTTTTAACGTATTTGCTGTGCTTCTCAGTTTGTCTCACATCGATTATTTATTTTTGTTTTACATTTTTTAAGGCGTTATTTTAGTCATGCTATAATTTTGTAACTCATTAGGTTTGTTTAATATGGTCATGCAACTTGGAAACTGTAGAGTGCCTAGGAAACTGTAGGTGCTGCTTGCTCGATTACTCCCTATGTATACTTCTCTCTTCTGTGTCAGTAAAGCTTTACTTGTATATGTGAATTTGCTTGACATTGTTTGCCACAAACTTGGTTCAAAATATACTTTGTGCCATAAAATCCAACCAACCATGCTGTCATTTTAAGTACGGTTATACCAAAAGTACTTTTAAAGTTTGCAGTTAGTAATATCTATACTTATGTGCTGTAGTTTATAAAAAATCTTGTTTTGACTTGAATCTCCACTTTTATAAAATAATTTGTCAGTTGTATTATGTAGTGCACAACTGTGTGTTATGCAATTATAAAGTTAAAATGTTTGAATTACTCTATTAATGTTGTACTCTTTTTTTTGTGGTGGTTAATTGGGTGCTTAATACTTATCGATTTCTCATAGGAGCAATACATATTCATTCACGATGCATTACTTGAAGCAATTGAAAGTGGAGAAACTGAGATACCTGCACAAGGTTTTGCAGAATATGTGCAAAACCTTGAGATGTCTCATAATGAAAATGAAAAGGAATATTCCCTTCTGCTCGAAAAGCAGTTCAAAGTAAGATTCAATTGAAAATATTTGTAGTGAGAAGTAGTGTTTGTTCTGTAAAGTATACGAGACTGTTTAGCTTTTATCTCTCTAAAACTTATTAGAAAATATCTAAATTATATGTAAACCCTAACATTTCATATATTTATTTTTAAATTTTAAAATAGGGTCAATATCTTTTGACTCATTTATCAAAATATTTTCTTTTGTACTATATATTTGTATTTTAAGTACTATGTGTATTTGTTACAGCTTGTTACTAGTTTTAAAGCAAAAGATTTCAGCATAATATCAGCCACCAAAGTCTGCAATCGATCCAAAAATCGAAATATGAATATTATTCCTGTTGAATCTCACAGAGTTCATATTACACCTAAACCAGGCAAAGATGGATCTGATTATATAAATGCTAGTTTCCTGCAGGTACGTATGTGTGCAATATGGCAACTGCTTTTATTTTTGCAAATTTCTATGTTTCCAGTTTTTTGAAGTATTTTTTTCGTAGGGATTCAACAAATTAAATGAATTCATCATCACACAGCATCCAACTTTTGATACTATGCCAGATTTTTGGCAGATGATTTGGGATCATAATTGCCAAACTATTGTTATGCTGTCTTTTGTAGATGAAAAGGTATTTAGGAACATATTTATTACTTCGATAGTGCAGGTATACTAACTACCAGGGCTCGGATTTTGTTGACAAAAATTGAGCTTTAACATTACCTAAAATATGCTTAATTGACCTAAAAAAACTAATTAACTGTCTTAATCTTGTAATTCATGTAGTAATGATTTGCAATATTTTCTGTTAGACAAATTTCTCAATCGAAATTTTAAGAGCTTCGAAGTTTGTTTCAGAGCAATTTTACAAAAGAGTAAAATCAGGAAATTCAATTACTGCAGACAAATGACCATATAAACAAATGAATAAGTGGTTAAATATAATACATTCTCAATGAAATCAATCTCTGTTATACCACATATGTGAAATATATAAGTAAACTGAGCATTATTATTGAGAGGAACTTTAAAAAGTTTGTCCAACATGGCTACTAGTAGTCACATGACTGCTCTAAGTAAAATAGACTTGGTTGGCCTGTTTGACACTTTTTACTTTTTTCATCACTTCGTTTGCTACATAACATTTTATGACAGGGTAGATGCCATTTCTATAAGGGTGTGACAAAAATAGTGAAATTGACAGCCTATGGAAGGAGTTGCCAGCAACTTCTTATATCTTTTATTGTATTGGTGTCTCTTGGAGTATGTTCCAAGATAAAGAGTTGATCGCAGTGCAACTTGTAAAATATGGCCTCTTAGACTTGGTCTGGGAGATTCACCAAGGGGGATTTGTAACAACAAAACTAGAGGAAACTCCCTCCAGCCCTCACATGGCCAAATTGGCCCTTGTACCAAAAAATTCCAAAACCAAACAACCCTCACTCTTGAGGTGTACATGATTCACTAACTAATACAAAATCAAAAAAAGTTTTAGGTTTGCGTTGTAGTATAAATCGTGCATTTGTTTGACAATAGAAATTACAGATGATAAACTTGTGATGCATTTTGTAGTAAAAATGAAATCAGCAATGAAATATAGGGACTTAAGGCAGTTTCAATTCAAATTTGGAGGACAAAACAAAACTAAAACACGAAAATGATCAAACTATTCTACTAATCTCAACAAATGACTAAAGAGTGCCCTCGAAATCCCAACAAATGACTAAAAATTTCCTAAAAATCTAAAATTTCTAAAACATAAATAAAAAAATCTGAAATGTGTAATTTAAGAAATCTTAAAATCTAAAAACCTTAAAATGACATAACAGGTAAATATCCCCAAATCACCAAAAAACTAAATAGCGCATATGAAACTATCTATATAGGCATTGTTTATGAAGTGCTTACAAAATGTCAACAAGATCCGAGATCTGCTAATTATATTAATTACTATACACACAGTTAATTTGTTTGGAAGGAAATTTAAATAAAAGCTTAATTATTTTAGGACTATCCATGTTTCTGGCCAGAAGAGGATAAAGAAAATGATTATGGGACATTCAAAGTCAAACTAAGTGAAGAATGTAGTCAAGGTTGTTTTGTAACTCGTGATTTTATACTTCAGTCCACACAAGATGATTATGAAGTTATTTGTCGTATAATTGGATGCTCTGGGTGGCCCGAATGCTGTTCACCTTTGAGTGTTGTCTATGATCTAGTCCACTTAGTGCAGGATTGGCATTTAGAGTACCAAAACGGCCCAATGGTGGTTGTTGACAGGCAAGTAAAAAGTTAATGTTTTAAATAATATTTATATTTATAAAGAAAATAGATACAGGGGTTGGACAAAAATATAAAAACACCTAGTGAAATGCATGCTTGAAAAGAAATGTTTATTCTAGTGAAATGTGTTGGTGGCACTAGTGTTTTCTTCTCCTTCTGACACCACCTATACAACTTCGTAAATATGTTGCGCAGGTGAGTCGTTGTCGGGGCACTGTTCTGTGAAGTTGTAATTGCATCATGTCATAGCTAACAGACTTCGAACGTGGGCAAATTTTTGGAGCTCGTCTGGTGGATTCTTCCGTAAGCAAGGTAGGCGAAGTGTTTAGTGTTTCATGAGGTACTGTATCTAAGATTTATTCCCCATATTTAAAAAGCGGAAAAACATCACAGCACAGATGAAGTGTGTATTGAATGATCGTGACAGCTGAAATGAATGACATGCTTACAAACCCTATGAGTACTAAAACAATAAGAAGGGAGCTCCATAAGCAGGGTACTTCTGGCCGAGCTGCAATTCAAAAACCATTCATCAGTGATGCTACTGCCCGTAACAGGAAGAAGTAGTGTTTAAGTCACATACAATGGAGCAATGGAGGACAGTAATTTGGTCGGATGAGTATTGTTTCCCACTTCTGGCCGAGTTTACATCTGGCGAACGCCATCCCAAGCCTATAATACAAACTGCTTGTTGCCAGGAGTGAAACATGGCCGTGGTTCTATGATGGTTTGGGTAGACATATTGGGATTTTCTGAGCACGAGGATGATTTGTCACATCTCCACTGGACACCACAGTCACCAGACCTCAATATTATTGAATCTTAGTGGTCTACATTGGAGAGGAAAGTGCATGATCACTTTCCACCACCATCATCATTATTTGAACTTGTCACCGTTTTGCAGGAAGAATGGTAAAAAATTCCCATGGCAAGCATACAGGAACTGTATTTATCCATTCCAAAAAGACTGCAAGCTGCTTTGAATGCCAACGGTTTTCCTACACCATATTAAGCAAGGTTACATGTTGTTTTTTAGGTGTTTCCATAATTTTGTCCAACCTCTGTAATTTTTTGATAAAAGTTAAATATACATAGACCGACAAAATATAAAATATTTCTGTTGAAAATAATTGGAAAACTCAATTTTTTTATTTTATACATTTCAAGTCATTGGAAGTGAAATGTTATTTTATTAGTTTAACTTTAATTCTGAATTAAATTATTATTTGGTCAATACAAAGTTTTGAGACCAATAGCATATGATAAAACAAGGTTTCAATAATTTATTAATCATTTAAATTTTTTAACATTTTTATCTTCATTAGTATGAGAGTTACCATGTTTATATGCATATAAATTTAATTTCTATGCTCTTTAACTTCTTTTGAACTTATGGAGTTTAATAGTGTTTATTTTCTATGTGCAATTTCTTTTCAGCAAATTTGTCCGGCTTAGTTCAATATGGAACTCTTTTAACTATACGTACTGACTTTGAGTTTAAGATTTTGCAGCTAAATATTTTGTCAAATAAATTTGCCTGTAATTAAAGTAGTTTCGAGTATATCATCATTTATCCTCTTCGTTTACATTAACTCTTCATTTGCCTCAAAAGATATCTGAAAAAGTTATTGTGCCAAAATCTTACCTTACAAAATCTGTTATTAGAAACTTCAGAAAAGTTACAATTATACATGAAAGAAAGTAGCCTTGAAATAATAAGGGTTACAGGTTAAAACATTATGAGTATCAGTTTATATAGTACTTCATCCAAATTTTGTGAAGCTGAAATATAATTTTTATCATACTGTTTGTTTACTACAAGAACTATTATTAAAAATTGAATCTTATATAGATGTTTAATATTTTATGTGTTTAAAGTTTTGATTAATTGAATTTACTTTTAAAAATCTTTTTCGCATAGTACATTACATCAATGTTGCTTATATAAACAGTTCCAATTTGTTAAAAAATTGATGCTTGCTGAAGAATCTTGATTTTTCTTAACTTTAGTTTTCAAATTATATATATATATATATATATATATATATATATATATATATATATATATATATATATATATATATATATATATATATATATATATATATATATATATATATATATATATATAATCAACTTCTTGATTTTTCCTCCAAGACAATAGTGTCCTTTAATGACCTCAGAATTGACTGGTGAATCTGCTTTCATCCAACTACTTCGTTAACCAATTATTTTGTTTGACATTTTTTACTTGACGCTGTCTTGTGTTTGGCATAGTTTGGTCAAATATTGCCCCTGCATTATAAAACACTAAGACTTCCAACCATCTAATTTTACTCTGCTATGAGCTTGCATCTAGTGTTCTGAACTGCCTTGTATATTCTGTGTTAAACAAGACAGTTTGACTTATTGAATATATTCAATAACATTGTATTACTAAAAAGGACTCTTCATTAAATTTCTTGTACGAATTTATTCTTTTATGTGTTGTACATTTACCAGACCTTAATGAACAGTATTCAGATTTGATACATTAGTTTTTACTCAATGTCAAATAGTTCAATAATATTTATGCAATAAAATATTTTTTATGTAGGTTTGGGGGTACTGAAGCTGCTACATTTTGCTGTCTAAGCACTCTACAAAAACAAGTAGAATTTGAAAATTCTGTTGACATATATATGTTTGCTAAACTGTATCATATGCGAAGACCAGGTATCTGGCAAACAAAGGTAAGTTACTTTTAAGTAGTTCGGTTTTATTAATTTTCTTTAACACAATGGGCAGTTTCAGTTATAACAATAGTTTTAAAAAAATTGAAAGTATTTATTATATTGTATTTTTATGGTATTTTGTGTAACGAAAGAAGAGAGAGTTATGTAATCTAATAGTTACTTTCCAAGTATAAATTGAATACAGTTAGAGGTTCTAAAATATGGCTTCATATATCTATGGAAAAAGATAAGATGAATTATAGCTAAGTATTAATTTAAAGAATACACAATTTTAATTATTACAATTATGTTTAACTTTAATTCATAAAATATGTTACGTTTACAGATATTAATGTAGTTTCTATGCTCTGTTAATTTTTTTTAGATACTTGTAAGACCTAAACGTAATAGCATTTGTTTAAACATTAATTTTTCCTCTACAAATTTGTCACACATAGCTTCAACAGGACTTTTTAATGAAGTAATTATGACTTGGGAGGGAGGGAGGAAGAGAGTTCTGCAGCTAAATGTTTTATCAAATGAATTTGCACATTGCTGTCCTGGAAAATAAAAACATTTTGCATAAAGGTCAAATCTTTTACAAGTTACAAACTTGAATCTATTTATACACCAATTGTAATTAATATTTTCTTTCACTCTTAATTTATTAATTTAGTTTTCAAATATCTTTCAACAAAAAAACAAAATTTTCCTTTCTTTTGATAATGCTATTTGCTTATATAACTGAAAGTATAAATTAGTGTAATATTGTTTAAGGCTTACAGTTGAGATGACTAAAGAAACAAAAATGTGTGAAGAAATGCGTATAGCTGCATTTCCTAAGAATGATCATTGAGTAAATTGCTGGAATGTATAAAAATTTTATACATTCCAGTGTACATGGAAATTGCTGAAGGAAATGAACAGCAAATTTGACACTTCATTTCATGTATTAAAAATATTGAATGAAAAACAACAGTAATAATTCAGTTAAATAAAATGAGTTGAGAGTGCCAAAATTTTAACCTGTGAAAATTGGATTAGAAATATGGTTGAAATTTCTACATAACAAAAATTAGGTATATATATATGTATAAATGTATTCATAAAAAAAATAAAAAACAAAGCCAAGCGGATATATCTATATTTTTTGGTAAATAACAGTAAAGTTCTGAGAAAAAATTGTTACTCATCAGCAGTACTCACATTTTAAAGGATTTAATTTCTTTACCTTTTTTTACTTTCTATTATGCCTGTCTATGAGCACTCTGAAAACTTATTTTAAGAAATTTAATCATGGCAGGAAATTGTAAAAATGTACCAATAGCAGAGTTATTGCTTAAATTAAGAAGCTATTCGTTAATGGAACATCACAGTCATCAGAGAAGCTACAACAGAGGGGAGATGGCTTATTTGAAGTTAAAAATACTTTTTTTAAAACTTCCTTCATACATATTTTGATCAATTCGATTGCTGTAAAAATATACAAATTCCTGTGGTCCACTTGGGAGTCCAAAAAATCCTTGAATTCTTATTTTCTAATTCAAGGTCTTTGTAAATACTTGAAAAATGTCAACATTTTATGAACTTTATTAATGTCTTTGGACAGCCTGAAAAATGTGAAAAACCCTTGAAACGTATAGGAATTTATTTACTCCTTATTAAGTTCATAAAATTTGCTTACACCTCTTTCAATGGGCCTCAAACAAGCTGCTATTAAACATGATCCATTTTGTTTCATAATAATTTAGTAATGAATTTCATTGATAGTAATTTCTTAAAAATTGAAATATTGGCTTATTTTATCCAAGTGCCAGCAAAAACTTCTAAAGTCTCAGACAAATTGACATCTGTTCTTTCCAGCTACTAGTAAGCATTTCACAGAAGATTGAGGTCCTTTGGTCCAGATTCTCCAACCACTCTGAAACCGTCCTGACTTATTTGATTAAAAATATCTTTCCATTAAATTTTTAATTTCTGAGTCTTTTACATGTGGCAATTTTATTTAGTTTTGTAAAAATAAATGTTTGTTACCCACCTATGATAAACAAAATTCTTGAAAATTATTTAATACCACTTTTAAAAGTACTTAATTTATTTTATGTAAAATAATAAAGGGACCGATATGTGCCATTACGATAATGGCATAAATATACATAAAAGTACATTTTATCAGAAAATTGTACTGTCCTCAAATTGTGCACCCATTGCCCTTCTTATTCCAACAGTGTTTTGATGTGTATTTATATAACAGTGCTGCATGTTGAGTGATTGCAATCTTTTTTTAGGATGATTATTGTTTCTTGTTTCGAGCTGTTGAAAAAGGCTTGCTTGCAAATTTGGAAGTGGTGTCATCCTTGAACAATCCAGTTACTAATGGACATGTCCTTCCATTAAAAGAAGATTCCATGATTTAAGTTTCCTTCCTTATATGCAATTTTTGACTATTCTTTCTGTGCCTCATTCAAAGTGGCAATCAGGATAACAAAACCTCGCTATTTTTTAACCATGTAGAGGTCAAATTTCTAATGTTGTGTAGCATATTATGTGATATGATGTATTTTCTATGCAAGGCTAGATAGGAAGATGGTGACAATCCAATAAGTGTAATGAAGTAAATCAGGGTAACGAGTTTTAAATTATTTTTAATTTTCAATGTGTTTACACAATTAAAAACATTGAAGGAATTTTATGAAATATAAGATCTCATGTTTTATTATGTTTATCACTGATTATTTGGTCATTATCTATTTTACTAAACAAAAAATTCAGAATTACGCATGCTTTAAATTCTCCTATTCTTTTATGTTCCTAATATGCTTTGTCAGCGTAATTTCAAATTACTGTATACTTTAAACGCATGTTACAAGCAAGCAATATTAGTTTTGCTGAATTCAAAAATTGTAGTTATTGTAATCATTTAATTACAGCAGTTGATTAAACTTCATATAAAAGTTGTGCAATATTAGTATTGTATGTGATTTTTTTAAGAAATACCATGTTGAAAAAATGGTTCTTGTGTTTTACTTTTCTGAAATGTATTGTTGACAAATCAAAAGTTGTATGCTGTAAATGAAGCTATAGGGATTTTTGTTATATGTTGTTAATCCCACATTCTGTTGTTGTTTTCATGGTTAGGCAGTTCATATAGCTTTAATGTATATTTATGTACAAATTTATATTTATTTGTAAGAAATGTGTGTATATTTACTATTTCAAAGACAATGTTCTTTTTAGTTTTGAAACCTAAGGGTTCAATTTTCAACAGCTTAAAATACGCCATATTCATGTAATTAGTGATCTCTAATGTGTTTTTTAAATACTTTATTTTTAGACATTTGTTTTTGTGATAATCTGTTGTACAAGTTCATTTTTATTTGATCATGTTAAACTTGTATGTGTTTATTATTATTTATGTTTTGAGGATTTTTCAAAATTGATTAGGGCAATCATTCTTAGTTAGCTAAGCACAAACACTTTTTTGTAAGCACAAACTTTTGTCTATTATTTAAAAATTTCAAGCTATAATTTTGATTGGATTCCTTTTGCCCCGCCTCAAAAAACTATGCAGTATTATAAAGAACCTCAACATTGCTTCTGGCGGGGTAAGTTTTATTTTGACCTTAGTGATAAAAAATCAAATCATGTCTTTATTTTTGTTGTGCAAAATACCTGCTTACATATAGATAAGATGTGTCAGAATGAATTCAGTTTTCTATCGAAATCCTGTAGTGAGCTGATCACTTAATTTTCTTTTAATTTTGGCTTTGTCATAGTTGATTTGAATGCTTTTTAAATCTTAAATGCATACCTGTGCCAACTTCTGCATAATATTTGTAGTTGATGTAGTATCTGATATTCACCTACTGAAAGCATTGCCAAAATTACTATATTTATAACATTTTACATTTTGACTCTTAGTATTATCTTGAACATAAGAGAAAACTATAGATTTCGTGTTTCAGTGTAGAGAAGGCGATTTGAATAGGAAAAATCTATCCCAATGCTACTTTTTGTTGAATAAAAAGCAAAACGTTTTTTCTCCATGTGAAGAGGATTATTTATGTTATCTATGTGTAAATATACAAAAGCAGGAATGATATCTGTTCATAAATGCTTTCAGATGGTTACCTTTTGTTAATAATGCATAATTGATGTTTAATTTATATTTATGGCAGTACTCTTAAATTGAAAATTGAAAGCCCTCCCCACCAAAAAAAAATGAAACAGTTTCATATATTTACAAAAAACAAAATTCTGCATTATCTTGCATCAATTCTAGATTTACTAATCTTGTTGATACTACATTTTCCAGTGATTATAGAATACATATTTATAGTGATGTTAGAGTAATTCTGAGTTGACCCCATGATAGTATTGATTTCTGCCCATTCATTAAAGTGTGCATTTTGTGACAAATTAGGAATTTGTATCAATTTAGGAAAGCAAATAAATTTGAATTCATAGTTCATGAACAGATGAAAGCAATTCAATAGTTCAGGAACAGAATATCACCATTCCGTTTATGAATTGTACTATATAACTTTGTGAATGTGTGTTAATTGATTATACAACACATTGCACTATTGTCTATTATATTGTATAATCGTTATGGCAATTGTTCATAGAATCATCTTTCTCACAAAGCAGTTCCGTCCAGAACTCCCTCTACTCTGATGAAGTATTTACCATTTGTACTATATATTTTTATGTTTTAGATCATTGATGAATCGTTTATATATGACGCTCCCCCTTACATATCTTTTCAACAAAATAAAAACATTGTATTGCATAATAATAGCTTTTGTTCGTTAAAAACAAATAAGTCTTAAAAATTTGCAAAAAATATCTTACAAACTGACATAAATTTTCAAACACACAAAAACGTACTTCATTTATTTTTAGCCAAGAATCATTTTCTGTTGATGGCTTTAAAATTTAAACAATTAAATTAGTTTTGCATATTTGAGAATTTTAGTAATTGTTAATATTCTTCAAAGCTTGATAATTCAACTAAACTTATTAAAAAATCTAGCTTGAATATTATTTAAAACCATATGATTCTTGTATTTTCTATTCATAGTTCTTTTAGAATAATGAAGCTATTTTTTATAAATATGTGATATACTACATATTAACCCATGATCTGTGTTTTACTATTTTGAGGATACACAACCGGTTCTGATATTCCTGTACACCCTTTTCTTGAAACATGTTTAAGAAATTATTTCCATATCTGTAAATGTAATCTTATCTTGAAGAAAAGTTTTTTGGGAATATGATCCTATTGGAAATAGTCTCCCCTTGGACCGCATACTGGATCACAATTTGTTTCCAGTACTCTATTTTTACACCTTTCTAATACTGCATGTTTGAGAGTTGATTCTATGAAGGAAATTCATTATTTTAAAAAAATAATTTACATTTAAGCATTTTTTTACTCTGAAGATATAAGGAGGATGTTTACTCTAATGCATTTTGCAATTGTAATTGAAATAAATGATATTGAAATAATCTCAAGAAATATGTGTTTTATGCATTCTGAAACTCCGAATTCATTCCACATCTTAGTTTTAATTATGATGGAAGCTTTTAATCATTTTCCATAATTTTTTCTGTACTTTAATCATAGCTTAAGATGTTTATAGAAATTTATACGCGTTCAAAACTCGAAACTTATCTTAAAGTTGAATGTGAAGTAATCAATGAGCCTTAAAACACTTAATTGGTTATAACTAAGCATGGGCGGTGTGATGCGCCATATATAAGAGTAAAGGTGTTTTTATAGATAAAACATTAATCTTGCACCTTTTGATTTTAAATAATCTGAAATTAATAGTTCATTCTTGTAATTGTGATTTTTTTTAATTCTCATTTTTGATAAAATGGAATCATATATTTTGTTTGTTAAATACTTTTACTAATGTTAATTCAAAACTATCACCAGAACATGCTCCTAAGCCTATTGCCTATTATCATTGAAACAGTTTTTGTGAGTGGTCAGTTTTATTGACAACTTTGTAGTTATATATTTAATATAGAAATCAGGTTTTGTTTGTTGAATACTTTTTACTACTGTTAATTCGAAACTAACCAGAATATGCTCCAAAACCTATTGCCTATTATTGAATCTGTTTATGTGAGTGGTCAGTTTTATTGACAATTTTGCAGGAAAATATTTAAAACTTAAACCAAAGAAAATGAGTTATTTGTACTTTTATCTGAAATTTTCTCAAAATTGGCAATTGTGAAACATGAGAATTATTTTCCATAATTTCTTTCATGCATTCATGGAATATATGAAGTATTTTTTTGCTTCCCTTTGTAATTGTTTTTACTATCGCTTGACTTTTTACATGATTAGACAAATTTATCTGTACAAATACTTACAAATATTTTTCTTCTGAGTAAGTTTTACAAGCACTGTTCAAAATTAAAATTTGAGATGAAAAATGAATTTAGTTTTGAAATTGTAGAAATTAAAAATTTTTTAAATGAATTTAACAAATTCACTGTGGGTTGTATGATTTAATTAAAGTTTGTTAATATTGTATACACTTACAGATTTTATAACCATTTGGAGGGCAAGTATAATTTTTATATATTTGTAACTTTGTAAATATCTTACATATAATCTTACCTTTAGTAACACTAATTTTTGTAATGGACACAATTTTACGAAAATTTAAAATCAATTTTATATTTTTCAATTCATACTAATTTTAATTTAGTTTCAGGTATTATATCTACACTGAAATCATTCTAAAAACTTTTTGAACATATATTTTATACTGTCAAAAATCTAAATTTATTTTCTGTCAAAGTAACCACATCTTTCATTCTATATTAAATTGGTAACATATTTATCATAATTTTTTCATTGGAATTTATCTAAAACTAAACATCAAAGTCAATTATAAAATTTCAACAATGTAAAGAACTCTCTTGAAAATGGTCCAAGTATTTGTAATATTTAATAATTCTTTAAAATAACCAATCATTGTTCATGTCTTCCACAATGCAAATTTTATTGATGCTTTAATACTACATGGTATATATTTAGCTTGCACATGAAGCATAATATTTGCAGTAATGAATAAACTTTATACGAATGAATAACTGAGTTTGTACATTTTATAATATGCAAGTATTAAAAATTATAACCTAAATCATAAAAATATACTTATATTAGTAAATCTATATGAACAAGTTTTAATTCTTTGGATCACATATTTTGAAAATATTTAAATTTATTTGTCTGTGTATGTCTGATATTGAAGTTTCAAAGAAATTGTGAAAAAAAAAATTAGATTTCTGAACTATTTTTAACTAACTTGTTTCAATGATATAAAAACTCAATGTTTCATAATTTCAAATAGGAAATAAAAGATGTATTCATCTTATGTAATATGTTTTCCTGATTTCAAAATTATGTTTTCGGAAATAATTTAGTTCAGCAATTCTGATCAAATATTTGTAATTGTAACAATAACTCTATTTTGTTTTCATAACGTAAAATATATTAAATTGTGAATATGCATCAAAAGTATCAAAAATGCCATCTCATTACGTCAAACATCTTTTTATTTCTATGAACATGATAGATAAAAATGCAGAACATGTTTTCCTTCTTATGTTTATAGAATCAACTATAATTTTGTTCCTATTGCATACACTTTTGTAACTTTCCGAACATGTAATGTTTACAGGTTTAAATATATCGTACATATTTGTGATAATGTGAATTATGTTAACAAACATAGAAATTTTTTACTTAATCATTTTTAAAGTTATTCTAGTCAGTATAATGTATTTATATTATACAATTGCTAAATATTACATTGCAGAGGTATTTGGAAAACCAAATGTTTTAATTAATCTGATTTCAATTATTATAGTTTTACTCTTTACAATTAATACACTGTATAGAAATGAATTCCAAAAAAAGTTATGATTCTGTGATTATATATGATTTACATTATGTATAGATATTATTAATAAGTAGATTGAGTGAAAAGTTTTTAGTTGTCATTGAAGTTCTTATATTTGAGTTTTTCACTTCGTAAATTTCTTTAATTGTTTTGTTGGCCTGCAAATAATTGTTATCTTTTAATTTAGAGATGAATTTAAGAAATTTTCATAGGTATTCAAATGTTATTTTGCATATTAAGTTAACATTTTAATAATTTTGATTACACATTTTGTCAATGGTAAGGAATTGCTAAAAGTAATTTAAGTATAATAGACAGTTTTAAAAATATCCTATATAGTCAACCATCAATAAATTATTTATTTGCTACTACTTTTTAGTTCGCTACTACTTTAGTTTATTTATAATTAATATAAACAAAATCAAAATGACTAAGAAACACTTGTTTAATGTAAATTTTGTTTTGCAATTGGAAGTTAAATTTTTTTATGCAGAAGTAATGTCAGTGCCTTTTTTGTCGTTGGAAAAATGTTTTTGGATAGCTGTTTTGTATGGTCTACTGTTTTTGTAATCAGAGCTAAAATTCAAAACGTAACTAAAAAATGTAATTGACTAAAGCATTTGATTATATAAGTGTTGATATTGCTCTTTGATATTTATGATTTGTTGCATTTAAAAAGAATCTGTTTAAATGTAAGGGGGCTCTGAGATATTGTTAGAATTCTTTAGTTATGTTGTTGCAAATGGATTAATGTTTAATGTAATGTAAAATTTCACATAAAATGGCAAATATTCATTTATTAAGTGATGCATTTTACATTTATATTACAATATTCAACTTTTTGTTTTATGTTCAACTTAACTTATAAAAGTGGCTTTTCTTTTGAAATTAATACGATTGAACAATATGCAAATACTATGCAGATAATGAGTTGTTTTATTGAAAACATTTATTTAAATTTATGTCTGAAAATTTTAATTTATTTAAAAAAATGTACTCTTAATTTTGTTGAGAAAACAAGTTAAAACTCTATTTCTCCATTTTAAATCCCAACATAGTTTACTTTTCTTTATTGTAAATTCACACATGATTTCAATTACTGTAACTAACTCTACGGCAAGTATTAAATTATTAGCTATTACTTTTGTTATCACAAGTGCTTTATCAAAGTTTACATATAAAGGTAGTAAAGAGTTTCTATAAAACTTCCAACTAGTCTACCTAAGTTCCAAAATGCACTGTATCATTTGTCACTTTGTAAATCCGTTAATTGATTTTTCAACTTTTAGGATTAATACTTGAAAATACTGTTCAGTATTATGATTATACCAGTGAATGGAGAAATAGAGAAAAATTAAATGGCATTTGATAGAATACACAGTAGGTAGATTTTCGATACTGTTCAAAGGGTATTAATTTATGAAGGTTTTTAATTAGTTAATCTCTTAGTTTTAGTGGTGTAAGTTTTACTAATTTTTTATCAAATCAATACAAGATTTGAAGAAGTAATTCATAAAACAATCAAAGCAATACTATACAATACGGATTAGTTATATTTATTATTTTTATTTGTTTAAAATAATTATTATAACTTTTAAATAATACCCATGTCAAGAGTTTGAGAAGCTTGGAGGAAGGCAAAATTTTTAATTTTATCTTGTTTAAATTATTTACTGTTTTTGGGTTTGAAACTAAACATCCAACTTTTAGGGGGAATCTGGATAATAGGTCCCTTACCAAAATTTTCTATTTTTTCCCCTCAAGTCTAAGGTTTATTTTTGGGATTTTACGGTATTAATTAATAAAATTATAACCAGCTGGTTGCGTATATATACTGAAATATCTCAATCATATTCTTATTACCCAAGTAATTCTCTTAAGGCATTATTATTGAGTTCTGCTAACTGATGTTTTAATTTATGCATTACCTACGTCTTGACAGTTTCTATCTGAATCTATTGAGTCAAATTTCAATGCTACATTAATTCTTTATTAGTTGGTATATTCATGAATTAAACAAAATATATATATATATATATTATAATAAAAAAATGGTTTTTCTCTGCTTCTCTGGTTTTCCAGAAATATGCAAAGTTCGTATTATGTGGCAATGTAATTAGAATCCTTCTGTAACAGTATTTTAATATTGTCCATAAGAAAATGTTTCTATGTGTATGGTACCCCTCAAAACATAAACAATTAGCAATAACACACATTGTTTCTACCAACTGTAAATCTAAGAATCCTAAGCAATTATAAACTTGAGGTAAATTTTGTTGTAATGTAATAAATGTATACGAAGCCGGTCGTGCAAGCAAATTAATTATTGGTCAAAAATATCCACAGCTAGTTAAATTTCGAGGTTTTATATTATAATATTTTTTATCGAAAATATACTCGTTTTTAACATGTTCGATTTTTTGCATACGAAATGTGTGGCACTTATACCAATTCAAAGTATTTGTAAATACGCTGTTATTTGCGATCTTTTATTATTAGTTACAGGAAAAGCAGCATGGTAAACAAAAATGCTGGCTATGAAATCGTTCTAAGCAAATTCATTATTTAAAAAATGTAAGTATAATTTATGAAGATTGCGGAAATAATATTTGTAACAGCCATGGAAATATATTTTATACATTAAAAAAAAGTTTCTCCGACATTTTTTAAATGCAAAATAACAAACTGTTGAATTGAAAACTTCATTTTGGTTGTCAGGAATCTGCTGGTAAAGAATATGAACTTCTGACGTGCGTGTATTAGTTTGGTTTTGAAACGTTTCAATCAGGATTAAGGTATAAAGTCAAAATTCGAAATTCAATTGGATTGAGGTATAAAGTCAAAATTCGAAATTCAATTGGATTGAAGTCACGGTATATTTAACACAAACTAAACTTAACATACGACACTATTGACACACATAACTGAACACACTATATCATAATGGATTTAATCAGTGGCGTAGTCAGAAGAGTGAGGCCCACATAGGAAGTGTTTTTTTTTCTGCTTCTATGTATCTACAAATAAAATATTATAAATGCATAAAGTATTTCTAATCTTCAAATTATAGTTATTTCATTCTTAAAATAATTATTCTTTTATGAAATAATGCTCACATACAATAGTTTTTAAGGACTTTAATATTCATCAAAATATGACTACCGTGGTTATGTTATGGACATTGACTCGATCGTCTTGCATATACCCATATCTGTGTGTAGGTAGTTAATGAACATTCACTAAAATAACACAGCCATCTATTGGCGGAGGTCAGGGATCAATCTCAAGGGAAAGATCCGAGGACAACACTACGTACTTTTGGCCCGTATTCAGATGACGAAATAACACCTTAGCTGGCACCCTACTCACCACTTATGACATTTGAGGCTCCGACAGAATTAACTTATTCCAACCCCTGTGTACATGACGGTCTTTGGCTGAACCTTGTTTCGAACTCGGTTGTTAATCCGTTGTTCTTCCAACTGGGCTACCGCGGCCCCTTACTTTATTACCGGAGTCCGGAGCTATTAACTCCAATTTCATGGTGTCCATACAATCCAAAAATAATGGTTATTGAATAAAACTAGTACAAACAGTAACAGTCAACTTGGAGGAAAACACGCAATGTTGTCAAAGTTGAGTTTTATGGCACCAGAGTCAAATGTGGCCAGACTGCGCCAAACAAGGCAGATAACCATGAAGCAAATCAATAACAAAGACAGCCTGGTCATTTCACTCAATTTATTTTGAAAATATTTTTGGGACAACCATTGGACAATAATTTGTGACTTTCAACTGATATTCATGGTCATGCGAGATGTGTCATTTTTATGCGCTGATAGTAATTCTTTCAAAGTTAATAGTCTGGCAATGAAAATCAACAAGACCTTTTTAAAAAATCTGATAAGACCTCAACTTTGCATTAAGAAATTCCGATTTTGACCCCCCCCCGTCAAATGAAACCAATTTTTTACTCGACGGGAAATACAGTGCTTGGGCCGATATGGCCCTTGTGCCATAGCTTTTCTCTTGTGTGCATGTCCATTTACTTATGATTTGGCGCAGTTTGACCAAACATGGCTTCTACGCTATAAAAAAAACAGGCAATCGAAATAAAATCCTGGCTACGCTACTGTATTTGAAAACGTAATCGCACACAATTGTTTCGACTCTTGATTTAAAAAAACAAATATTTACCAACATTCAAACATATGCTTACGTACGAGAGTTAAAACTAGGTAAATCACTATGCCTACTATATAAGCAATAAAAATCTTAGATTTCTATACAAAAGATCTATGAATCAAAAATATTTTTACTGAGGCGCAGTTGCTACAATACTATGAGAGAAATTCTAATCTGTGATGATTGAGTTGCTACATTTCAAATTTTGTAAAATCAATTTTTATACTGCCATTTTATACGAAACAAGGACTAAAATGTATAATAGGAAAGAGTAGTACCTAGACAGAGCGCGTGCTTGTTTTAACCCTCCTGGTAGTTTATCTTCGTGTCGAAAATTGCCCTGAAGTGGCCAGACTCTGGTGCAAAAACCTATTCAAACTGACCCTAGTTCTGGGAAAGGGACCGTTTGTGTTTCCTACTTCGATCTCCATTCGCCTTGGAGTAATAGGGCTGTTTTGTCTCGACGAGATATCTCGTCCTAAGCAAAATTGACCAGGTCGACGTGATATCTCGTCGAAACACTTGGAGGGTTAATATTTAATTTTATATCTTGATCAATCATGCTTAGTGTTTAGCAGTGGCGTAGCGTGCGTGGAAGTCCCTATAAAAAATTCGGTGATTAAAAAAAATAAAAATCGATAAAACCGAGGACTTGCCATCAAACGTAAACTTGAGTTAGACGTCAGTTTCTATTTTAACGTCTTTAATTTTCAGCTCAAGACACTTCAGCTTCGAATCGTTTTTTTTTTCTCACTATGATTGGTTAACAATCTCAGTGGTTATCGCGACAAGGTATTTCGCCATTAGGAAAATTTGTGAGAGTTTTATGGACGCGATATCTCGTCAAAGCCACTTGAAGGGGTAATGGCATGCGCAGTGGGTACCTTCAGCATAGACTTCGTCATGCCACCCAGTGAGGCTAGCATTCAATTGAGGTAATATGCACACTTGATCCTTGCGCGCGGTGTATCATATTCTCCCCTTTTACTCTCTTGCAAGACTGCCTCAAGCTCTATGAGTGTTGTATCATTCCTACAGAATTGTAAAGATTGGGTGCAATTGCTCCTTTTTAATGTAGAGTTCAAAATGATTTGCGCTGTGTGGGAAAGAGACAAAATGACGAATGGAATTCATTTGTAAGGTTACCTAAAGCCAGGCAGAATATTTGTTTTTGCTTTCGGTCCAATCTCGGTATCCCTAGTTATCAATGTTACGCTACGCTACTGGTGTTACTATTTCGCCGATAGAAATATAAAAGTAGAGAGAGCAGTGGAAACCTTTTTATGTGCCCAAGATTATGTGACCAAAACTAGTAGTAACGTGACCCCAAGACAACTTTCGTCTGCCAAGTCGAAACCTACATTAATCATCTGATTGGTCCACTGGACGGGTGAAGACGCCCACTGATCGATTCATCTTCGGATTGGTCCGCGCGGCATAATACACTAAGGCGATTTCACCATTTCTGTGACCACTCTAGAAATGCGTATTCACACTTGCCCTGTCATTCGATGTTATATCGCCAAAGAGGCGATAAGATGCCAAATCGGTCAAACAAGTCAATTTTTCACACAGCATTCACGTGACTACTAGTCGACATGTTGGTCACGCTTTCTGAAGCTCCTCTCAATAGCAATGGTCTACTTACATTTCACGTCTATTATTTTGACATGTTTGATGTGTGTATTGAACCAATGAATTAGTTTTTGGCTCCCTTCATAAACTAATGAAGGGAAAATGTGCATAGGAAAAAATGAAATGGTTTTAAGTAACAATGTGTTACATTCAGATTTAACATTTTTTGTAGCAACTTTTAATGAACTTTTAAACCTCAGTTTCTGAATAATTTATGTGTACAATGCACCTTTCTGTACTATTTAAATGTAATATCTTTGTGACTGACAATAACATATTCATATATCTCTTAGGCAAGCTACACACTGGTTTAACATCAGTCCTACGGCACTAAATTGGCTGAAATACACATGCGTACCAACATGTTTTTGGTACAGAAACAGGGTATGCATGTTGTATGTTGCTTCAGTGTGTGGCCGGGGGGCTTATATTTATTTTGTAGTTACTGTTCTAACGCGAATAGGATTTGCTCCTCATTTTTACATAAAGAGGAACGACACTCAGTTAATGTATCTTGTGAACACATTGTATGTTTGTTTTACACTTGCTTTTGTGAATTCTCTCATACATTCCAAGCCCTGACTGGATATTTGTTGGAAAAACAAATTTTCAGCAATCAGTGCACAGTGTTCTCTACATGAAAATACTAGATATGCGTTTAGAAATACATACTTAAAACTCATGCACAAATACCCATTTGGTAAATGTATGCACAGTAAGAAATGGCTGTAGTTATATGATGTATGTAAATATTTGTATTTTGTTGTATATACATTTTCTTCATAATTCATAATAAAGTTGCTTTTTAATTAAATTATTCACTTGCCTTGCTTTTGAATTTATTTTTATCATGAAGTCATGATTTGTTAATGTAATATCACATGATAGGTACGCTCCAAGGTTTTATTTGGTTGAGACCATTGTTATTTAGTGGTTTATCTAACATTTATTTGCTTAGATCGTCACTTTTCATTGTTGAAAATTGGTTGAGACAGCTGATATTTTCAATGTTTTTAACGTTTATTTGCTTATATCTAGCCATTTTTCAACGTTGAAATTTGATTGATGCAACTGACATTTTCCCTTTTTCAAACCTTTATTTGCTTAGATCTAGCCTTTTTTCGAATTTGAAATTTGATTGACAAAACTGATATTTTCAATTTGTTGAACGTTTATTTGCTTATATCTAGCCATTTTTTCAGCGTAGAAATTTGAAATGTACAAATGACATTTTCACCTTGTTAAACGTTTATTCGCTTAGATCTAGCCATTTTGTTTAAAGTTGAAATTTGGTTGAAACCACTGCTAATTAGTCCTTCGCTCAACGCTATTATAGTCAATTTTCAAACATTGCAATTTAGTTAAAAAGCGCTTCGTTATTTCCATTTGGTCATTATTTTGATTGATAAAAATGTGCAATTAACTCAATTTTCAAATATAATTCAAACATTGAAAAAATTGGTTGAAAAACTTCCTTCTAAATATTGAATTTTATTATTTGAAATAGATCAGCTATAAATCTCGAAATTTTCTTGAGAAACCCTAATTTTATTTGCATGGTATTATTGTTTGCTACAGTTTAATTTTTGTTTTAAATAGCTTTTGGTGAAAGAATTTACACAGCAATAATTAATATCGCTTTAAAACAGCATGAATTTCTTGAAATTTATCCCAAAGTGAACTTTAAAAAATAATTGAAATGGTGTTATCTATCTTTTTAAAGGTTTTTATTTAATTACTTCTTAGAACAATGATTGTAAGGAAAATGCTCGTTTTAGAAAATTATCTTAGAAAATCAATGCTCAAGTATATTCGAACACTTTATAAATTCCGATGTAAAATGCAAGTCAAATTCGGTAGTATAAGAATTTTTATTTCAATGAACATATATTTATAAATTATAACATTTTTTGTCATTAAAAATTGACCCTACACAGTAAAATAAAAAAAATTACTTTTAAGTTTCAAAACTATAGGAAGGGCTCAAAATCCTTTCTATTTGGCTTAAAGATATAAAATTTTGAAACAATAAATACCTGCGAGTAATTTGTACATTTAAAAAAAATTAAAAGGTACATATTCATTTTAATGAATTAAAAGGTACAAGTTCAATTTAAAATAAAGGTATTCCATTTATGTCCAGCACCTACATCTGTAATAAATATAAAACAAGTTACTCTTTATTTTTTGTTTCATGATTTTTATAAATTATATCATTCTTAATTATTTCCTTTCATTTTTATACACTATACTATAATAATGGACCGGACGCTAGCGGATTTGTATAACATCCTACTTTGGGGTGTTTTTTATGGTATGGCCTGGGACCTTTGCATGTTGTTCCTGGTAAATTGAACGCCGACGCCTACATGAACATTTTGGACAATCAGGTTCTTCCTACGCTCTGGCAATTTTATAGAATGGACGAATGTTACTTCCATACGCCATTCTTGCAGCAGGAATGGACACAAATACTCATAGCTTTGTATCAAAACCTTGTTGAAAGCATGCCCAGAAGGGTTGCTAATGTAATTGCGGCTCATGGGGGACCATCCCCCTATTAAAGCATCCCACTATACCATCACATCTTGCTGTCCGGTCCATTATTGTAGGGTAGTGTATATATACATTATATGCTAGTAATATGTATATATTTATACATATACAGTCAGTACCGGCTATATGGTCATCCTCTTATAAGGTCAACCCGCTTATATAGTCAGTTTCTTTAAGTCCCGTCTAACTTAATACGGAACATGTGCTATGTAGCTTATGTACACCGCTTATGTAGTCATTTTATTTTCCTGGTTATCGGTTATATGGTCTTTTTTTTTTCATCTTTTCAATGAGGTTATCAGCTTTTATTTTTGAAAAATAGTAATTGTTGTAACATTTCTAGAGACAGGGAGCAACACGGGGAATGACCAGAAGAAAAAAATTTCTTAGCGACCCCGAATAAGACCTGAATTTACGCCTTTACTTCCCTCCTCCTCCCCCATTCCTCTTTTGCGTTGAATCATCGTCGGCGTTACCCATACCCTCAATTCTCTTCCTCCCCAAGCACTACAGGTAGACATCGGTCTGTTTATATTGGTTGAAGTTATTTCTCCCTGTTTGAAAAGTACGTTGAAATTGAGACAAAAACAGTAAAGAAAAATTTTGTTTCCTTTGGATCATACGTTACGAATGAGAACGTTCATTTGTGTTAGATTTTTTTTAGTCTGCTGACAAATCGTTCTTCTGCGCAAAATAAAAACGGAAACGAAAAAAATTAATTTAGAATCTGCGATCTTTTATGCTGTTGCCATTCCAAAGAAAACAATAATAATTAAATTCCATTAAATTCATTTAAAAATGTTCTAGATTGAAATTAAAATTCGCCCCGCTCAAAAATTGCAAAAAATTCGGACTACCTGTGTGCCAAATACCATTATTGTAAGTGACGTAGATTCGTCAGGACTGTGATAACGAAAAACAGAAAAACAAACACTTTCTCTTATAATAGTAGAGATAAGTGCATTAAATATGGTTGCACGTACGTATGCGTACTGTACTTAGATTGATAAGTTAAGCTTATAAATAATATTGCATATTTCTTACCGTAGTTCATGAATTAATTTTAAAATGTTCTTAAAAGTTTAATTATTCGTTTATGAGCACTATATTCTGATAGGTGAATATAATCCTACCATAATTAAATAGCGTAGTATTGTTCCGCAAATATGGTCGGATTTTTCTGGACCGCTGAGCTGACCATATAACCGATACTGACTGTATATATATATATATATATTTGCTAGTAATGTCATTCATATTTTAAAAACAACATCGTACATTTTTGAATACAAAATCTGTCGAAAATATATATATATACATATATTTATCAAGACTTCCTTCAATAGTTTCTGAAAAATAGTTCGATTGGTTTTATATAGATGAATCGCCTATTCAGAGAAAAAGTGCTAAAACTCATTAATCTCTAAAAACACACAGACGGTTATAAAAATAAACTTAAAGTACAGGGAATCTTTCAATTGCCAACAACAAAACCACATACGTTAGCTAAGTTAATTTTATTAAAATTCTAAAAGTAAATGGAATTCTTTACCGAGAATTTATATGTACTTTAGCACCTTCAAGAAATTTATTTTAAAACCCAGTTTAAAATTTTGCATACCTTATCACATGTACTTTTATAGCTTCATCAAGTTATTTTAACATATAACAATGATAGTAAGAACCGCATACAGGAAAGGAAAGTTTTAAGTTTGAATATGAATATGTATTGTGATCCTCTGTAATAGCCGAATGTAGCAGTAAAATTTAATTTTATGTTAGGAGCCTTATACAGAACCCCCCCCCCCATTTGGAACTTTATACAAGAGCCCCTCAGAACTTTATACCAGAGATTTGCTACTAAGGGAATGCATGTTAATATGGCTTTTGGCTTCCAAATGAGTTCCGAAAACGATATACTCTAAGGACCAGGTCACACTGTTTCAGGAAAATGAAAGAATATAAATTGTGGTCAAAACAGATACCCAAATGAGAAACTGCTAATAATGAGAAGAGGACAATATAGAATGTATGAGAGATGAAATATGTATAGAAATTGAGATAAAAAGAGATACAAAACGAGAGGAGAAACTCTAAATAAAGATAATTGGACATTAGAGATATAATGAGAGATAAAATGGATATAGAAATGGGATCAAAATAGATAGCAAAACGAAAGGGACTGCTAATAACTAGACGACGATAGGAAAGGAAGGGGAGATGAAACAGTTAAAAAAATTGAGATCGAAACAGATAGCAAAACGAGAGAAGAGACTCCAAATAAAGATAATAGGACATGAGTTTAAACAGATATAGAAATTGGCATTAAAACAAAAGGGACTGATAATAACGAGATGACGACAATAGAGGAATAAGAGATTAAACACATTAAAAAATTGAGATAAAAACAAAACTCTAAATAAAGATAATAGGATATTAGAGATATAATTATGAAACACAGATGTATAGAAATTGGGATAAAAACAGATAGCAAAACGAAAGGGGCTGCTAATAACGAGAAGAGGAAAATAGAGAAGGAATGAGAGATGAAACAGTTAAAGAAATTGAGATTGAAACAGATAGCAAAACCACAGAAGAGATTCCAAATAAAGAGCAGAGGATATTAGAGACGTAATAAGAGATTAAACAGATATGGAAATTGCGATAAAAACAACTAGCAAAACGAAAAAGACTTACTAATGAAAAGACAATAGAGGTGAAACAGATGTAAAAATTTGAATCAAAATAGATCACAAAACGAAGGAGACTCATTAAAAAGAAGAGGATAACAGAGAAGAAATGAGGGATGAAAAATATGTATATAAATTAGGATCAAAACAGATAAAAATGCGAGAGAAGAGTCTCCAGATAAAGAGAAGGGGATGATAGAAAGTTTAAGAATTGTAACAAATATGATGACGGGAATCGAAAGATAACAAAATAAGAGAAGAGTCTTCAACTAAAGAGAAGAGGACGGCAAAGAAAGAGAGTTGAAACATACAAAGAAATTGAGATAAAAACAGATAGCAATACGAGAGGATAGACTCTAGATAAAGAGAAGTCAATAGAAAAGGAATAAGTAAATAAAGAGGGACATGGTAATTGGCATTAAAATCAGATAGCAAAACGAGAGAAAAGACTACAGATTAAGAGAAGAGGTTAATAGAGTAGAAACGAGAGTTGAAACAGATATAATGTGTGTGTGTGAACGAAATGGACTTCTGTTATAGAGAAGGAGACAACAGAAAAGAAATGCAAGATAAAAACATATATAGAAATTATTGAGATCAAAACCGATAGCAAAACGAAAGAGACTGCTGCTAATACGAAGATAATAGAGAGGTGAAATAGATATAGATATTAGGATTAAAACAGATAGTAAAATTAGAGAAGCAACTCCTGATAGAGTTGAGAGCAATAAAATAAGGAATAGGAGTTGAAATATGATATAATAGAGATTGAGGTATAGGAAGATATATAAAATGAGAAATGATAGACAAGAAAAGAAAACAGATAGAAAGAGGAAGTAGTGACTGTCATTTCTGGCACAGCAGTAAAGGGTTAAAAAAGGCCAATACCGACCATGTTAATTTACTGATTTTCTATGTAACCTTTCTTAGAATACTCTGAAAATACGGGTCTGAAGTCTGAAAAGATATTTACATAAAATTAATTAGAAAATCACAAATTTTCGATATTTTGTTCCTACAAATATGTGCAAAAATTATTCTAAATAATGATTCTACGTATCACAAAATAATTTTAGATGCTCAAATACAAAATCATTCACCCCAAACACTAAATATGCACACAAAAAAAAAACTCAGACGTTGAAGAACACGCCAAGAAATTTAAATATCAAAGTTAAAAAATTAAACATTTTCTTCATAGAGTTTTCATGACTATCCAGCAACCACAGAGTCAATCATTTTTGCAATTTCAGATTCATGGATTATTTCAGATTTGCTATGACGTTTTTCTAAAACTTCGAAATTAGAAATCCATTGGAAAACTTTCTCAGTAACGAAAGGTGCGAAATATATTTTCCCGCCTTCTATTAGTTAAAAGATGACGAAAGTTTCGTTGACATTGGGTGAGTTTTCAAAAAAAAAAATTCCAAAATTTTCAGTCTCCAAAATTTTGAAAATAAGAGTTTTTGCTACGATTTTGCTTCAAAAGATAACCCTAGTCTCCAAGGTAAGTCGCTTGTGGGAACACTGTTAACTATTCACTAGGACTTGATCACAGCTAACTAATTTCCCATGCTGCAAAATTGATAACTAAAGTGGATCACAAGAGGGAATTCTTGTGAAATAAATGTATCATATTGACCAAAGATCCTCAATCGAGTTGAGATCTGCGGAACCCAGAGGAAACTGAACAATTATAGCAAAGCAATATTTTTTTAAGGGGAAGGGCTGTTTAAATCTCCAAGTGGTTTTGACGAGGTACCTCGTCATCCAGATATTGCCGACTTTTTATGATGACGACATCCAGATCTGGTCGGTTTTCATCTAATGACGAGATATCTCGTCCATCAAGATCTGGTTATTGTTGCTACTGACCAGACACTTCGTTCAGACCATTAGAATTAAGCATATCATTAACCCTCCTGGTGGTTGTCTTAACGAGGGATATTGAGAGAAGGAAGAGAGGATGTTACATCTCTGGGGGGAACAGTCGTGAAAGCACTGAAAAACACTGCTATGACACCAAAATTGTGCTTAGAATGTTTTACTGACTCAGAAGAGAGAAAAACATCTTTGGTAGGTTACACCTCAAGAACGGTTCTGATAAAACTGGAAAAAAAATACGGTGACACAGACAAAATTGTGCTTGCACATTTTTTCTGCCACAGAATATAGAAATGCTTTTGCTGCAGGTTACACCTCAGGTGCTGTCTTGGTTGCACTCTAAAACACTACTGTGACACGATAAAAAAAGGGATTACTAACACAGAAGAGAGAAATACACCTATGGTAGATTACACCTCAGGAACGGTTCTGATAGCACTGGAAAACACTTTATTGACACGGACAAAAATATGCTTGAAAAGATTTAGTGACACAGAAGAAGAAAAAACACATGCGGTAGGTTACACAACAGAAACAATACTGGAAAACTTTTCAGTGACATAGACAAAAATGTGCTTAAAAAGTTTTACTGACACAGAAGAGAAAAAATCCACATAGGGTAGGTTGCATCTCATGAACGGTCCTGATAGCACTGGAAACCTGAACAAAATTGTGCTTAAAATTATAAAAAATTTTTCTTAGAAAAACTCTCATAACTTTATGGTTAATACTTTCGAAATACCGCACTTGGATAATGACGCCCAGGGCCACAGCCCTTGTCACTCCTCTAACTATCCCTTTGTAAAGGGTACTCAACATATTAAGCGTTTGCAAGGCATTCCGAAATGATCACGCAGGCATTCTAAAAGGTTAGCCTTGTATGAATAAATAGAGGTTTCGTATTCAACCGGCCTGATTCTAAGCAACTAACCAAGAACAAGCGATGGTTCACCCTCAGGCGGTCAGACGAGATGCAAAACCGGTGAGAAACTCATCGCCGGTTGTGCTCGGGAAACTCAGCATACGTTACATAACTTCATTTACTCAAACCAAATGAATTTCCTTCGAGAAACAGGATTTGGGAGATCGAAATAGGAAACTTTCGGACGGGACGGCGAGTAGAAGATTTCCTCGCCTTGCGTTGTGAAGTATTGCTGCGTTGATGACAGGCAGCCATCTCTTTCAAAGTAAACCTGTTGGTCCGCGTATTTATTTTTCAAGGACCGAAAATCAGCATAAATCAATATTCGCTACTCAAGGATTGAGAACAAGTTTTCCTGCTCGTAAAATTGTGGATCTTTAATTCATTTAAAACGCTGCGAATTTTCTTTATCTCCAAAACGCGAATTCCACGCGAATGACCCTCCAAGGGGTTCACAGGCAAGGCTGTAGTGGAGGGTATACGGCGGTATACGCCGTACACCCCCTGGTTTTCCAGCAAATTCCGTATACCCTCTGCTTGTTCTTAAAAACTACGTACACCATTTTGCTTTCCCTAGAAAACATCACGGAAAACGTAGATAGCTGAAGAAGCAAAAGAAAAGTTTGTATTTTAAGGTTGCACCTTGGTACATAATTCCAAAGACGTACCTATTAATCAAAAGCAATTCTTTCAAAGTATTGTCCTTAGAATGAAATACAGGATTTGTTCTGATGTTAATGAAGAAAATTGTAAACTTTTGAAGGATATATCCATGCTTGTTCCAGTAAATATAAAAACAGTGAATATTCACCATGGAGAAAAGGAGGTAAAAAGGATCTGTCGACTACTTGATATAGATGAAATATTCACTATTCAGGGTTTGAGAGACCAATAAAAACGCCCAAATGTTCCAGAAAAATTAAATCCTCTTTTAAGAACAATTAAATATTACCATGTTCCACGGCGGCGGGTTTAGTGTAATGAATAACATTGTGCAACATATTTGAGATCATCTTCATTGATTTCAAACGCCTCTAATCTAATGTTTATAATTGCAAATGGACCACCTATTGAATATATTTAAACGGAAAAAATTTGTAAATTCTTGGATGGTCAACCATCGCTGTTCAGTAGAAAATAGATCAAGAGCATGCTCTACAAAAAGACACAGAGACGAATGTCTCTCGTCAAGCAGTTTGAAAAATATTTCAATGAAAATAATAGAAATAGGCCTTAAAATTTGTTTTAAATTTCCTATAATTCTTTTATATCATAGTTAAATATTAATATAGTGATATTTCCAAATTTGAATGTCACTCGATGCTAGTCTGCATATTTTGCTTTGCATATATAAATCTGCACATTTATAAATATAGAAAACTCCCAATAACTGGAACCTTCTGAACACGAATTTCAGCTTAAGTCGAAGTTTCTTCAAAGTCCCACAATTCCTTTCCTGTTATATAAAATTAACATACGTTTTTTTCTCTCGATAATTTGAGATATATATATATATATATATATATATATATATATATATATATATATATATCATGTTTTTTCACCCCGTGGAAAGTGTAAGTAGTAAGTACATATTTCGCTTCCCCTTGGAAAAAATTATGTGGGCGCTCCTGATATACCCTCTGTTTATTTCTACGACTACAGCAATGTTCACAAGGGTAATTCCACTTTGCAACCTGAAGTTTTTCCTGCCTGACTTCTAACCAACTATGACTATCAATATAATCTTTTCAAAAGTTTCTATTCTAAGATGGTTTGTTGGCTTTAGGTTTGATTTCGCAAGAGCCATATTTGGCCAAGTTGCACCAAATACAAGATAATGTCGTGAAAGGGGAGATATGAAGGGATTAGGAACGGAGTAGGGGGATTCAAGATCAAAACGCAAGCAAGTAGAAAAGATCACAAAGGGAGCAAGACCCCGTGTCTACATAAGACAGTAATCCAAATGGGAGAAGGCATGACCAAGTATGCGCCATAAAACCCCCAAAACAACCAACCCATAAGAGAAGAAAAGATCACAAGGGAATATCGTCTAGTAGATCTAGTTGACCGAGTCTGTCTCTCTAAAGGATTTCTTCCAAGGAAAGAAGCATTAGAAATTTTCCAAAGAATGCTATTCCAAAGAACGGAGCAATAGACTATTTTCAAAGGATTCTATTCTAAGGAAAGGATCAAAAAAAATTCCTAAAAGTTCAAAGTATCCGTGAATTTTTTCAATCAATAGGATGTGGTTATTAAATCACATGTGTTGTGGAGGGAAAAGCGATACTACACTTCTATAACAAATATTGTGATACTCGGAGGGTTTATTTCATTTATCCTTTCGAGTGTCGGTGGGTCATCTGGAGTCTAACCTCGTTAAATGGTTAGTTTACTGATACAAGGGGCCATATATTTGCCAAGCTTGGTCAAACACGGGAGAAAACCTCAAGTACTAGACAAACACGCACAAAGAAAGTTTTACTGACATAGAATAGAGGTAAACCTAGGTTAAGTTACAGGAATTGAACCTTCTCTTACCTAGTTTAAATGATTAAGGTCTGATAGATAAATATTTTGGATTCATTAAGACTGATAAGGCGAATAAATATTCTCTCATTTGATAGTTTGATGTTTTGGAGTGCCCTAAGACAGGTGGTGAGACATAAATGGACTTATTATCCCTTAAAAAAACTTAATTTTTATCATGGGAAAAATGCATTTACATCATAGACGTGAAATACAAGTTGACTCAGCATTGCTATTGAGAGGAGTTTCAAAAAGTGTGACCAACGTGTTGACTAGTAGTCACTTGATTGTTCTGAAAAATTGACTTGGCTGGCCAATTAGGTATCTTATAGCCTCGTTTAGCCATGTAACATCTTAAAAGGATGGTGTGTGAATCCGCCATTCCAAAGAGTGGAGGGAAAACGTGTGGTGAAATCATCTACTATTAGATAAGTCTACTATAAGATGATCGATAAATGGAACAATTAGACTATGAATCAATATATGGGCGTCTTCCGTTCCGTTGACCAATCAGATGATGAATGTTCTGCTCCACCCAGCTGACGAAAGTAGTCCTAGGGACACGTGACTACTAGTTATCGTTACATGATCCTGGGCACATAAGAGAATTACCGTTGCTCACTAAATTTTTCCATTGCCGCTATGTGTAAGACACGGAGATTTGCACGGAGAATAGCATTGCTCTGTGAATAGTTGCCTTGGTTCGCCGAATTGTCATTTTATACGCGTTTTTGATATTACACATAATTATATGAATCTGTGAGAAAATGGTTGAGCTTCACGGACGCCAATAACCAAGCTCTATTTGGCCTTCTCGCTCGTGATACACTATCTACCAATAAGTATTTGGACACCCATGCAAATGACGGTCCTGCGGTCCTGATATACGTCACTCCCTCCGCCGTTAAATATCGTGTTGGAAGCAACATAGGCATTAGTCGTATGCAAGTTGCCACGAAGTGCAGAGTTATGTGATTTTGAGAAAGGTGTAATCGTCGGGTATCACAGAAATGGCCGATCCTTAAGGGACATATATAGCGAGCTGAATTATCCAAAATCGACAGTGGCCTATGTGATTCAGAAGTGGAAGGTGAGCGGTGATTGTCGGAATGTGCCCCCGAGTCGGCAGACCCACGAAACTGGGAGATAGAGACCGGCGGGTGCTGTCCAGAGAAATTCGAAAGAACCGCACCCAACCGATGGCCCACATAATCCAGGAGTTTCAACAGGCATCCGGGAGTGTTGTTTCGATTAATACCATCCGTAAGGAAGCATATCCGCTTGGTTTTCATGGTCGTGCTACCGCCCATAAGCCTTTGATCACAAAGTCCAACCGCGCTGTACGGTTAATGTGGTGCAAAGCACGTCGAAAGTGGACCGTAGATCAGTTGAAACGGGTTCTCTGGAGCGACGAATCAAGTTTCACCCTCTACTATTTGGATGGAAGGGACTGGGTCTGGCGTCTGCCTGGAGAACGCCTCCTGCCAGGATGCATTGTGCCCACAGTAAAGTTCGGCGGAGGTGGAATTATGGTCTGGGGCTGTTTCTCCTGGTTTGGACTGGGACCCTTGGTCCAAATTCGTGGTAAGCTCAACGCCGAATCCTACTGCGCTATTTTGAATGACAGTGTGCTTCCTACGTTGTGGCAGTTTTACTGATTGGACCCATGCTACTTTCAGGAAGACAACGCCAGCTGTCATGTTGATAAGTCCACCATGGATTAGTATGATGACAATTGGGTTAACCGAATGGACTGGCCTGCCCAGAGCCCAGACCTGAACGCTATCCAGAACCTCAGGGACGAGTTGGATCGCCGAATTAAGGGGTGCAACAACCGTTCAAAATAGGTGAAAGAACTTACATGTCTTCTCCAAGCCGAGTGGAAGAAAATACCACTAGCCATCATACAAGGACTTGTGGAAAGCATACCCCGGAGGGTTGAGGCTGTAATTGCCTCTCGTGGAGGCTCTATCAACTATTGAATATGAATAAATTTTGGTTTTCTTTTCTATCACAGGTGTCCAAATACGTATTGGTAGATAGTGTATAAGTAACGGGTAAATCCCAATCGCCACCAGAATAGACATTTATACTCGTGAGTCTTTTTACATATCTGTAGAGCTTAGTTGTTTTTAAGTTTTATGTTGTCATGGCTATATTTGATCAAGTTGGGCCAAACACGTGGCAAAGTCAAGTTAAGGACATGCACTCACAAGGGAGGCTTCCCTGACACAGAAGAGAAAGGCCATGAAACCCAACAAGCAACATTTGTTTTCGCGATCAGGTGTGCTGATGGTAAGGGAAACAAAAGTTGCATTCGCTAGAGTCGAGAGTTCTCTCTTCTCTGTCAGTAAAATTTTCCTAGCGAGTATGTTCATCACTTGATATTGTAAATTGCATTTTGGCTAAACATGTCAGCTTGTGCCACAAGATTTCTCCATGGTTGGTTTAGTTGTTTTTTTATGGTAAGAAAGGCGTATTCAGATTTCTAGCTGTGCCAAACACAAGATAGATAAAATCAAGGAATAGACATACACACACGAAGGAAAGCTGTAAGTTACAGGAACGTATGCCGCACCCGTACGGTTCACTCAAATGCCATCTACAACTCGTAGATTTGGGTAAAGTAAGTAGATATTTCAATTAACATCGCACTGGAGTAACACAACGGGCCATTGGGTGACGGTCCGGGGTCAAACCCAAATGGAAAAATTCGAGGATAACACCACGTAATTTTGAACCACGGTCAGATGACAAGGTCACACGTGAACTCACCTTTCCAAACTTTCACACCACGCCAACGTGAAGACATTTGACGTCACGACAGATTTAACGTAATATTTGGATAAAGGTGTTAAAGGGAACACATTTTGGGCTTGATGAGGTTTTATAAACATCCCTAATTTGAGGCCAGGGCACTACCCTGACTGCTCTAACTCAGACTGGGAAAGTCACACCGCAGACAGCATTCTGGAATTCCCTTCGAATGGAGATGAATGCGAATCGAAGGAGCGTGGAGTGTGAAGTGTGCATACCGAAAGAGGGTGTGGGGAGAATTCAAGGTAAAAACTATCAGAGCGTTGGAACTTTTACCAGAATGCTAACTAACAAAGAACGAGATAAGCATAGTTTGGTGCATCAATGGTCATCGATGATCTCTCAGTACTCTAGCATTCTTACTATAACGAAATGTGGGTTAGCCCAATTGGAAGAGCTGCGGATGAACAACCGGAGGGTTACGAGTTCAAAGCTCGATTCAGCAAAAGACCACCGTGTACAAGGGGGCACGTTAAATCTCTCGTGGCCTTAAATGTCCTCACGTTGGAGAGGCGTGAAAGTTTGGAAAGCGAGGGCCAGCTCAGGTAGTGTTCTTACCATCTGACTCTGGTTCACAATTACGAGGTGTTGTACGTGTATCTTTCCCTTCGGCATGGATCCTGGACCGTCGCCAACAGCATGTGTTGCTCCAGTACGATTTTAATTAACTAACTACCATAACAAAATGTACCAAGACGTCAGAACGGATTTGTTCTAAGTACATCTTGCAAAAGGAGAACGCACATAATTCTTTTTGGGGATGGGAGAAGTGTGTAGTTAATTAACCTTGTCACGTTATTTCAAGTGAAGGCGTCATTTGATCGTGGTTTAAAAATACGAGATGTTGTCCTTGGATAATTCCCTGGACATCCCAGGTTATCTCCAATAGCCCGCTGTGTTGCTACAGTGTAACGTTAATTCAACTATCAACTCTACCCCCTTCAAATGAAGATATCAATTTCAAGCTCTGGAGCATACAGAAAAACAAGAATTTTCAAATAAAATAAGCAGTAAATATTATACCAACTCTTATTTATTAATTTAACTGTTTTAAATGCACGTATTTACGGTCTTCCTATGTATTAAACTAGAAATTAATGGATCACCAGAGCTATGGCGGTATTGCATCCGGGGTGCGATATCATGATCATCAGTCACTGGGAAATACCATAGAGGAACTATAAAAGCAGAGTGATCAACTGAAGCCTTTTTATTTGCCCAAGGTGGTCATGTGACCCAAACTAGTAGTACCGTGATCCTTAGACTACTTACTTCTGCTGGGTGGAACTTAATAGTCATAATCCGATTGGTTCGACGGTAGAAAACGCCCATTTATAGATTCATCATCTCATTGATCATCTGATGGTAGTAGACTTAGTCGATTTCGCCATTTTTGTCATCACTCCATAGAAACGTGCATTGACAAACCTATTCTGTCATATGACGTTACATCGCCAAACTAGGCAATAAGATACAAAATCGGCCAACCAAGTTAATTTTTCTCAGAGCAGTCACGCGACTATTAGTTGACATGTTGGTCCCACTTTTTAAGGCTCCTCTCAATAACAATGCTCAGTGAACTTATACTTCTCGTCTATGGGAAATACGCCCTCAGACCAAGTGCAATCGCTGATTTTTAAGAACATATTAGACATTTTTAGTAGACATCAAAATATGTACTTATTTCTAAACTTGATCAATGACGCTGATTTAAGCAATAGATAATTGGTAAACGTGGAAAGCTAAACAGTCCTCCAGTTTTTGGTGAAAACATGGGTGGGCTGGGAAATTTTAAAAAATAATACACAAATTTATAATGATAGATAAAATGGAAATTTGTTCTAGAATCATAACATACCGCCATCATTGTCCCCTTTAAGGTATCTTACTCTCTATACTTGGAGTCTTCTTTTTACGTAATGTTCAAATTACACGATATTTTTCTTTAAAGGTAAAACAATTTATGAAACATATTATAAACTGAAATATCAGTTAATATTATAGTAATGTGTTAAAAAAATTGGCAAATTAGGTAAAAAGATGACGTTAACGAAAAACATCACACTGAAAAACTTATGAATATATTTGCTAAACATTTTGCATGACATCACCTATATATATAAGCTAAGGGCCTGAACCTAAAACATTTTCAAAATTTTATTCCACTCATGCGATATTGAGAATAGTATAGAAGAAATGTGGATGTTTGAAATTTTTCTCCCGTCCCAACTCTGAAATCTCTAAAACGTTTTCCTTCAAGATAACTGCCGACCAACCGGCATAGTGGTTAAGGTGTTAGCCTCTAGATCGGAAGGTTCCTGGTTCGAATCCGGGTCCGGGCATGGATGTTTGTAAGCGTATGGTGTAGAGGTGGCTGGTGCACCTTAAATCTGTCGTGGCCGAAAGTCCTCACGTTGGGTTGGCGTGGAAGTTTGGAGAGTGGGGTGCCAGCTCAGGTGTTGCTTCGTCATCTGACCGTGGTTCAAAATTACGAGGTGTTGTCCTCGGATCTTTCCCTTAAGGGACTGATCCCGGACCGTCGTCAATAGCCCGTTGTATTGCTCTAGTACGACGTTAACTACGATTACGATCTATTTACCGCGTGTGACAAAATAAAAACAGTTTTGTAAAAAAAAAGTCTAAATATTAAGAATATTGAAGAAAATGAAACATGAAATCTTGGTCAACAATCTACTTTCAACTTCAGTGATATTTTAAGACTGAGGACCAGTATCTTAGCGTTCCGTTTAGCTTTAGAAAACCGCATAAAAGTAGATAAAAATACAACCGTATTATTGAAATTTATACATAAAATATATAAAAAAATTGATTTGGACAAAATGAACTGAAAATTCTTTAAGAAATAGTTATACGAAGTATTATTTCTTCAAATACAGAAACTTTTGAATCGATTCTGGGCCATTTCCAATAGCCCGTTGTGTTGCTACATGTGACGTTAATTAATTACCTACTTACCTCAATCTTAGAAATGACCGATTTTTATGATCATTGCATTGAATTGCGTGTGGCCACAGTATAATTCAGTAAGGTAAAGTGGGGTAAGAGCATTTTCGGGTAATTTTTTGGTAATTTTTAGTTAACGTCGTACTAGAGCAACACAACGGGCTATTGACGACGGTCCGGGATCAGTCCCTTAAGGGAAAGATCCGAGGACAACACTTCGTAATTTTGAACCACGGTCAGATGACGAAGCAACACCTGAGCTGGCACCCCACTCTCCAAACTTCCACGCCAACCCAACGTGAGGACTTTCGGCCACGACAGATTTAAGGTGCACCAGCCGCCTCTACACCATACGTTTACAAACATCCATGCCCGGACCCGGATTCGAACCAGGAACCTTCAGCATTTTCGGGAGAAGTGCGTAGTGGATCCTTAATTTTGGAGCCGAACAACTCGCATAACAATTCACTTTTCCTTCCCCTTCATGTCTTTTTATCCCAAACGATAAAAAATTCTATAACTCAGTGATTTTTTTTTTCAATTTTTAGAATTTAACCAGCAAAATGATGTTTAAAATCAAATCTATTTGCACTTGCCCCAACAAAATTCTCCATTCAAATTGGCAGTCTTTAGAGGCTATTTACGCATTTAACCCGCTGCAGAGGGGGGCAGGTGCGTATCTTGAACATTCGATAAAATTTTGAATTTTGAAAATTTAACCTTATTAAGTAATTGTTTTTGAATATGTATTTTGAATAAGATTCTGATCTCTATTCGGTGGGAAAAAATATTGCTTAAGAGATAAAAATAAATTTCGTAAAGACCTTTTTAAATCAAACTTAATAAATTTTGGTATACACTTGCCCCACTTTAACTTTGTTGAAACCAAAGTTGAATTCGAGTGTCCTAAACAGGTTCTTTTGGATCGAAGACTAATTTGGACTTACTTTTTTGAGAGCGGAATGTTCCAGGAAAACACTGTAAGCAATGTTTAAAGTAGATATTTTCAGTCGTACTAGCAATAGTTTCTAATTCTAATCAGAATTGTAAATATTTCGTACATTGCGTACATAATATTTGATAGAAACAATCCATCTTTGGTCATCCAGTTCTTTTGTGCTGTACAAAAGGAATGGCAAACGGTACTGAAAATAAGTTACAGAATCGTTGTCAGATCCCCGGCTTTTAGGTGATTTTCTCGCTAACAGTAGAGTGTTTAATAGGGAAAGTAAACATTGTTTAAATAAGATATTTCGCAGTTGTATCAGTTTTTTGTCAGAGTTGCTAGCTTTAATCAAAATTGTATTTTTCTCTTCTGTGTCAGTAGGTAGCTAATTAACGTCACGCTGTAGCAACACAATGGGTTATTGGCGACGGTGGGGGATTACTCCCTAAGGGAAAGAACCATGGTCAGATGACGAGGTCAACACATGAGCTGGCACCCACTCTCCAAACTTCCACACCACTCGAATATTAGTACATTTGAGGACACGACAGATTTAATCAGCAGCATCCCCCGTGTATACGACACTCTTTTACTGGATCGAGTTTCCAATTCGCATCCTCCGGTTGATAATCCGTAGGTCTCCCAACTGCGCTCCCCTTCTGTGTCAGTAAATCTTTCCTTTTGTGTGCGATTGTGTTGCTCCAGTGTCATGTAAATTCAACTATCATCCAACCTTCAGTGTGCGTAAGTCCATTACTTTCAGGTGTCTGTCTTGTCTTTGACACAGCTTGGTCAAATATGGTCATTGTGACTTAAAACCCAACCAAATGTATTGCCAAATGGAAATTAGGGTGCAATAGTCTGGTTGGAAAAGCAGCGGATTAGCAACTGGAGGATTTTGCGAGTTCAAATGCAACCAAAGACCATCGTGTACAAAGGGTAATGGTGTGCGTTAAATCTGTCGCCACCTTAAATTTTCTCACGTTGGCGTGACGTGGGGTGCGTGTGGAGAGTGGGGTGCCAGCTCAAGTGTGACCTCGTCATCTGACCGTGGTTCAAGATTAGGTGGTATCGTCGTCGGATCCAGTTTGATCTCGGACCGTCACCAATAGCTCGCTGTGTTGCTCCAGTGCGACGTTAATTCAAATAATTACTTACCTCATCATTATAAATACCTGTTGATCTAATGATACAGCGAATTCATAGTCAGTAAACAACACCTCAACTCGTCATCTGACCGTGGTTCAAACTTACCTGGTGTTGTCCTCGGACCTTTCCCTTAGGGGATTCATTCCGGACCGTCGTCAATAGCCTGTTGTGTTGCTCTAGTACTACGTTAATTAAAATTTCCAATTACGAATTACCCGGACCGTCATCAATAGCCCGTTGTGTTGCTCTTGTACAACTTTAATTACAAATAACCAATTACCAGGTTCGTCAACAAATGCCCGTTGTGTTGCTCCTGTGTGACGTTAATTAAATAAGTATGCCGACCAACCGGTATAGTGGTTAAAAGTGTTAGCCACTAGATCGGAAGGTTCCTGGTTCGAATCCAGGTCCGGGCATGCATGTTTGTGAGCGTATAGTGTAGAGGCGGCTGGGGCACCTTAAATCTGTCGTGACCGAAAGTACTCATGTTGGGTTGGTGTGGAAAATTGGGGAGTGTGGTACCAGCTCAGGTGTTGCTTCGTCATCTGACCGTGGTTCAAAATTACGAGGTGTTGTCCTCGGATCTTTCCCTTTAGGGATTGATCCCGGACCGTCGTCAAGAGCTCGTTGTGTTGCTCTAGTACGACGTTAACTAATAATTACCAATTGATATTCTGTGAATTTTTGAGTAATTTAAGATTATTAACTGGAAATTGGGTTCATAACTGTTTTCTTTCATATAACCTCTTTTAATTTGCAAATTTTAATTTAAGGAATACTGTTTTACACGAAGACGTAGATAAAAGTTATTTGTCTTATATTATCCTCATATTTTAGCTTTATATTTTTAAGAAGAGAAATGCCGAAGTTTGTAATACTTGGGAAAATATTTAGGGTAAGGCGGGGTAGTTGTAAACAGAATTTGTATGTTCACTTTCAATCCTATTTTCAAACTCTTGATAAAGTAATTAAACAGTGTTCACCCAACAAACTAACTTGTCACTATTCTACTTGGAGATTTAGTTAGTACAAAGATTCCAGAAAAGAAATTTAACACCGTACTCGGCTGTTTACAATTACTCCGCGTGTTTTCAATTACCCCTGAAAGTAGGGGTACTTGTAAAGACCGATTTTCCTCGTGATATTGAATATTGAACAAGTGACAGCATGAACAGTAGTCATGGCAGTAGAAGGAACTTCAATGGTATTTTTACCCTTCTAATACCATGCTTACAACAACCCCGTTTTGATTTTTACATTTACCAAATACTCCCACTTCTTACCCCAGCAAAATATAGTGACACTTGAAAGTTGCATTGATCATGAGGTGAACGTCCAGGAAATACATACGAAGAAATATTTCAAATATTTACTGAACAAAAAATGTATTTAGTGTTAAAAAAAAACAAAAAACTAAAAATTGAAGAATACAAACTTAGGTACTAAAAACAAACATTACATTTCTTACACATTGACAGTGCCTTCAAATTGGAAAATTTCTTTACGGCCTTCTTTGCTACAATTGGAGTAGGTAAAATTGCTTTGAATGGTCTTTGGAAACACAGAATTAGTCTTTTTCAACCACAGCGAATTTAGTCGATGCATTTGAGTCCGGTGATCTCAAACTCCTCTTCATACATACGAAAAATGAGTTTACTTTCTCATTCCCCCCTCAACACCTACAAGAAAAAACGTAGATGGTTCAATGTCTCCCATGAACGGCTCAAAAATATTTAGCTTCCCCTACAAGCTAGTCTTCTATATTTTGCATGAATGTTTGAACAACTTTAAACACTTCACCGACAATGTTAATCAATTCTTTCAATAGTATCTCATCCTTCGCTGTCCTCAAGTTCTGCTTTCCTTTCCATTTGTTCTTTCTTGGTTTCTTGCTTACTCCTGGCTTCTTCTCACTCGAGGACCTGTTGTTCTTTTTCTCTTCTACCTCCTTCAAGCGTGACAGTACTTGGTCAGTTGTAAGAACTTCACCACATGTGTGACGTTTTAGTAAATCAGTCTTCCTGCTCCTCAAGAACACGAAAAAAGCAATTAAACGCAATTCAAACGTACTAAATACGATTAAATACAAAATTACACGGAAAAACAGATTGGTTTTCCATCCAAATTGAACGAAACTATTAGCAAAGTTATGTTTACAATTACCCCGTCCCTTGAAAAATATGGGGTAATTGTAAACATTCCACCGTAGATACATTTCAGTTCCCAGAAGGAAAAGTCAATGATTTTCTGTTTGATAGAAACATAACTGACCGTAGTAAAGAATTGGAACAACATATTTTTCAATATATTATGGAGGGCAGCAAAAAATGCAACTCACAAAATTTTTAAAACACAAACCTCACAATTTTTTCAATTAAACATATTGCTATTAGCTGTGGTTCAAAGAAATACGGGATCACCATATTACATCCTCAGGGTTGCCAGCTTTCATATTTCACAACTTTTTAGTTTCTCGGAATTTCGCGTGGGCGCTTGTATAGCTTGTTTACAATTACCCCGCCTGACCCTATGAGATTTTAGAATGATATAATTACAATTATAAGGTATTTCCGCTAGATATCAATTTCTACATTTCGATTCGTAACTGCCACGTTTTATTTTGCATAACCTGAACTGCTGAAATTTGGATGTCTACAGTACATCGAAGATTTGCAATTACATTTACTGAGTACAGGAATTCGGACACTATAACGATCTTACCAAAAGTCTTTATAACCGATATCGTTCTGTAAGTATGGGTTAATGGGAGGTTTAGTCTAGAGTTATAATCTCATAACTCTGAATTAAACCTCCAGGTGGTTATATAGACGAGGGTATCTCATAACTAGCAAAATTAACCAGATCTTGATGTACGAGAAACCGCGCCATTAGAAGAAATCTGACCTGATATGGATCTCGTAATGATAAAAAGAAATCGTCGAAATAGTGATGCTCTAGCAAAAATGATCAGATCTTGATGGACAAGATATCTAGTCGAAATTACTTGGGAGTTTAAGCAGATTTGGTTCTTTCGTATTGACTGAAAGACAAATTGAAGACGAACAATAAAAAACTCCATAGATCAGGAGGTAAAAAATACCTACAAACAGGTGTACCTGAAAACAGTTAAAGGATAAGCGATTGATGCGAACATACATTAAGGGTTAAAGGATAGGAATTTGATGATTTTTTGAGCTATTTAATGTTTGGTTGTACGTTTTGGGCACATCGGCCATATTTGGCCAATCTTTGCTACCCTCAAGGTGTCAAGTAATAATCATAGACACAAGGAAAGCTTTAGTCACAATGAAGAGTAATTGGTAATTATTAATTAATGTCGTTCTAGAGCAACACAACGGGCTATTGACGACTGTCCGAAATCAATCCCTTAAAGGAAAGATCCCAGGACAACACCTCGGAATTTCTAACCACAGTCAGATGACGAGGCAACACCTGAGCTGGCACCCCACTCTCCAAACTTCCACACCAACCCAACGTGAGGACTTTCGGTCACGACATATTTAAGGCGCACCAGCCGCCTCTACGCCATACGCTTACAAACATCCAAACATGCATGCCCGGACCCGGATTCGAACCAGGAACTTTCCGATCTAGAGGCTAACACCTTAACCACTAAACCGGTTGATCGGCTCTCACAATGAAGAGAGAAATGTACCCAAGTTAAGTTACAGGAATCGTATTTGCGTCGCCTACAAGGTTGCTAGCATAGATGTGAAATATAAGTACTGAGAATTGCTAATGGAGAGGCGCTTCAAAAAGTGTGACCAACATGTTGACTAGTAATCACGTGACTGCTGTGTGAAGAATTGAGTTCGTTGAATTATTTAGGATTTTATTGCTTCATTGTAATTCCTTAAAAATATTCGGTGCAGCTGCAGTCTATGTTTATAGCGGTGGCAACGGCCTTGGCGATTTTTTTTGGCACACTTCAGTATCAAGTTATGGTAGGTTAAGGCAACCTATCTGTATTTACGGTAATTGCGGTTTTCATGGCAACCTCGGCAAACGGAAAATTTAAATTTTCATTTCAATTGTTCTAGAAAGTTCTTTCAAAATCCGTTAAAGTCGTTTGATATCATTAGTTCGCTTGAAATTTTTTCTTTGATTACATTGGTTATTTTAATTTTAAAATATCATTTGATTGCATTGGTCCTTTTAAATATTTTTCTTTGATTTCATTAGTTCATTTAATGGCTTTTCGCCATTTGTGGAATTTTCTTTTATTATAATTGTTTTCACGGTACAGTTCCTGACATATCAAATTGTATTACTTTTTGCATTCCGTTAAAAGTAATTACTTTCTTTTGAGAAAAAATTTCAGTTTATGCTTATTATTTTTTGTGAAAGTTTTTCTTAAAAATATATTTTTCAAAACGTTCTCAAATGTGTTTTGATGCTTTCATTTTCAGGTGTAAAAAGAAAAATATTTGTGAAAGAAAAATATTTAAAAAGTAATTATTTCCTTTGCGACTTTAGAAGTGCGCCAAAAAAAATCGCCAAGGCCGTCGTCACCGCTATGAACGTAGACTACAACTGTACCGAATATTCAGCCAAATTGGTATTCTCTCAATCAATTTTTTCATACATTTTATGTAAACATTTTAATGAACAACACTTCCTTAAGTGTCTATGGCTTCACAAACCCGAGGTACCCTACTGATATATTCTTTTCGCATAGGGTTTGTTGCTTCTAGTGAATATGGGAGTCGCGCGACCCTAGCATACCCAAGCAATCTCAACTTCTTTCGATCCTTTTTTCACAATTACTTAACATTGTGTGTCTTTTGTTTAGCGCACCTTGGCCAAATATACCCTTGGGCCAAAAGACCCAAAACTAACTAATGAACGAAACAAAATTATTAAGTCAAAGTCGTTAAACCAACCCTCTTTTAGCCTTAAACAGGTAGTGTGTTAGTTTTATGGTGCAAGGACGCTATTTGGCTAAATAAGACAGAAATTATGAAGTAATGCACAAGGAAAGTTTTACTGACACAGGAAGAGAAAAATACACCCACGGTCAATTACAAGAATCGAACCGGCTCCACCAAAACTCGCATGCTACTTGCACAATGGGCCAACCCACCAGACCACTAAGGCGAAATGGTGAATGTAGAGTCTTGATGAACTATAATTAACCCTCCTGATGGTTATCTCGATGAGGTAATTACCAAAACGAACCAGATCTAGATGGACGAGTTATCTCGTCAATGGCATAATTGGTCGGATCTTGATGGACGAGGAATCTCGTCAAAACTACTTGGAGCGGGGAATAAGAGCAACAAAGGAAAATAGAAACGAAATCGTTTATTTCTGTGTTCCACTTTTTCTACCCAAATCCTGTGAAGGGAACCCTTAGGGGAGCATCTTCTTTCGTGTGTAGAGGCATCATTACCTCGAGGTACCCGAGTGGTCTTTCATTTTCATTTTGCGCTTTTCCTTTCTCTCTCATTGTGTTGTCCATCTTATGATTGGCGCAGCTTGACCAAAAAGGTCCTTTGCACCATAAAACCCGAAAACAACCAACCAGTTAAGGGAACGTTTGACCACCTCATTGACAGCTAAAACATTTCAGTAAGGGATAGTTGTTCAAAAGGCAATTTAAGTGCAAGTAAACCAAAACAGCGCTTAGGAGTCCTCGTGAAAACTACCGAAATACGAAACCACATGGAACTAAAACGTATCAGGGAAGAATGAAGGGTATTGGAAAACAATTTCAATACATGAAATTGAAATAGCTGTATCTTAATCGATACCTGTGTCCAAGAACTCATGAAGTCTTCCAAAATCCTGTAACGGGAGCGATTTTCAATATCCCGTCGACTTAAATTATTCCATTGAAGAATGAAGGATATTGGAACACTAAACCTCGGCGGAGAACTGGTGAATGAAGAAGAGTGTTGGGAAAGATACATTAAGTGGGGCAAGAAACGCAAATAGTGGCATCCTAATTGATACTTGCTTTCTTGCAATTACTTTATTTCTACCCATGTCCTGTAACGGGAACGATTGACCACTTCACGGATAGCTATACTTCAGTACAGAGTGGAGGATATTGTGAAGACACCATTAAAATGCAAGAAACGAAAATAACTGAGCATAAATTGATGTTTGTAAATCAGAACCCCTGAAGTCTACCAAAATCCTGTAACAGGAACGATTGAATACCTCATCGAGCTGAGACATTTCATTGAAGAATGAAGGCTGTTGGAAAACAATTTAAATGTTGAAAGTGAAACAGCCGCATCTTAATTTATACTTGAGTCAGAGAACTCTTGAAGGCTACCGAAATCCTTTAACGGACACAATCTAATACCTAATTGATCTAAAACATTTCATTGAAGACGAAGGGCATTGGAAAATAATTTAAATGTAAGAAAGTGAGAGAAACTCCCCCCGCTGAATATTAATTTATACTTAAGTCAGAGAACCGAAGTTTATTGAGGTCCTGTAAACGGGAAGGATTGAACACCTCATCGAGCTATAAGATTTAAATTAAGAATGAAGGCTTTTGGAATTTAATAAGTGTAAGAAAGGGTAACAGCCGCATCTTAATCAATACTTGAGTCGGAGAACTCCTAAAGTCTACCAAAATCCTGTAATGGGAACGCTTGAATACTATCATGCTAAAACATTTAATTGAACAATGAATGTTATTGGAAATCAATAAATGTAAGAAAGGGAAACAGCTGCAAGTTAATTTATACATAAGAACTCCTGAAGTCTACGGAAATCCTGTAACAGGAACGATTGAACACAATCGAGCTAAAACATTTAATTGAAGAATGAGGGCTATTAGAAATCAATAAGTTTAAGAAAGGGAAACAGTGACATCTTAGTCTATACCTGAGACAGAGAACTCCTGTAACGGGAACGACTGAATCCCTATTTGAGCTAAACCATTTTATTAAAGACTGAAGGGTATTGGAAAACAATTTAAGAACACGTAACGTAAATAACGGTATCTTAATTGATACTTCTGTCCGAGAACTCTTTTTTTTTACCCAAATCCAGTAACTCTAACGATTGACTACCTCCCATTGACAGCCAAAACATTTCAACAAAGAATGAAGGGTATGCCGAAAAATATGTTTGTTATCTTGGTGTTCCAAAAACGCGCAACTAAGGAAAACGGCTATTCGGGATAGCTAATAAGAAAAAGAAACCTCTTGTCCAATGGGAATACCGAAAGCAACCACCTGTGAAGGAGTCAAAAAAAGGTTCATTTGGGCCGGTTTAAAAGGGGACAGGTACGTCACTTCTTCACACACTTCTTCTCACTGCTCGATCGAAGATGCTGAGGATCGGACTACTTTTGGCCCTATTCGTTTCGAATGGTGAGTGAGACCACTTATTTCATTTCAGATAACACATTGGAAAGGAGCAATAGATAGGATAGGAAAAAGAAGTATTCGCTCTAGGAACTTCGTATCTCGTATCTGCATAATAATCATAAATATGTTATTGATAAGCAAACTGTGCAAAATTAAGATAATTAACTGATTAACTAAGTACTCTCTCTCCCAAAGTGCAATCTTTCTGTTCTTAATAAAATAAAAATATATGGTTAATGGAATATTGTATTCAGCTATCGCATCTTTCTCAATTCACGTAATTTTCTGATCTCAATATTTTGTATTTTATGTCAGAGCAGTCGTGTCCTCGATTACTTGAGCGGATTCTCAAAATAGTAATGCTCCTTGACATTTTGATCTAAGTCAAACGCGTTTAATTGGTTATGTGAGTACTCTCTTCCCACCATATTTATAATCATGGATTCGGAAAGTAGTTAGTGAAATAAAGTATGGTTAACAGAATATATTGTAATAAAAAATCACATCTTTCTCAATACAAATAATTTTCTGATCGTAATATTTTGTCTATATTAGTTTCAGTTGTATACTTGATTACTCTTCAACTGAATCTCAAAATGGTAACAAACAAATCCATTCATGGAATCTAAAAGTCCTTAATAAAATTTTAAAAAAGTATGGTTAATGGAATATTGAAATAAAAATCACATATTTTTCAATTCAAATGATTTTCTGATCTCAATACTTCGTCTACTTTATGTCAGATCATTCGTGTACTCAGTTATTTGAACCGATTCTCAAAATGGTACCAAAAGATTAAAACCTCCCTGACGTTTTAATCTAAGACAAACGCGATTAATTTTATGGTAAAGAAACCGACTCCTAAACTTTCAATTTTATGTCTTCTTGAATCATAGATCAGTTATGTTGGGTGGCTCCAACTCTCTAACTTTACCAAGAGATTACCCCCCCCCCATGCAATACGAAGTTTTGATAAGACAAGGCTTATTCTTCGAAATTGGGACTGATTTTCATCTTAAAATTTCTAAATTTTCTTGTCTTCGTGAGTCATTGCTGGATTGCTTTAACTTATTTTCTAACTATACTAAAAAAAAAGATTAAAACTCTTCTTTAAATTTCCATCTAAGTAAATGCCACTAGTTTCAAGAAAATAAAACTCTTATTTCTTCTTTTGAATTTCAAAAAATAGAATATTTCAGTGCTTTTAAAATGTTTTTCATTTAATTACCGCAGCTTTTTGGATATCTAGGGTTCATCTTGTCGATCTCTTAAGTAATTTGTTCTCTTTTCTCTCTCTCCCATCCTTATATTAATACATATACCTATTCAGTTTTTTATACTCATAATCTGGAAAAATTCGACTGATTTGTTCAGTTCTAGTACTTTTTTCTTTTAAGAGTTTATGAATTTCTGTCTGAGTTGATTCAGTATTCTGTGCTCTCTTTTCGGTATTTATCTAAGGAAGTTGTGTGGAGACAAACGTTTTTTAAGTGCAGTTTTATGAGTAAACATACTCTGTCACTTTCTACATATCTGTACAAGTTGAAAACAAGAGCACACAGAAGAAAATTTGAGTCTTATTTAGAAAAGGGGCTTGTGAAAAGCTGTTTATGAGTCTTGGAGCAACTCTTTCACTTGACAGCGAATTCAAAACTTAAGGAAAAATCATTCTTGACTTGCAAAATATCAAGCTATTGGGTTTTTTGTGTTAACTCTTTTTGTTATTTGTCTAAGTAGTGAGGAGGTGAACTTTTTAAATGCAGAGATGGGCGGATTATAAATGTACTTTATTCTACTTATCTGTATATCTGTGCATATTTAAAAATAGAGCACAGGGAAGAAAATTTGGGTTTTGCGATTTAAAACCTTTATCATTTAAAAATTGGGATTTGTGAAAGGTCTCTTTCATCGGACAGCGGGGCTTTAAATAGGAAACCCATGGAAAAATCATTCTTGACTCAAGCGTTCAAGCTTTTGGTTTTCTTAGCCACGGGTGCGCTAACGTTTTTCTATTAGTGTATCTTGAACACATCTCACTCTAATTAGCCCAATTGTAGCAACAAAGGAAGGGACTCAGAGCGGTAAATCAAACTCTTTCTCTGCAAATTTTTCATTTGTATTTAATCCTTCTGCTGGTTGTCTCGACGAAGCATCCCGTTATTATCAAATCAGATCTTGATGGACGAGATATCTCGTCGAAGCCACTTGGAGGGTTACTGTGCCTTGTGGTTCAGTTTGAAGAAAGATTCTTAAGTGTTTTCAATGGTCATAAATGTATTCCCTATAGTTTGATAGCTATTCACTTGAAAAATATAGGTGTTAGTTGGTTGGCTCGGTATTTATGAATCGAGGGTCATATTTGGCTAAGCTTCTCCAAGCATAAAACAGACGACGTTAAGTAATGGGCATACACATGTAAATGTTTACTGATATATAGGAGAGAAATACATCCAGGGTGACTTACAGAGTTGAATTTGCGCTGCCTACAACTTGTAGGTTGCGAGTACAGTGGGAAGACCTACTGAGCTATGGTGGCCCCTCAAAAATCTAGAACCAGAGTTCCTAAGGTGATTCGCTTTTGTGCGCTCTAATACGGAAGAGGAGTAGGAGAGAAAAGTTGAAAAAACAATAGCATTTAATGCACGTCTAGCCTCTAAGCGAAATGAAGTAATCTATGTAATTGAACCACTGACTAGTTAAGCTGGGAAGTTGCATTTCACACTCGTTAGAAAATTACAGTTAAGACGCATTAGAAAGTTGTATTTAAAGCAAGTTGGAAAGTTATATTTGAGGCACTCCAAGCGAAATAAAGTTATCGAATCGAAAAACTAACTAGGCACATTGAAAAATTACATTTGACGCTCGTTGGGAAGTTACACTTGACGCACTTTTGGAAGTTACGTTTGACGTTCGTTGGAAAGTTACACTTAAAGATACATTGGATAGTAGTATTGAAGGCACATTGGGAAAGTTGTATTTGAGGCACGTCTGGTCTCAAGCGAAATAAAGTCATCTCACAGGACTAATGACTAGATGCATTTTAAAGTTGCATTTGACGCTCGTCGGAAAATTACAGTTCAGGCACTTTCGAAAGTTGTATTTATACACGTTTAGTCTCTAAGTGAAATAAAGTAATCTAATAGGACCACTGACTAGGCATGTTAGAAATTGCATTTGACACCAGTTGGAAAGTTATATTTGAGGCACGGCTGCGCTCTGACCGTAATAAAGTAATCTGATGGAACCACTATCTAGATCTTTAAGGGGACAATCTGTGTGTGTGTGTGTGTGTGTGAATCGTCTCCCACAAACTCAACAGCAGTCCCGGAATGATCTCCAAGGTACTTTAGCAATAGATGTTAGCTGCTGAACCATACACATGTGTGTTATTATTTTAAATTGTTCAATTAAAATGCATCAGGGTATCTTTTTATTTTGCTGAAACATGCTTTACGTCTTGGCTTGCTTCCCAGGATAGACTTCAAATTACAAATGGATGAAAAATATTTCTCAGAATTGACTTGAAATTAGGATTATTCCTCAAAGTTGTCAAGCATTTTATAAGAATACAAATAGATGTTTCTGTATGCAAGTTGTACATTTTCGAACTCAATAGGGAGTGGGTCATTTCACACGTGAATTTATATCGATTTTTTTCTTTAACAAATATTTATAGTAACTGCATTTAAAACTACAGCATCATACATAATTTGAATAGAAAAATGTTTTTATCAATTGAGTGAATACATCGTAGATCGTTTAAGCGTTTTAAGTCTCCGGACAGAAGCACGCGAATCTTTTCTTTCGAGATTACATCTTACGTCACCGATAATGGAAAGTTATTAATTCTGAAGATCCTCTTAAAGAAGCGAGAGCTGTTTTAAGAACTGGAATTCGATCTGAAGGTCAATAACTGTCCTAGAAATCCCGACGAAAAAGAAGCCATTAGTTAGCTTTAAAGACTGCCTGCAGCGTAACCCAGCTGCATGGTTGAAAGGTTGCATGCAGTCTGTCTCCCTTTTGTTCCTAAATGTTGGTGAGGAGTATCAACATGAAGCGGTTTCATAATCCCATTCCAGGGAAACAAACTTATTATCTTCTACCCTCCTCGCCTGTGCTACTGACCGAATTGGTGAAAAATTCAGCTGCGTTTAGATGTCTGTTTTTCTGCATAACGCTCACAGACTAAAGGGTATCTAGTTTTCCAATGAAGCATTTTATGCCGAAAAGAATTGATTTGAAGGTTTGTCCTCAAATGTTGGTGAGAAGTATCAACAATAAAGTGGCTTTATAATCCTTCGAGTTATACAAAGTGAAAATCTTATACCTTCATCATCTGGTGCTACTAACTAAATTGGCGCAAAATACACCAGCGTTTCGATGACTGCCTTTCTGAATAAAGCTCGCAGACAAAATTGTTTCTAGTTTTAGAATGAAACTTTTTAAGCCGAAAAGAATTCAAATGGATGTATTTCTATCTTCTGTATCAATATATTTCCTTGTGTGTATGAACAATATATTACTTGATGTTGTCTTGTTTTTGGCGCAGCTTGGCTAAATGTGGCACTTGCAGCATAAACCCAACTAACCAAGAATTCGTGATGTTGTTTAGTTCGTGTTGTTTCGCGTAGCTTACTCAAAATATGACCCTTGCGCCATAAAACCTAACCTAACCATCCATCATGTTGGTAGTGATATTGACCCCAACTAAGCGATTCCCGCATGATTTTGGATTATTTTAATGGAATTTGGTTTGTAATCCTAAAATTTATCATCGTTTTCCTTGGCCGACTTTCTTAGCACCTAATAAATACAATAAAAGCTGCTCCTCCGCTTTCCATTTAACACTTTAATTTCTATTACTTTCTAAAATGACTAATTTACATTCATAGCTGAAATACTCCATCTTTTGATCTCCTGGCATGCTTTTAGAAAATGACAGTATGGAATTCATTTTGTGACTACGTATAATATTTTCTCCTTAAAAGACAATTAGGGCGTATTTCTCTCTTCTGTGACAGCAACACTTTCCTTATATGTCCATTACTTCACGTTGTCTGCACTGTGTTTGACACAGATTGGCCAAATATTGCCCCTTGCGTCATAAAATATAAAAAATCAGCCAACAGTAAAACCCCTTTGAATATTTACATAGAAATTAAGGTATTTTTTAGTGTAAATCTACTATAAATTATACATTTTGCTTTACCCGTGTATACTTTTCTCGTTAAAATGAAACAGAAAGTACATAAATTAGGGTCAATTATTATTGCTCATACTACTTAGCAATTGGCATTAAGTGAAATCTATATAAGCTTACGTACAAATTGACATTAGAAGCGATTGAAATATATTCTCAAGTCACCAGTCCTTTTCAAGACATTTTTCAAATTATTTGATTTTGCAAGCTTTTTGAGTATTTTTACATTTACACTTACTATTAGCTATTATAAGCTTAGTTCGGTAGGAAGTTGAATTAACGTCACACTGAGGCAAAACAACGGGTTACTGAGCCGAGGGTCAGGGATCCATCCCAATGATTATAGGTTTAGTCAGAGGCGATGCAGGTACGATTCCTAACATACCCTGGCCACATTTCTCTCATATGTGTCAGTGAAAATATATTTGTGACTGTATTTCTATTACTTGACTTTTTCTGTCTTGTGTTTGGCGCAGTTTGGTCAAATATGGTCATTGTAGCATAAAAAACTAACTCAACCAACCATGGGCAAATCTGGTGGAGCTGCTCCTACTAATACTATCAGACTTGTCAGCTAGTATCTTGAAATTTAGTCAGATTGGATTGTTATATGCTGCGTATATAAGCACCTGAGTATTTGGTATCAGATCTTCTGATATACGTAACATGTAACCGTTAACTTTGAATAACCGAATTTGGAAATACTGTTTTCTTGACTAGGAGGGAAGAATACATGTCAACTTGGGATGGTGGTTCTTACATGTTGCTGCTTACATGCATGCTTACTGCATATACACTATGCAAGCGGAATTGCATAAAATCTGACTGCATGTCTGATTTTATGTAAATCCAGTGCTCTCACTTGACCTGTTACGGTTAAATACGATACGCGAAGTGGTAACGTCGTTAGTTCTGTGTGAAATTGTGACAGTATGTCGAAACGAAAGGAATTAGTGACTATCAAATTGGTGTTATAGTTGGTTGTCACATTAGTGGCAAGTCTATTTGCGCAATTGCGGTAGAATTATCACAGCCACGGTCAACTGTTGGTGATGTCGTGAAGAAGTGGAGGACTACGGGAGTTAGGACACGAACTGCACACGTTGGTCATCCCCGTAAACTGACCGAACGGGATCGGCGTGTCCTGAAGGGTAAGGTTCTTAAGAACCGCAAGAAACCACTCCAAATTATCCACAGTGAGTTTCAACAAGCAGCAGGGGTTACGGTACACCCTAATACTTTTCGGAAAGAACTGCACTCCCTCAATACCCAAGGATGTGTGGCCACACACAAACAAAACATCACTCCATCCAACAAAGCCGGCAGACTCGCTTGGTGTTTCCAACGTCGCAACTGGACTGTAGACCACTGGAATACTGTTTTATGGAACCACGAGTCACGCTAAACGCTCTTCCAGTCGGATGGGCGTACTTGGATTTGGCAAAAGCCAGGCGAGCGTCTGTAACCCGAGTGCATTGTTCCAACTATCAAGTTCGGTGGTGGTGTTATACTTGTTTGAGGGTGTTTTTCGTGGTATGGCCCGAGAAATTTGCATGTTGTTCCTGGTAAATTGAACGCCGACGCCTACATGAACATTTTGGACAATCAGGTTCTTCCTACGCTCTGGCAATTTTATGGAATGGATAAATGTTACTTCCAGGACGCCAACGCTCCATGTCATGTTGCAGCCTGTCAAGCAGTGGTATCAAGATATGGATTTAAAACGTCTTCCCAGGCCTTCTCAGAGTACCGACCTAAACATAGAACATAAACCCCATAGAACATTAGAGCGACGCTTACGGACCAGGAAACAACGTCCGAAATACAGCTGAGCTGGCGACATTCTTGCAGCAAAGAATGGACACAAATACCCATAGCTGTGTATCCAAACCTATTTGAAAGTATGCCCAGAAGGGTTGCTAGTGTAATTGCAGCACTTGGGGGACCCCCCCCCACCCTATTAACGCATGCATTCTTTCCCTTATACCATCACATCTTTCTGTCTGGTTCATTATTGTAGGGTAGTGTATAAGTACCTGATTCTAGAAATCCAGATTTTCCGGCACAAGACAGACAACAACAAGTAATGGACACACATACATAGATCGTTATACTAACCCAGAAGAGATAAACACACCCAAAGTTACAGGAACCCATACGAGCATCATGCAAAGACAACAGATCTCCAACCGAGCATTCTGATGGCTGTCTCGAAGTTTGTCTTGTCATTAGCAGCAAAACTGACCAGGTTTTTATGGACTAGGCATCTCGTTATCATCAATAAAACGGCAATGTTTGGATGACGATACATTTTGTCATTGGTGAAATTGGTCTGATCCCGATGAAAGAGATATCTCGTTGAAACCACCAGGAGGGCTAAAATTAGACTAGAACGTCTTCTACATGTGAAATTATTTGAATGACCCTGGTATTTCTCATTGCGCCTGATTGAAGAAATAGTTATAGTGGTCAAGCTGCTACTTTGGATCACCAAGGCTACGGTCCAACCAGCCTTCGTGACGAATAAAAAAGGATGAGGGCCACAAAAAAATCATCAAGGCTGTTTTCGATTATAATATTTTTGACCTCACTCGCAGATACAGCATTTCTCGCGATGCTGAGAATCATGGATAGATTATTTAATTTGCCTTTGAGAGAGAGAGAGATATTTGGAATGAGGATGGATTTCTAGAGATTGGGATTTCTCTCTCTCTCTCTCTCTCTCTCTCTCGGTCGCCCATATAAAGGTCATTTAGAATGTCAGACAGGGGATGCGATAATGCTTTCAGCTTAAGATAACATGAAGGCGTGTTACACTCAAAAGGCCAACGCCCTACAAATGAGTTGATGTCCGTGGAACGCGTTCCAGAGGTCATTTTAACAAACTTGTAGTAGGAAAGCGTCATATTTAATTAAAAAGCTTTTCCCGTTTGCACCATTCTGAAGGAATTATCAGTCGTTGAGAAAATCAGGATACTGAAACCTGTGGGAACCACATTTGCATAAAAATTTGTTTCTCTGCAGAAAATGTGAGCTCTGACTTCCCCTTTGTTCCTTACCCAACAGACTGGTTATCCGTTACTTATTTTCAGTCCGGTTTTTGGCCTGAGTATTGGATTTAGCAGACGCCATAACCATTCTTGTGGTTTACTCAGACACTCGTGGGGGAAATGTTTGTTTTGTCTTACATGAAATATGCAAGACATGTTCTATCAACCTTACAATAAACCTAGTTTCTTTTCTGTAGTAGTCCAAGTTTCAAAAAGTATTTTGCATACGATCGCAATATATAAGTCGTATTTAATACCATCAGAGGTTTGCAGACGGAAGTAGTGTTAATAAAAACATTAAAAAACACTTTATTTTTGAATTAATCTTTGTATAGACGTTATCCAAAATATGTAATGTTTTATCAACCAGCCTTTTGTCGCTCTATTGTCATCTATACGAGGGCTACTTAAGATTTAAATTTATGCCAGAAAATATCCCGAATGGTTACAGAGAATGTTTCAGATACTTCACCAATTCAGGAATGTCGAAATTCGCAGTCTCCTGAACTAAACTAATTTAATAACAATAAATTTCCGTGACATATTCCTTTTTATTGTCCGATTTTTTGAAGAAGAAACTATTTACGAAAGTTAAGGCCCTATGGGGCACCTTTCCTTTAGGTGTGTACGGGTTTTGCAAACCCGAGGTACTCTAGTGATCTTTTCTTTTCCAATGGGCTTACTGTCTTTAGTAAACATGGGCTCCCGGAATATCCAAGCGATCTCTTTCTACTTTCATCACGCTAATATCTTTCCGAATCCCTTTTTCTTTCAGTTTCACGACATTTTGTAACGTTGGTACGTTGTCTTGTGTTTGGTGCAGCTTGGCCAAACATGGCCCTTGCGTCATAAAACCCAAAAACAACCACCTAAAAGATAAGGTCGAAGTTTTTGAAACTCGTACGTGAAACTTAAAAACTTTCAACTAAATGTGATGACTTGCAAGAAAAGGGCTCAGTTTTCAAAATTGTTCGTAATAGATCGTAGGATCTTATTTAATTCAACTTTTCAGTTTGAATATTCAAAAATGCATGACTTTGATATAATATCCGCTCATACTATTGATTTTGAATTACTAATCAAAAGGGAACGTTAAAACTACAAAACTGTTTTAAGTTTAACTTTGAATGAGTTAAGTTTTAGATGTTTATTCTTAATATTTTAAAACGTTTCCCTACTTGCCAAGGTATTAAAATTCGGAAGCTAAAAAGGATGCAGTTGTTGACCACATCACGTTTTCTTAGTAGTAAAGTTAACCAACAATTAACGCTGTTTTAGTAAACAATCACAAATGTGTCCAAAAGTACAAAGTCAAAAATATGTACATAAACATCGTAGAGTACAATAGTTTCGGCACTATAGCTTTGTAGATTGTTTTGGTTTGTTGTTCTTCAGTAATTTTTAACTACCCGAGAACAAATTAGAAACAGCTTGAACTCGCATATAATATTTAAAAACACTATTTTAGTCCATTTTGCTCGTGAAGAGATTATTAATCGGTCATTGATTCTTTAAAACGAAAGCTTGTACATTCTTTTCTATTTACATGAATCAACATTCAATAACTGAATCTAATGTTAGTCACACCATCACAAATATGTACATTATTAATCATCCTTTAAAATGAGAAGGAAAGCTCCCGCATTTCTTCTATTTACATGGACATTTACATATTTTTTTTTCTATTTATACGAATATATATTCCTATTTTAGTAAAACCCTCATAAATGTGTACACAAATAGCGGAGAGGAATATGGTATTGACATTATTACTTTGCAGAGTAGAAATTATCCCGAGAAAGAATTTAATCCTTTAAAGATTATTTAAAATGAGAAGGAAAGTTAGCACATTCTTTTCTATTTATATGAATCAACAACCCCTGAACCCTGTTTTAGTATGTCATCATAAATATGTACATAGATATCTAACATAAATACCGTATATCGACATTATCGCTTTCCAGAGTGGACACTATTCCGAGAAAGAACTTAATCCGTTAAAGATTCTTTAAAACCTGAAGGAAAGTTCGCACATTCTTTTGTATTTATATGAATCAATAACCCTTGAACCTTGTTTTAGTAAAACCATCGTAAATATCTGAGAAAAATACGGTATCAACATTATCGTTCTACAGAGTGGAGATTTATTTCGAGAATGAATTAAATCTGTTAGAGATTCTTTTTAACGAGAAGGAAAGTTCGCACATTCTTTTTACTATTTTCATGATATGATATTTATCCAAGAAATACTCAGCTCACATAAGCCCAAAGCATTTTAAAGTTCACTGCGCATGAGAACAATGAAACAAAACAAACAATGAATACAAATTGAAAAATGGCAGCCCATTTATAGTACTCGTGGTGTTACTCACTAGTGGCCTGAATGGTAGGTCATGTGTATTGCAAGCGGAACTCTTGCAGGAGCCACGAGAAGGAACAAACACGTGTTTCTGTAAACTGCTTTCCTCACACAATCGAAAACAAGGTGTGCGTGCAACTATTTATGGTATTATAGTGTTTCGACTGACTTGTATATCGAATGTACAACATAAATAGTTTTGAAATATTTATTTCAAAGATTATTCATGCTTTACTGGATTTGTTCTTGGGTGCATAAAAATAGATTGATCACTTCTAGAATTTTAATTTTGGTTCTCCATTTCAGTAGTTATCAAGCCCGTGAACCTACTATGAAGTGCTTGAACTATGATTGTATTTAAATTTCCCAAGTTTTTCGTTCAGCCTTTTCTTTAATGTACTAAGCGATGATTCTTAACTTTGGTTCCATTGTTCAGGGGTTCTCAAAAGCACGAACCAACTTAGAAGTATCCCCCCCACACACGATATCATGCTATATTCCTCATGATTTGTTTGGAGCTTCTACTCTAGCGTATTAAAATTTATCACTCACTTATATAGAGAGAGATAATTTCAACTTTTGTACCACATTTCAGTGGTTCTCAAACCCACGAACCAACATTGAAGTGCTTTCCCCTAAAATTATGTATATGTCCTCCGTGCTTTTTCGTTTTCTCTAGTGTATTATGGCTCACTTCAAGAATTTTAAGTTTGGTACCATAGTTCAGTAGTGGTTTCCAAAAAGCACAAAACGATTTTGAAGTGTTTCCACCTACGACATTGCACTTATATTACTCATGTTCTGTATTGAGCTTTTACTCTAGCGTATTAAAGGAGACGGATCCCTTATTTGTACTTATATATAGAGAGAGAGAAGAATTTCAACCTTGGTACCACATTTCAGTGGTTCTCAAACCAACGAACCAAGTTTGAAATCCCCTAAGTTCATGCATATGTTCATTATGATTTTCTTTTAGCTTTTTCTCTAGTGTATTAAGGGGTAGCTCACTTCCAGAATATTAACTTTGGTATCACATTTCAGTTATTCGCAAATCCACGAACAAACTTTGTGAAGTGTTTTCTCCCCTAATATTATATATATATATCGTCACTTAAAGTGCAAAAGGTCGTAAGTCAAAGTTTTCTTTTATTATTGTTGCTATATGTTGCATTTTGTGATGTTCAACCAGCTGGTAAAATCTCTTATGTCATCTCATCAACTGATCCAATAAAAGTTACAAAAAAATGTGCATAGTAATAATGGAACCAAATCATAAGGAAAACGATAAGTTTTTTTTTTTTTTTTGCTCTCCTGAAAAATGTAGTTTTTTGACATACGACCTTTTGCACTTTGAGTGACGATATGTTCTCAATTATTTTCTTTCAGCCTTTTATCTACTGCATTAATAGCTCACCTGGAGATGGCTTAGCTCCAGAATTTTAACTTTGGCCCTACGCTTCAATGATTCCCAAAACCATGAACCAACTTGTCAAAGTTTTCATGTCGCGTAGAAATGAAAGTGGCGTGTTTCGATAGATCTTCGAACAAATCCACCGACTTAGTCAACTGCTATTATTTGCATGATCGTTCGCGTGGTGTGGAAGTTTGGAGAGTGGGGAACCAGTTTGGGGTGTTGACTTCGTCATTAGACCGTGGTTCAAAACTACGAGGTGTTGTCCTCTAATCTTTTCCTTTGTGGTTGATCCCGGACCGTCGCAAATAGCACGTTGTGTTGCTCTAATGTGACGTAAATTAACTTCCATACAATCGGGTGGATAGAAGCAGTTTTGTGAAAAAAGTTGTGGCTGATAACGTTACCCTGTTGAATGTAAAAATTAAAAAAAATACTATTTAATTTTTCTCATACGAGAATATTAAAATAAAAATCACTAATTTTTATATTCAACAGGGTAATGGTTCAGCCACAGCAACTTTTTCCGCAAAACTGCTTCTATTCACCCAATTCTAAGGTACCTCCACCTAGCTTACTTGCATGGTACCACAAAACGTCTAATCGAGCTGAATAAGTATAACATTCACGAAACATGCCTCTAAAATCGAAATAATCAAAATAAAAACCCCATTATTCCTACAGTTGCAGGTGTTGGTCCCGTGATCTGACCGTGGTCAAATTTATTAGGCTTTGTCCTCAGTTATTTCTTTTCGGAACTGACCCCGGATCGTCGCCAATAGTCCCTTCCGCTGCTCCGGTGTTACATTAATTCAACTACCCTCCGAAAGTTGAATTCCTAATCACAAAAACCACTTTCGCTGACAGCCTAGAAACAACAGTGCATGATCTTAAGATGCATTTACTAGCGTAATTTATGCTACGAAATAACAGGTAGGAATTATTAAGGGAGTTGTTGTTTCGCCTTAGACCCAGAAGCATTGAACTGAAAGCCAGATGAACAAACAAAATGGTCTGTGAACGGAAAGTTTGACCGCAAATTAGCTTCCTGAAGCAGAATGCAACGAGGAAGTGCCCTGAAGTCAAGCAAATGTTTTCCTGATTCAAAATGATTTATATGCATTTTTTCAACTAAGCGAAAGTAAAGGACTGTTTCCTGGATCATTAACGTTTCCGATTAACCTCTAATCGTCTTGCATTTTACATTAAGAGAATTAAGCTGTTTGGGTTATAAGGCGCAGGGACCGTATTCGACCAGGCTGCGCCAAACAACCGTAGAAGTAAATAGACATACACACAAGGAAAGTTGTACTGGCACAGAAGAGATAGAAATACACCCAAGGAGGAATTGAATCCGCGCCACCGACGGCTTGCAGGTTGTTAGCGTAGCGAATAATCTCACTGAAACCCCCGAATTATTAGGGGTTTGGTAGTTAGATATTTGAATTAACATCGCACTATTGACGATGGTCCAGAATCAACACCGAAGGTAAAGTAACGGGGACTACACCTCGCAACTTTGACCCCGGTCAGGTGATGGTCATCATCTGAGCCCCACTCTCCAAACTTTGCGAACTTTGGTTGGATCGAATTTCGAACTCGCAAATCCTCCGGTTGCTAGTCCGCCTTAAAGACGCCTTCATTCAAACAACCAGGCCCCTCGGAGGCATATCCTTAGGCCTGAGCGGGCTAACCAAGAGGTATCCTAGAGTTCTATTCTTCTCCCATGGGTTTACTGACTCTGGTAAACATGGGGATCGCGACCCCAGGATGCCTCCTCTCCATCCTTCGTTTTCACAATTACTTGACATTGTCTATCTCGTGTTTGACGCAGCTTGGCCAAATATGACTCTTGCGCAATAAAACCCCCAAACGATCAACAACCAGAAATTTCTTAGATCCTCTAAAATATTTAGCTTGCATTTTTTTCAGCGCGGAACACAATTTTCGTGGCTTATCTCTGAGATGCCAGTATTCTTTCACTTGAACGAAATGTAATGAACCGCGCAGTAGGAAGTATCGAAATGATGTGGTGTTGTCCTCGGTTCGTTCCTTTCCTCCAGGACCGTCACAAATAGCCCGTTGTGTTGCACCAGTGTGACGGTAATTAAAAATACCAAACACCAATACCCAGTTGAAAGTGCAGCGGATTAGCAAACGCAGGGTTACGAATTCGAAACTCGGCTCTGGCTAAAGACCGTTGGGTTCACGAGTGCTGGTGAACGTTAAATCTGTCATGACCTTAAATGTTCTCATGTTGGCCTGGTGTGGAAGTTTGGAGAGTGGGATACCTGCTGAGATGCTGATCTCATCATCTGGTCATAGTTCAAAATTATGAGGCGTTGTCTGAATCTTTCCCTTAGAGATTGATTCAGGACCGTCGTCCATACCCCTTTTGTTTGCTCTAGTTGGACGTTAATTAACTATATGCCATATACCTGCCTTTCTTTTCATAATTACTTGGTATTGTCTGCCTTGTTTTTGATGCATCTCGGCCAAATATGACCCTTGTGCCATAAGACCCAAAAGCAGCTAACAACCAACCAAATAAAACAACCAGAAGTTCTTTGGATCCCCTTGAATATTTTGTTTTTAATTTTTTCATTACGGAACATGTATTCAGGGGCGTATCACTACATTGCCCGAAACCCTTCATTTCAACCAAAATGCAATAGACGTTAATTTTTCTCTAACCACAAAATTTGCTGTTTCGGTATGTTGCTAGGCCATGCATAGAATTTCACCTTGAAATACAAACGCAGACATCTAATTTACGTAAACCCCAAAACACCTCAGAGCAATCTGCCATCACCGACAAGACTCTTGCCTCGGCGGAAGAAACAGCAAACCGAACAATGATTTCGACGAATCGTGATTTGCAGGAGAACCCGATAACAGGGAGAGTGAGGGGTTCCACCTCTGAAGGAGGATGCTCAGGCGTTCCAAAACAAACACGAGCACTCAATAGGCCAGAAGGAACAACTATCTTCCTAATCGTTCTCTGGCGAAGGCACATTTTCGACCCCAGGTGGGGCAGAAAAGTCATTCCTGTTTCTCTTTTGTAGCACTGGAAACGAGGCCATCGAGGCATTTTCATTTGTCCTCATTCAAATCCTGCTTTGACTCGAAAGACAGGTTCCACCTTTGCTGTGCGAATCTCCTCTCACCCTGACCCATTTTGTCTTCGCTTTTAGGCGCACTTGTTCCGCGTTCACTCGTCTGGGAAAGGAGCTTTATTAACCGCATCAATACCAAAACAGACTGTAATTAATTTCCTCGCCAGGTATTTCCATCCTTTGAGATTACCGGTGGGCCGTGGTTGCGGAAAACAAAAGTAGAGTTCGAGAGTCGTTATCAGATTCACACACACACACTTGGATCGAAGACTTCTTTGGGCGTTGTGTTTTTGTGAGACTGAGTGAGCAAAGCATTTTGCAGCTCATACCTGTCATAGTTGCTTACTTTAATCACAATAGTTATAAGACATTTCCACCCAACAGTAGTTCCATCCTCTGCGGTTACCGGTGTGCCGTGGGTACGAGAAACAAAAGTACAATACGATAGTTGTTATCAGATTCACTTGAATCGAATACACGTTTGGGTGCCTTTTCATAATGTTGAATATTTCAACGGAGAGCAACATATGTTGCATCGTATACCAGTCAGTTTCTAACTTCAATCACAATAACTATAAGACATTTGCACCAAGTAGTAAATCCATCCTCTGTGTGGTTATCGGTGTACCATGGGTACGGAAAACTAAAGTTGGACAGTCGTTATCAGATTCACTTGGATCGAAGACTCGTTTGGACGTTTGAGTGTCGTTTTTAAGACTGAACTCTTCTCCGGAGAGCAAAATATTTAACAGCTTATTCCAGACATAGTTATTAACTTTAATCACAATAGTTATAAGAGACAGTTCCATCAAGTAATATATCCTTCCTGCGGTTACTGGTATACCGTGGGAAAATAAGAATGAGGAGTCGTTATCATATTTCCTTGGATCGAAGACTCATTTGGGTGTTAGCAATCTTCTTACTTAAGGCTGAGTATTTCGCTTGAGAAGGCAAGAAGCAGTTTTTAAAATTTTTGCAGCTAATTCTAGATGTAGTTGCTAGATTTTTCAGCATAGTAATAAGTCATTTGGTAGCAGCTTAAATAAGGTCAAGTAGTTAAAAAGGATGGGGAAGTAGTTCTTTTTCAGTTTTCCAAAATACATGTGTAATTTCTTTCCCATTAAGTACAATTTCCATTCTCTGTGGTTACCGGTATGCTGAGGTTACGGGGAACGCAAGTAAAATTCAAGTCTGGATCAGATTCCCTTTAGCTTCGGGACGTTTTTTATCAGCCTTTATGGATGTTTCACGGGAAAATTGTAAAAAGTGTTTAAAAAGAGATTTTGCAGTTTATACTATCCGAAATTGTCAACAGTTATGTAATTCGATAAGAGCTTGAATCTGGTTTGGTTTCTCACTCTTCCTTCACTTTTCGCTACACGAGAGCTAAAATTAGAAATCACGTTATGTAGCCAAAAAGGTTATTAGATCGAGTTTGTAATTTCCTAAAACATTAGGTTAATTAATTTATTCCTTAAGCCTTTGCCTCCTTAATTAATACCGTTTTAGTGAGGTTATGAAAAATATAAGTATCATTCGAGAGTCGTAAACAGATTACCTTAGATCTGAAACTCTTTCGACAATAACCTTCTTTTGGTGAGTACGGGCATTACGAACCCGAAGTACCTTAGTGTTCTATTCTTTTCCCATGGGGTTTTCAGCCTCTTGTAACCATGGGGGTCGCAACCCCAAGAATGTACAAGTTATACTTCTTTCTTATCTTCATCTCTGCTTTCACAATTACTTGACATTGTTTGTCTTGCTTTTGGTGCAGCTCGTTCAAATATAGCACTTGCCTCACAAAACCAACCAACCATTTGGACTTTAAAGTGCTCTTTTTTAATGAGTGTTTCACTGGAAAAGCAGTTAACAATGCTTAAAAAATATTTTTCAGCTTATACTACTCAGTTTCTAATCAGAATAATACAAATCAGAATCGGCGGTAAAAAAACACCGATACTGGTTTCGATTTCTGTAAATTACCCTTGGTGTATAAATAGATTCTCTAGGATCGAAGGCGTTGTGGGTCTCTGCTTTCTTATGGCTGAATGTTTCACGAAAGCTGTAGACGATGTTTAAAATAGACATTTTCAGATGTGCTAACTAGTTTAATTTTTATCAGAAAAATTAATTTGATGTGCAGCTCTCCGTCCTTTGCCACCTGTTTCGGTATGCTTAACGGAACAGGATGACAAAAGGGTGTCAGAATTCGAGCCTTCTTAGTTGATGCGCAGTCCCTTAGCTCCGATTAGCTGGAGTCACTATGGATTTGGGGAAGGCCCTAAGAAATTCGAGAGTCGAGCAGATTCCATTGGATCGATGACAAATTTGGACTTCAGACTTTCACCTTTTAAGACGGAATATTTCGCTGGAGAGCCAGTAAAAAATACATAAAAAAGATTTTGCAGCTTATATTAGTCATAGTTGCTCATCAAAGTAGTATAACTAAGAATAGTTATAAAAGTCACATTTGGAGATCGAAAAGCATTGATACAGGTTTCGATTTCGGTATATTATTCTTGGTGTATTTCTAGTTTCTTATGCTATTAAACATTTTATGTATAACCGTTACTTGTTGACTTTTTGTAAGCGTATTCATGATACCAGCATACAAGTCGAGAACGTAAGAATTTTAAGATAGATGGCTATTCCATATTTCCGTAATTTTTTTTTTGCAGTTGACAAATATATCGTTTTTACCCGACGTCCAATTTGCATACTTTGGGAGTAGCTAATTTGAATTCTGCTCGTGTTCTTTTATCAACCTATTTTTCTACGAAATGGTCCGGTCAAAGAGTCTGAGCTAGCGAAAATGTTAACTTTTGCAGTGCTGTATATCTTCCGTTGAAATGATTGAGTTAATTAGTAGAATAAAGTTAAACATCTTTGTTAAAATGGTAGACAAATGGAACTATTTAAAGCTTCAAAAGCGACCTAATACACAACAAAAATAAACATTTGCATCGTATTAGTTGAAGCTTTGTAAAACCAACTATAATTTGAGCTGAGATTTATAACTTTATTCTGCTCGTGTTAAATTTTTGTTTGAAGGAAGAATTGCAGCGAGTACTTGTTATTGTGTTATTGGGCTGTGCTTTTTAAATTTTGTAGGCATTGAAAATAGCAGAAAATAAGGAGCATTTTCAACATATTATGACAAATAAAAATATTAAAAACAAAATAATCAATTCCCATTTCGTAGAGTCTACATCGTGAGGTCTAAATCAAAACTTTTCACGTGTGAAGTAAATAACACTTCGGTATTGCGATGCAATGCCATCTAGCGCCAAAAACGGGGTGGACTTTTGTATCAACCCAATACAATTATTCGAATCTTTTATGCAATCAACCAGTTTCTAACCATTGCATTCTTTCCACAGGCTTCTGTGCATCAGTTGTGAAGCGACAGGTCGCTGCAGACACTCAGAACGACGCTGAGCTGTGCAAGGGTCGCTCCCCCAGTGAGTACTTTCGACTGACCGCCGATGAAGACTGTCGAGATGTAGTCCGTTGTTCTGTACAGGGTCTTCTGGCACTCCGATGCCCCTCTGGACTGGCCTTCGATATCGAGAGTCAAACCTGTAACTGGAAAGCAAACGTCAAGAACTGTCAACAGCTGGAAAGTAAGTACGCTCCTAATGCTCGAGCCCATTCGAAAGGTTTTATTTTATCTAGGGAATATGGCTGTCTTATTCATTACTTGACGTTGCTTGTCTTGTGTTTGGCCAAATATGGCGCTTGTGCCTTAAAAACCTAACCGGCCATACTCATATTCCTGTTAATTGGTGAGTAGGGGTCTCGGTGCATTGCCTACTATGCACTTAACCCTCCAAGTGATTTCCACGAGATATCTCGTCATCTGGCCAATTTTGGTAATAGAGAGATGTCTTGTCATCAAGAAATTACCAATTTTTTAATGACTAGACCAAGAGGTGAAGGAATATTTTTATGATGACTAGTGAGAGAGAGAGAGAGAGAGAGAGAGAGAGAGAGAGAGAGACGAGGTATCTCGTACAACAAGATCAGGTCAGTTACGCTAATGATTGTGCTTTTGATGAGATACCTCGGTCCTGTATGTATATGATAAAAACTCACGATTTACTGGCAATTAAAGCTCCGTACACCTACCTACAGATATCACTTTATCTTATAAATTTTGAAGGTTTTATTTCACACACACATGGAGCGAATATACTGTTTCTTTTATTGCTTACGTGCTTGTCTGATGTTTAGCGCAGCTTGTCCGAATATGAAAAAAAGCCAAACTACCATTATTCCTGATAGTAGATCAATAGGGTCTTTGTGCATTGCTTTGCTCAAAGCCTGCAACGCTCTTAAGACGATCCAGTATATATATAATAAAAACTCAAGCCATACTGACATCAAAAGCACCATAAACCTACCTACAGACATTTTAAATATCTGCAATTAATCAGTTTATTTAATGAATTCTTTTATCGAACGAATATACTGATTTATTCCTGTTAGTGGGTCAATAGGGGCTCCGATGCATTGCTTGGCCCAAAGCTCCTACAATGATTCCAACTCTCACATCATACTGAAATCAAAAGCTCCATACATTGACCTACACATACTTTAAGAACCCAGAATTAATGGCCTCATCAAATGAACGCACTGTATACCGATATCGGAAATTTCAAAGGTCATTACACTTTGAGCGTTACGAGATTTCCAAGAAAAGTATTTTTGTTTTCGTCTATAACACTTTTTATGACTAAATAGTGAGGTCTGTCGATTGAAATAATAGAAAGTATTCTCTCAGTGTTAAATATAAAACTCGATTAATTACTATTCTCTCTCTTGGACTTAATACTTACATTCACACACTATATCCTTTGATTTCCAAAAACTCAGTGACGGAACAATTTCCTGTTGTGTAGAAATTTGAACAGAATAATAATTTAAGCATGTGGTCGTGTTCAGAATCCATTTAGAAAAAGAATTCAGTGATAACTGCGTTCAATTGCAAAGTAAACAAATGTAGATTGTTGAAAATTTCTTTCCTCTGTCCATGGTATCCAAGATATTTCTGCGGGAAAGTTTCAATTTCATATACGTGAGTTATACGACTTAAAAGTAAAGGGTTATAGTCGAAGCTATATCCGTAAAACTTGCAAGGCCCTTGACACACCTTTTCCTTGAAAAATGAGTTGCGTTATTCTATTATCAACGAACCTAATATATCAGGACATTCTAAGATCTTCATACTAGAATTTTAGAACCCAAATAGAGGCCAGGGCTCCAGTAATTTATATACTCATGTTAACGATTTTTTCGAAGATTACAGGTGTTCAATCTTTATTACCCTATATGATGCCGAGAAAAAAATATTCGAAGATTCCAGATCTTTTCCTTCTCCTCTTATCTCCCCCAAAAGGAAAGTAATAACTTTTTCTAACCCTCATTTGACCCTGAGGGCTTGGCCAGAAATAGTCCAAAATGAATTTTCCAAATGCCATTGAGAAAACTAGTTTTATAACCCTTATTCTCTTTCAAGAAATTGTAAACGTGCCGCACGTACAGTGATCATAACCTTCATACGTTTTTATGGAGATTCGTATCCCCTCCCTTAAAGGACAACAGCAAGTAAATTTACTTGTAAGAAAAGATCGCATTTTTGGTTGATCAGGAGTTGTGACAGTTTCGTGTCATTTTGCAATCGAGTTCAATGAAAGCTAGCAAATCGTTCTGCTTCAAAAAACTTCGATTAAATAGTATTTGGTAATGCGATTGAACTACTCATCCCTGAGCAAAAATTCAGAACTATAAACAAGTGAATTAACTTCCAACAATCGGACCACAGACAAAAATATAACATCACTTTTCTGCTTGATTAGGAGTTGTGGCATTAGTTACGTGTTTTGTTGAGGGATCGAGTATAATAGAAGCAAGTATATCGTGCTACTTCAATAGAATTCGATAGGTAGGTTGAGTTTACATCATAATGAAGCAAACACAAGGGGATGATGGCGACTGTTCGGGATGAATCCCAAAGGCAAACTTATTCAATGAGACAATATTTGGTGAGACAATAGAACTACTCAACCCAGAACTTAAATTTGAACTGAAAAGTTTAGGCTCCGGGTTTCTAGAGGCAGGTAGTTAATTAACGTCCCTCTGAGACAACACACCGGGCTATTGGCAACGGTCCGGGATTAATCCCGAAGGGAAAATATCCAAGAACAACTCTTCTCAATTTTGAACCTCGGTATGATGACGAGAACAACACCTGAGCTGTCACTCTATTCTCCAAACTTCCACACCACGCGAACGTGAGGAATTTGAGGCTATGGTAGATTTAACGTGCGCCAGACCCCTTGTATACGACGGTCTTTAACTGGACCTAATTTTGCACTCGCAACCCCAGGTAGCTAATCCGCCGATCTTCCAACTAGGCTACTAAGGCCCCGATTATTAATGGAGCACGTAAAAATAACAAGTCTCGATGGAACCAATCTCGTGTCCTGATAATAACAAACATTTGTTTAAATTATCACGTATTTTTATCTCGTAAAACCAACCGTCGTCGCCAATAATCCGTTGTTTTGCTCTAGTGTGACGTTAGTTAACTACCTACCCTTCTTAAATAACAGAAATCCTTTGTTGTTGTATTCACAGGTCCACAAAATTAAGTACTTTTAAAGTTTCAAAATTTAATTGTATTTTATGACATTTTCATCATGGTATCACTAAAATTGCTTTATTTTTCTGTGCCAATTTGTATTGTTTTAGGAAAGTTTTTACCACTCAAATGCTTTTAAACAAGTGGTTTATGTTTACTGACTTTATGTGTAAATATTGTTGTGAAGCTTTTCATTCATTCTTAAGAAAATTATTTATTAGTGTGCAGAAATTTGTTCATTTTATTTGGATGACATTTATTAAATTAAACAGAGCAACAGAAATTATCAAACAGTAAATTTAATTATTCTCACGAGACCTATTATGTGCAATGCATTTTGCCACTTACTATTTAATCTGCTATGCAATAAATTTTGTTTACGTCTACTAAATTTACTATGCAATAAAACTTGTCATGTTATAAATTTACTGCGCATTACCTTTTTCACTTACTTTATTTACTCTGAAATAAAATTTCTTACACAGTACTAAATTTACTGTGTGCAATACGTTTTATCACATACTATTAAATTTTACTTTTTAGTACTACATTTTACCACGTACTCCTAAATTTACTTTGCATCACATTTTTTCATGTTCTTCTAAATTTACTCTACAATTAATTTCGTCATGTACTATTAAATATACTATGCAATAAAAATTTTTACACACTACTGAATTTACTGTGCTATAAGTTTTATCGCATTCAATAAAATTTTCTATGTAATACATTTTACAACATACTACTAAATTTAATATGAAATAAATTTTGCCACACACTTCTAAATTTATTACACGTTGAATTTTGACCTACTACAAAATTTACTGTACAGTAAAGTTTATCACGATTTACTATATTTATATACTGTACAATAAAGTTTGTCACGATCTATTACACTTATATGCTGCGCAATAAAGTTTTTCACTTATATTAAATTTAATATGCAATATATATGCCAGATGCTACTAAATTTACTGTGCAATAATTTTTTTTAAGTATGCAAAAAATTTTGCCACTACTACAAAATTTGCTGTGCGATAAAGTTACCGGTTGGGAAATACTTATGTAGAATGAACAATACAAAACTTATTTACTTCTTCATGCTAGCTTCATCAATACTATGTTTTGTATCCGTGTAAAATTTCCATTACTAATTCTATTCCATTATTTTTTAGAGCCTAGACTTGCAACTCCTTTGTTGGCTACAGACGAGCCTATTTGCGAGAAAGGCAAGCTGGCATGTGGAAATGGAGAGTGCATACAGAAGGAACTGTTCTGTAACGGCGCTCCTGACTGTCCAGATGGCTCGGACGAAAACGCTTGCAGTAAGGATAACTACTTCCTGATTTTAAGTTTGTCTCTGGAAACCTATGGAAGCCAGTGATTAATCTTTCTACGCTATGAACCACGTCCATACTTATTACACAACATTGTCTGTCTTGTGTGTGGCACAGCTTAGTCAAATATGGCCATTGTGCTATAAGAACCCAACCAACTGCATTAATACTTAAAATATATAAATTTAATGATGTTGAAAGGACGCAGTAGAAATTTTAAATGAACAAAAAAGTGATTTAATCAATAATGCTACCATAAAAATTTTTTTAACAGAACTATACGCCACATATTCCAGATCGCTGGCGAATACGTTTACCCTCCAAGTTTAGACGAGTTTTCTCGTTCATCAAGATCTGACCAATTTAGCTGATGAGGAGGTATCTCCACATCGAGAATGCCGATTGAGTGATTACAATATTAACGTTTTGGATGCGATCACGTCAGTTATCTTCTAATGACGAGATATCTCGTCCATAAAGATCTGGTCAGTTTTGCTAATGAAGATATGAGGGGTTCGAAACTAGTGGATCAAGTCTACTTTCTAGTCAAACTCTGATAATCACACTCCCGAACACCTTTAAGTGGGATCTTTTTAGTGCATCTTTGAATCGAGTCCCTAGTTGCATTGGTTCCCGAGAGGTGACAGGAGAAATTCCCGGTAAATAGGAAAGGTACACACGAGAAGAGACTATCTCGATGTATCTCAAAATGTTAAAAAATTGACTTGATCCACCTCTAGTTCTAAACGCCTCATATACCTCGTCGAAGCAACCATCAGGAGTGTTAAAATATTCTTCTTCATCATAAAGTGGATGTATGATCCTGAGAGATATATACACAGCTAATCTAATATTGCTACCATGCTTATTCCTCATTTATACCCTATGCCCTTAAACCCTCCAAGTATTTTTATTAGATAGAGATATTTCGTCCAAGATCTGATCAGTTTTTTTCTGATGACGAGATGATGCCTCGTTTAAACCACCAGAAGGGTTAAAACTCTTCTACTTTATACTAGCAATGATGACCGCCCATTGGGTGCTCCTTCAAAAATGGCCATCGCTTCCGACCATTGCAGTGAATATGGATTGAATTCCAATACGGTCATATGTTAAAAAAATACTAGCAAACGAAATTGCTACAAACCATACATTTGTTATGCTTGTTCCTCGTCTATACTATACGGTATGTTGATCATAGAACTCTACATGAAATCATCTGTGTAGGATGGTCAGATAATCAAGTAATAGTAGGGACAATATGCTCAAATGAACTGGTCTGCATTAAAATTATCCCTATGAAACTGATATGACATGCTACACTATTTACATTTTATATATTCCAAAATTGGCACATCACCCACCAGTTTTTTAGAATAGCTCGATTTCATGATAAATGTTTTTAATCAGAAATAACATCATTGTTGAAGTATATTTTCTACTTTTTAATTTTTAATGGCGAGTGATTGTTATAAGATTGATTGAAGCCAAACAACATAACAAATAAAAACAAATGACAAAAGTAGAAAGAGTATATAGATCCTTTAGAAGTGTACGGGTTTAATGAACCCTAGTGATCGCTTCTTTTCCCATGTGGCTTACTGGTTCTGGTAAATATGGGTATCGCGACCCCAGGATGCCCAAGTGATCTTTCTTTCAGACCTTCCTTTTCACAATTACTTGATACCGTCTAACTTGCATTTGGACGCAACTTGGCCAATTATGTCCCTTGCACCATATCATCCAAAACCAATCATTACAGTATCAAAATGTTCCAACATCCTCTATCCAAATTGGGGGAATATTCTCTTATATATACGTACTAACCCAGTTTCTTTCCAGCTGTGGACAAGGATCCCAACAGGGCTCCCCCATGCGACCAAAATCAATGCGTGCTACCCGATTGTTTCTGCTCGCCTGACGGAACCCAGATTCCAGGGAAATTGGAGCCAAACTCTGTGCCCCAGATGATTACCATCACCTTCGACGATGCCGTCAACAACAACAATATCGACACTTACGACCGAATTTTCCGAGAGGGACGAAACAATCCCAATGGATGCACAATCAAGGGAACGTTCTTCGTTTCGCATAAGTACACCAACTATTCCGCTGTGCAAGAGCTACACAGGAAGGGACACGAGATTGCTGCACATTCAATCACGTAAGTTAAAAAACCCGCAGGGTTAAAATTATATTTACTTACACAACCACAACTCTTTTCAGTGCCGTAAGATATGTACCCTACAGGGTTCAAATGATATCATCTAACCCTTTTCAGGACGGGAGATCTTAAGATATACTCACGGGCTAAAATTATATTATTTACAAATTCCGTTTGAAGGTGAAAAATAAAAACAATCCACGGTTGGATTATAATTTATAACATCACCATTTCAAGTACTGTAATATATGAATCACATGGTTAAAAAATATGGTTCGCTGTATAAAACTCAATTAACCCACACGGTTAATATTATGTCAGCCAACTCTTTTATCCAGTGCCTCACAGGGTTAAAATATATTACCTGACAATCCTTTCCAAAGTTGCAAGATAGATACTCCATGTCAAAAGTGCGCATTAATCTTTCCCAAGGCAGTAAAAATATACACTGAAGAGACAAAACATTATAACCACCTACTCAATAACGCGTTGCGCCTCCTTTGGCCTGCAAAACAGCTACAACTTGCCGGGGCATAGATGACACATGTTCTTGGTACATGACTGGAGACAGGTTGTACCAAATGTCTAAGCAGCGGTAACACAAAGTCGAGATATTCGGACATGGTGGTGTTTGAACTCTGAGATTCCGCTCCATGACACACCAAATGTGCTCTATAGGATTAATATCCCGCGAGTTAGGTGGCCAGGACATTAAGTGGAATTCATCAGTATGCTCCTCGAACCACCCCAACACAATCCGAGCCTCGTGACATGAGGCGTTGTCCTGCTGGAAGATTCCATTTCCAGTTGGGAAGACAGCCGCCATGTAAGGGTGCAACTGATCCGCAATGATGTTCATATAGTTCGCAACGTTAATGGTCTGTTCTACCACAACTATGGGTCCCAGAGTTGCCCATGAGAACGTCCCCCAAAGCATAATATCGCTACCACCAGCGTGTGTATGACCTGCTGTACAAGAGGGGAGCAACTGTCCGCCTGGCAGACGGCGTACCCTGACACGACCATCGCCGTGACGAATGAGAAATCGTAGTTCATCTGACCAGGCAACTCTATTCCACTCATCCATGGTCCAGTCTCAATGTTCCCGGGCCCACTGTAGACGTAGTTGACGATGACGCTTGGTCAACAGAGTCACACAAGTGGGAAGTCTGCTGCAGTCCCATATACAACAGTGTTCGCCGAATTGTGTTCCGAAACACTTGCGCTTGGACCTGCATTGTATTGGGCTGTCAACTGAGCCACTGTCTCTTGCCGATTTTGCTTTACCAAGCGGGAGTCTCCGATGTCCTTTTTCTTTGATGACGCGTGGACGACCAACACCTTGGCGTCTACTGCTGGTGTCACCGTCATTTATCCACTTTGCATGAATACTAACAACGGCAGATCGTGAACAACCTACGAGTCGTTCAGTTTCGGTGATACTCAGTCCGAGTCTTCGGGCCATTACGATCTGTCATCTATCAAATTCACTTAGATCAGCAGCCTTTCCCATCACTCGCAAAAGTAAGTGCAAGTTACCTTTTCCAGCAGCTGATAAATACCATTCTCACTTAATCACGTGCCCTCCACGTCATCCATACGAGTTCATTGAAAAATGTGAGGATGGTCTTAATGTTTTGGCTCGTCAGTGTATATACCCTACAGTTAAAATCATATTTGTCAACATACTCCTTTCCAGTGCTGTAAAATATATCCTCATAGGGTTTAAGACATATTGCCTTACATAATCCTTTCCAAGGTCGTAAGAAGATACTCCATAGGGTTAAATCATATTTGACAACATACCTCCACAGGGTTAAAAATATATTAACTGACTAATCCTTTCCGTAAGACCTTTCCTTAAGTCCGTAAGACACACATTAATCTTTTTCAAGGTAGTGATATATACCCCGCAGGGCTAAAATCATTTGTTAACTCATTTCCACTGGTATTAGACATATCCCCATTGGGTTAAAATGTATTAGCTTACATAATACTTCCCATGGTCAGCTTAAAGGGACGATCTAGTGGTGTTATTAAACAAGATGTTAAAGCTTCGGAGAGTTTTGTAACCCCGAATTCCCTTTTTAGATAAATAATGTGCTATATATTCTATGATGGTTAAAAACATTTCTGAATAGGGAAATAATTATATTCTAAAAATAATACGACTAAAAGTTTGTTCATAGAAGGAAATGACCCTTCTTTTCTTCTGCGTCATTTTTTGCATACCCGTCCGGAAGTAGGTTTTACCGGTCGGTTCTATTTCAGTAGAGTATATTACCACCAGGACCGAAAAATATACTTCCCAATTTCAAGCAGGTTCAATTCTTGTAATTTGCTGTGAGTTTATTCTCTTCTGCACCAATATAGCTTTCCATGTGTGGTATGTATTTTAATTAACGCCGCACTGGAGCAACACAACGGGCTATTCTTACCATGTGTGTACTGTCTATTAATTAAAGTTTGTCCTGCTTCGCCAAATATGTTCCTTGAGTAAACCTAGTCTCAAGCCACTTTCTAATATTTAATATATTATTGCTTGTTGATTTTGGGGAGTTTTATGGCGCAAGTGCCATATTTGGCTAAGCTGCGACGAACGTCAATGGACACACATATTATTGTTTATTGGAGTATATTACAAATAGTCATGTGGAAAATGTTCTTTTATTTTAGGCACAGAAACGACGAAAAATACTGGAGCGAGGCCAACGTTGAAGCTTGGGCCAAAGAAATGGCAGGAGTTCGTTTAATCATTGAGCGATTCTCCAACATCACTGACAACTCAGTTGTAGGCATCCGAGCTCCTTATTTGAGAGTTGGAGGAAACAACCAATTCTTCATGATGGAGGAACAAGCCTTCCTTTATGATTCCACCATCACAGCCCCCCTGAGCAACCCTCCACTTTGGCCATACACCTTGTACTTCCGCATGCCGCACAAATGTCATGGAAATGGTCAAAACTGCCCAACCCGATCTCACGCAGTGTGGGAGATGGTGATGAACGAATTGGACCGAAGAGATGACCCTACCTTTGACGAGGAGCTGGCGGGATGCGCTATGGTGGACAGTTGCAGTAATCTCCTGACAGGTGAACAGTTCTACAACTTTCTCAATCACAACTTGGAGCGACATTATCGCACCAACAGAGCTCCTTTAGGCCTCTTCTTCCATGCAGGTTGGTTGAAGTTGAACCAAGAATTCAACGATGCCTTGATCCAGTGGGTTGATGAAATGCTTGACAAGAACGACATCTATTTTGTCACTATGACACAAGTACTTCAGTGGATGCAGTCCCCCACCGAGCTCTCCTCAATCCGAGACTTCGCTCCATGGAAAGAAAAGTGCGAAGTGAAAGGGCAGCCACTTTGCGCTCTCCCCAACGCATGTCCTCTGACCACACGAGAACTTCCAGGAGAAACAATACGTCTTCACACTTGCATCGAATGTCCTCAGAACTATCCATGGCTCGAGGATCCAACAGGGGACTATTTTGCATTCAAGAAATAAATTTAAATAATCATGTTTTCATATGCTCTTGTACAGAAAATAAAGTTACTACCAGTCTTTTTATATTTTATCACCCTTTTTTAGCTTTAAGACATGCTTAAACAATAGGTATCGAGTAAAATTGAAGACGGAACTTAAAGAAAGACCGAGATTAAAGTACTTTCAGCAAATGAGAATACTTTATCGAACAAATTTTTCGTTTCATTAGATAAAAACTTTTTAGTTTAAATAGCGGTAGATAATTCGCTCTCGTTTCGTAAACTGCTGAAATTTGGTGTTCTCTGACCACTCGAGAACTTTCAGAAGACAGTATATCTTCACGCATGTATCGAATGTTCTCAGAACTATCTATGGCTCGAAGATCCAACAGGGGACTATTTTGCACTCAAGAAGTGATTTTAAATAATCATGTATTCGTATACTCTTCTACCGAAAATAAAGTTACTACAAGTCTTTTTTATAATTGTTCACCATTTTTAGTTTCAATACACTTAAATTTTTATTCAAGTTTACTGAGAAAAATTAATGAAGGCGGCACTTTAAAAAAGCAGATAAAACCCCTAAACAAATGAATATTTTAATTTTCCTTGAAAATTATCTTAAATTTCGTTCCCTTAAATCACTTTTCAGATAACTGAAATAGCAATAGTAAGTATGTACTTCGTGCTTGTTTTATAAATTGCTATAGTTTGAGGGCCTTGATTCATTTCAGGTCCTCATATATGCAGTCCTCAGTGCTAGTACATCTGAAATAAAAAATTCCTTACGTTTGGAAAAACTTGTAAGATTTCTGTGATTCAACAAGACTAAAGTAAATGTTTTCAAACTTTATTGGATAGACACGTTTTGTTTAAATCCTTGGATGATAACATATTAATTGAAACAATACCAGAAATCTAGCCTATAAAGTAGACACTGAACTGGTAAATTAAACAGCTAGTACAAATTTAGATTTTGAAAAAAAAAAAATATTTGCAGTATATACAAGAGTATTTCAAGACAGGTTGTCATACAAAAGTAGTGCAAAAGGTGGTTAGATTTAGTGAATTTAAAACTTAAAGAAAAGGTTAAAATATGATGGATAGTAGAAATGTTCAAATCTAGTTAATCAAACAAAATGAGTTTTCCCAGTTGGAAATTAATATTTTACTTTAATCAATCCATTCAAATTCTCGAGACTACAAGATTTTTATTAGGTAAACACAAGTATCGAGCATCTTTTTATTTTTGAATTTTTAAGTCTATATTCTCAATTGTTCATTTTTATTTTTTGACTTTCTGATTTGCTTTGGATGGTTTATTCAAAAGTTTGTGTAACATGCTAACTTTAACTCACCACATAAAATCTTTCCAACATACTAGATAAAAGCACAAATATAATACAAACAAATTCCACTAGGATGTATATTTCAAAGCCATTTATTTTCATCATTGATTCTTCATATGAATCAAATAGTAATTAACACTAAATTGAATTCCAGCATCTAATTTGAGGATTATGTGTCTAAGCAGTTTAAGATTTACACCACTCTTAGATATACCATCATATTATGGAAATAAAATTTCTTTAGTGAACAAATGTAATCCTTTTATCAAATTGAACTGATTCTTCTTATGAGCCAAATACTTGATAAAAACATTCAAACATTTTGTCATGGGGAGAATGTTTTAATTGTCAAACTTATTTATATCTTGAGCATAAATTTTTCTCATAAAAACAACAACTTAACTTTTGATCACAAGCCTCTTCACCATACTTGCACTTAATTTGGTTAGTTTTGCTAGAAATTACACCAGATTCATTTCAGATGCAGAACCTTAGCAAAGATTCTATACATATTCAACAAAATTTAATTTGAAAGTATTTAAAATTAAGTAGACACACACACAATTTAAATTTAAGTTTAGAGTCAATTAATGGCCTACTTTTTGCCTGAAGCTGACACAATCTGAAAAAACAAATCAGTAAAAAAGGAAACAGGTTCATTTTCACTGAATTTTCGTTCTAAATCTTAGCTGCTTGAAAACCTTGTTAGTAAGGTCAAGTAAATAAGTCAGCAATAATTTTTTTTTAAATGTCAACGTTCTTTTTTTTATCTGTCGCATTTAAATTTATGCACTTTTGAAATGAAAGTATCTTATACTCTCAAGTGCATCGGAAAACCACAGAATTATAAGATTACCTTCTTCACCCTATTATTTACATTTTGACTGTCTTGTATAGTCAAAAGTACAGTAAAGCATATGGGTCTACTGTTATTTTCTCATTAACTGGGTTTGTTAATGGAATCATAAATTAAAAATGTAATTCAGGACTTAAATTAATCATTCATTTCGATGGTACAAATGATTATTTTAACTTCGTAATTGAAAAGTATTTTGATAAAAGAATGAGATTAGAGGGAGATGTTAGCTATGGGGAGATACATTACACATGGAGATCAAGTGAATTGGATCTTCTAAACTAGGCCAACTCAATAAAATGTAAAAAAAAAAAAAAAAAACAGAAACAGCTGCTAAGCTTGGCAGTGATCTAAGTGTAAGATGGTGTATAATAAAATTTTTTCATTTCATAATACACTGCATCAAGCAGTTTAAACACATCATTAAACATATTTTACAGATTCAACACATATGTACAGATTAAACAAGGTTCTGTCACATTGCGTGAGAACAAATAGATATTGAGGAACCAAATCAGTTCCTCTTTTAAAAGTTGTTCAAGAAACATTTAAAATATCAATCCATCCTTATGGCAATATTCAAACTAATATTTTATCACAATGCCTATAATATAAAACACTATATCTAATAAATATAATAATGATCTTACATTTAATATATTAAGCTTTAATATAAATATTTATTACAATTGATCGTAAGACAGAAGACAAAAATTAAGTAAAATTTGTTTCATGTCTTCATATTTGGTTAAAACACCTGTTTGTACGTCGTAAAAAAACATCAATTCATCTAATAAACACTTTGATCAAAAAGAATGACATTAGCAATCATATATTTACAATAATTACACATTTACAAGACAGTGTGATCACAAATCATCAAAATTCATCATTTTTGATTAATTTATTCACATTCACAATAAACATTATAAAATTCCGAAGAGTTTAGCAGAAAATATTTTGCAACTTAACACGAGAATGGCAAAAAAATGTAAGCAATTAAAAATTAAGAGCAAAAAATACTTCTGGAATTTAAATCCATAATGTTACAGCTTAAAGCTCAATTCAAAACTGGAAGATTAAAATTCAGTTGATGATGTATTAAATACATTTTTGGAACAATGACAGTAATGGGATCACACTGTATTTTTAGGAACTTGACATTTCACAACCAAGTATTTGGTTGCTTGTATCATATAACATGAAAAGAAAATGTCAAAACAAAATCATATTAATATCACAGAGAAGAGAAGGTGTGTAGGTGGATACTGTTGCAATATTATCAGTTGCTCATTGAGATAGGCTTATTAAATTAATGCCAGTGGCATATTTAATTTTTAGCTTGTACCTGAGCAATTCTTGCAGCAGCCCTATCTACACACTGTCTCATATGTCACAAAGCCGTAAAAGCTTCTGTGACTACACTAGGTGGTTTAGGACGATATGCATGAGTATCTTCAGCTCCATGGCTTCTGACATGAGGAAAATGCCTGTGACGAGGTGCATAGTACTCTGAATCTGAGTGAGCATAGTGATGTTGAGGAGATGGTTCAGGCCTGTAAGTTGCTCTAGGGAAGAGGCGATCATTATGGTCGCCATAGTACCGATAACATTCTTTAGCAGTCTGAGAATTACGTGAAGCTGAAGAATCTGGTCGAAATCGATTCTGTCTTTTGATGTGGATGACACGAGTTCCTTTTTCCTTTGGTAACCTGAATGGCTTGGTACTCTAAAATAGCATGATTTCAAATCACTATTTTTCCATGTGACACCAGTGATATTGATCACTAGCACAGGCATGAATTTTATACACAATATTTTTCTAGAAAATGCAATCAACACATATAATATTCAATACATCAACTCCACACAAAAGGTTATTTAAAAAAAAAAACTCATAATGGATTCTAAGTTTAAAAAAACCCTACTTAAAACAAAATTAGACAGTATATTATTATTAACAGTATATTATTTAGAGCAGGGGTTCCTAAAGTGTGTGCCGTGGCACCCTGGGGTGCCACATAGAGAGATTAGGGATGTCGCGAAGCGCCCATGAAGCAGTTGCTATTATAAGGTGCAAATATCGTTTCAAAATTAATGTCTTAAAAGAAATGAGAGTAGCTGTATCATTAGCATATCGCAAGAAGCTGTATCTTAATTCCACAATTCGAACAACTGTGCAGTGAGCAGCAGGATTACCCATTGCTCTAAACACACACACATATACCTCCAAGAGCATGTTGATGGTAATTTTATTTGTTTTATTTAAATTTTTACCAACACCTATGTTTTTCTAAAAAGTACAATTAAAGTATTTGTGTGAATTTTAAATATGAGTTGTATTAATCATGGTCACGTTCTTACAACTTACTTCCATAATTTCTTCTTCAAAGTTGTACAAATATGAAATAGATATATTATATGTATAATAATCGACCACAGATAGATATTACATGACAAGGGTGTCATGAGAAAATTCTAATTCTCTTAAGGGTGCCACAACTTGGGTAAGTTTCGGAACTACTGATTTAGAGAATTACTAATTAAAGAGCATATGAAAGAAAAGTTTTCTTTTAATATGAAGGAGAAAAGGGTAACATACTTCTCTTTTGGTTTTCCCACTAACCACACGTTCATATTCTTCCCGTTTTTTACGATCCTATAAAAAAATAAACAATTAACATAAAAATCCGAGTTAACTATTTTCCCCAATGTATCAATAAAACTTTTCACTCACATAAGATATTTATTAATTGTAAGCAGTCTACAAATTAGTACAATGAGATGAATAATACAAACAAAAAAGATACTTTTAAATTCTTAAAATGATAGCAAGTAATTTAAAAAATTTAGTTCAGAAATTGCCACATAACAAACACTAATATTTTATCACTTAAGACACTACCTCTCAATAAAAGTTTTGTTCAATAGTTTTTCACAGAATTCTAGTACTTTTACATCACTAGAATTCCATTTATTAGCTTCAGGTCTGCTTAATTCTCCAGAAACATTATCATAAATTTTGACTTGAGGAAATTTTTCACTTAAAACTTTCAACACCAGTTTTCTTTACCTTTCAGTTTCAAAAGTTGTTCAGTCATTTGAGCACTTTCATTTTCAAAAATACACTAGCCTCAAATTTTCTTTTTTATGTAACTACTGGGCCCAAAACCTGTCCCAGATTTATGTTAAACTTGGGTAATAAGTGGAAGTAATCAACTAACTAAATCAGATTCATTTATGAAGGATATCACACAGATACATACAGGTGCTTACTGAAGAGAAAACAAAAGCAAACACTTTTAAAAATTTAGTTTAACTGTTGCACATAACAAATACTACATTTTATTGCTATCAACATTATATCAGTATAGATAATTGAAAAAAGCAGTTTTGTAACCATACATATTATCATCAAAATTTATTCCTCATGATAAAAATAAATTTGATCTATAGCCGCCATATAATTTATATTTAACACCTTTTTCTAACAAATTGCAAGTATTTAAATTTCAGTATTCAAATAAATTTTTTGCAATTTCTTGAAAGTTTAAAGTCATATTGCAATCATTCCTGATTTAAAACTTGTAAAAGAAATTTTAATGAGGTTGTTCCTTACAAAACTGAAAATGATTTAAGAATTAACATTTTCATTTCCATGCAAAACAAACACTTGATCTTGACGCTTAAACGATATATGTGTGATTGACAATAGAGCTAGAAAATCTGTATGGATTTGAAGAAGGGTGAGTCATACCATTACCAAAAAATATATTGGGTTGCTAATTAATGAGTATTCTTATACTATATACAAAGCTAGTGAATTATTTTATCATGTACTAGCGTGGCCAGCACGGCATTACCCGAGACAGTTCTTTTTGTGGAGGTCAGGTGTAGTCACTGCTCGCTAACCCCCAGTGATTGCTACGAATTCCCATACGAATTTGTAGCCTATTGAATAAGCCATATCGGCGTTGTCCGTGGTGTTGGGTTGCTTCGCAAACCAAATGGAAATTCATAGCCTATTGGAATGAATTTCCTGCTAATTCGAATTTGGTTTGCTTTGCAAGCCAAATAGGAATTAGGCATGACGTCACAATCTCTTACGAAAATATAAATATTTAATTGAAAAATTGTCTTCAATCTATCTTCAACGATCCCGATTTTACAAACAAAAAAACCCAAATAATGCGGGCCAAAATGTTCTAGATTAAATTTTAAAATTCGCCGCGACCCTAAAATCGCAAAAAATTTAGACTACCTGTGTGCCAAATCCCATTACTGTAAGTGCCATAGATTCATCAGGACTTAGCATGCAAGAAACAAACAGACAAACACTTCCTTTTATAGCATTAGAGATACCAGTTAATTTCAGTTTCACCTCTGCATATTAGCCTTTTAAGGAATTGGGTAAATAGATGAATCTACATTGCGTTGTAGCAACACAATGGTATTGTTGATGGTTTGGGAACAATCCCCAAGGAAAAGATTCAAGGACAACGCCTCATAATTTTAAACCACGGTCAGATGACGAGGTCAACACTAGAGCAACAAACTTCCACACCATGTCAAGGACAGTGGAATGTCTGATGTCCACCTCCTTGAAATGGGAATGGCTAGATATCATGGTTTTTAAAGTATGTAAATTATCCCTCATTTGATACCATTGTCTACGAATGATCGATGTGGGTGGTAAAATATTGTGGGGTTCCTGTTATAAAATTGTATAAATGAACAAAACAAAAATACAGAATAGAAACAAAAATACAGTAATCATGTTAACTTAAACATAGCATATCTATTGAATTAAATGGCTTGTGAAATATATTTATGGTTTCATATAAAGGACTACCAAGCAGCCATGCCAGCAACTGAATATAAAGCAATGAATGTTTAATTACACAATTTCAGCATATTTTGAAAACATCAATTATCATACTCACCACATAACTAATGAGGCAACTTGCAGGTATCCAAACAACAAGAGAAACTATTACAACTGTTCCCACAATGTTATCATTCAGAAATTTCACTGAAAAGAAATATTAGAAGTATGAAAAAAGGTTTCGATAGGTGGTTGGATTTATGGCGTAAAGGCCATATTTGGCCAAGCTACATGAAATAATGTCAAGTAAATGGACATACACAGTAAGTTTTACTGACACAGAAAGGTGAAATGCACAGAGGAAGTAATTGAACCAGACAGAAGAATCAAACCTGCACTGCCTATAACTTGCAGGTTGGTAATAAAGTGGTAAAACCACCGCCCCTTCCAAAAACGAAAGATTTTGAAAAGAAACAGAATATGGAATACCAGATTCAAATTTGTGATCTGGAAAGTACAGAATAAGACTTATGGTGAGATGCCCTTTACAATAATGCCTATATCTTAAAATTATTTTATTAGTTCACTGTATAAACTTTTTCTCTTTATGCTTGGCCAATTGAACATCATAAATGATGGGACTACAAGAGCAGAATTACAAACCACTTGACATTAACCTGGAGCACTACAATGGTGATTCACATGTTGCATCTCATATACATACCATACATTCTGTGCATGGCCTGAAGCCACACAAACACTCACACCTTATACTAGATTGGAACCTGGAACATTTCGATTCAGAAGAAATTAATAGTTTAAAGCACTAATGAATGGGTTGAAACCAGTGCATTTTCTATCAGACGAATATTTGATTTTAGGAATGGAATGTTATTTTCTCTCTTTAGTAAGAAATAAACAGTATTATATGCTAATATCATTATCATTCTGAGATGATAAATTCACTTAAAGCAACAAGAATAGTATTGTAGGTTTTTTATTACATTTAAAAATTTAAAAGTAAATAATTTTTCAAATAACTTGAATAAGTTTATAAAAAACAGTTGCATCTACTTACTGACAGTGTTGATATTAATATCTTCAATAATGTCCCAAAATCTCTCTACAATGTCTTGAACAGTTTTCTTGCATTCCCCCTATTTACAAGGAAAAAAATCATTACTTTTACTAACTAAGAATATGAATTATAAAAGGACAGTACAAATGAATGCCTTTCATTGCATAATAAGTTCAACAGTTAGTTTATATTAATAAAGTTATTGTTATGAAAATTGTTAATTGTTTTAATAAATTATACTGGATACTTACACTCTCACAATAGCCATGGATACATGGTGTACCATCTCTTAAGATTTCAGTAGGCTCAATGGGTTTACAAGTAGAATTTTGAGTTGGCCTACAACAACGCTTGCATGCATCTTCCTCTGAAAATACAAGTTTTACTTTACAATTTTATCCACATATTGTTATTTTGGCATCTTATTTTATCATTATTCTCTAATAAATTCCATACAAAGAAACTTTCTAATAACTCAACATCATCATACCAACAATAACATAAGAAATCCCCATATTATAAAGTGTATAGATCTTTATCAAACTATGTTACTGTAGCCAAACATTAAATTTTTTTAGCAGATCATAAGCAAGACTGAAAAGAACTTTGATTATTACATCCTTCTTATAACTATTGCTATTTTAAGATAGAATGGCTTTTTGAATATTCTACTGCATTCTTATCAATGTGAAGAGTGTTATATGCATGAGAACATTAATTAAACAAAACTTTCTTCATCTAAAGATTGGCTTCAAACCACCAAGAGAAAAATTAAAAGTTATATTAAACATCAATTAAGAATAATGTCGGCTGAAGTCATTAAAGCTACTGGCTATCTCCCTAACCCAGAGAAGGGCAATTCGTCATTCCCTCACTACAATGCTCCCTCCTTTCGCCTGAAGCAGTAGGGTAGTTTCCCTTAATAACAAACAACAAGTTAGGGATCGGCTTTTAACTGTGCCCTTTCACATACTTCTTCCATGCTTGGCTTCGGATCGGACAGTCTTGTGCGGCTATTGAATAGAGAATTTTGTTTCTTCACTATCAAAATGGCTCGTTATAGGAAAACATTGTCGAAAGTGGAAATATAATTCTTTTCAATGATACAGATGAGTCGGATTTAAATTCAAGTGACGAAGACGATCTAACAAAATATGATTTAGAGAATTCAATCCAAGCGGATAGTGACTCCGATGATGACAGTGACGTAGATGATGTCACGGAAATTGAAAGAAACGATGATATTTTTTGATGGGAATCGAACAATATACGGAACGATGATATATCCATTCCAAACTTAAATTCGCATGCTGGTCCTGTTCATGACTTGCTGCCTGGGTCTTCACCATTACACTATTTGAAACTCTTTCTGATGGACGCGAGAAATCACATATTCTCACGGTAATTAATATCGCAGAGTTATTTTCAAACCTACAATCTGGAAATGTAATTTTCTTGTATAGCATGTTAATAATTTTACTTAAAAAAATTAAGCATTTTAGGAACATAATTATGTTAATCCTATTCTTTTAGCATAGGTTTCTCGGTCAAATTAATAACTCCTCTTTATGAACTGAGAATATTTTATAAAATGAGTATATTTATGAAACATAAAAAAATCATTTAAAAAAAATTGAATAATGTAAAAGAAAATAATCTTTATAACAATTTGACATAGGAACTACTAACTATAAATATAATTAGGTAAGTACATAACAAAAATTATTGTACGTTATTATTAATTATTTATCAATTTATGGGGGAAACATGCCTATAATTATTATATGCCCCAATATTTGTTATTTAGTTTGTAAAAAGAGAAGTTTATTAACTTTCTCCACCTTGGGACAGATGTCGCCATCACTGACAAATACTTAGTGGCATGGTTATTTTCTTAATTTTTACTATGGTGCTTTATTCATTCAAAAATAAAACATTGACAAAGTTAAAACATCATTGTTAAACAAACATCGGTTCCATCCAATAAATCGATGGTAAATACACCAATACTTTTATAAAAAATCAATGTTTTTTAAAACATTGACGTCACATCCCTACTTTTCAGACCTTTCACCCTCGGCCACTTTGGTCTAAAAGTATGTTCAATTTACTGATTATAAAAATTATGGTACTTGGTTACTTTTTAATTTTTATAATGGTAGTTTTTTCATTTAAAAATAAAACATTGACAACATAAAAACATCTACAAGTTTTAACATCGATGTTAAAAAACATTGGCTCCAATACATCGATGTTTTGAAAACATCGACATTGATGTCGTATTCCTACTTCCAATGCAACAAAGCCCCTGTTCACACAGCTCACATCATCCAGAACTGATTTTCTGAGCACGAGAATGATTCGGCACATCTCCTCTGGCCACCAGTCACCAGAACTCAATATTATTGAATCTTCGTGGTCTACATTGGAGAGGAAAGTGCATGATTGCTATCAACCGCCATCATCGTTATCTGAACTTGCCACCGTTTTGCATGAAGAATGGTACAAGATTCTCTTGGCAAGCATACAAGAACTGTATTTATCCATTCCAAGAAGACAGCAAGCTGTTATGAATGCCATCGGTTTTCCTACACCATATTAGGCAAGGTAACATGTTTTTTAGGTGTTTCCATATATTTGTCCAACGTCTGTATATTAGGTCTATTATACTCAATTGGTTTGCAAGAATATACATGGGATACTTTTGAGAGCCGAATTTCAAATGACAAAATTAAGCATCAGAACTAACCTCTATCACACAAACAAGAGTGTAAACCTAGAGTTTCACAAAATGGTACACATTCACCACCTCTGCATTTCCCCCTAAAATAAATTTAATAGATAATATTATCATGCACAATAATTTAATTATAACAAACTAACCTTAAAACATGAAATGTTTGTTTGAAAACAGCATATATTTTGCATGCAAACCATAACTAAGCTGCCAAAACTTTAAAATTAGATTGTTTCATTAGATTCTAGAAAAAGTAGAGATCACATATTGATAATCTATATAAAATCCCAGTAAGGAATTTAAAAATCTTAAGCTATAAAAAAAAAAATAATAATAATAATAAATAAAAAAAAATTAGAAAACAGTCTGATGGGATTCTGACCCAACAGTAATTTAGAATGATACTAGCTTCCCACAAATTTTGATCAAGCAATCTCTAACATGTCAATAAATTGTAATTCTCTTAAATCTGAATATCTATGGCTCTTTGTTCTATATATTCTTTTGGACTAAATAGGTATTTCAATAGAAGCTGCAATTTTATCACAGAAAGCAGATAGTGCTTCATGGTATAAATTCTTACAAGGACATAGAAGTGCAACCATAACAACATGTTTGTTTTCAAAACACAACTTCACAATTTACATATGCTCTGGCAACATAATAGCCATAAAGGATGAATTAGCTAAATGTTTTTAGGTTGAGAACATAATTGCAATTTTATGCAAATGAAACAACTCTTCTCTCGCTTACAATGTTCCATATCTTACGTTTTTTGTTTGCAGAGGAAAAATACAAATTTTAATACCCAGATAACATTTGTTTTAGTTAATTTTTGAGTCTTTATCTAGTTTGCTCTTCTGTTGCACAGCACAAAATTTCCAATACATTGAATCCTTGGAAATAAATTTTTTTTACAAAATCCTTCGATTCATTCAGCTTGTTAGAGACAACTCTAGACACTATAATTTTTTCTCATTAACACTAGATACACAATATCCTAACTTTATATAACCTTCCTAAATGGAAACAAAATAGACACTACAGTAACAAACTGTATAATGACCAATATTTATTCGACTGTAACATTTAATAGTGGACCCTATAGTGGCTCACCTGTGAATGAGTATGAACTAGTTATGTATAGGGTAATCTTCAAATAATTCTAGGGAAAATAATTTTATCTCCCCTGAGAATGTTCAGTTATATCTTTTTGTATTGTGAGTCAGTCTAGAAACTACTGAAGCCTAAATATGATGAACCTTTTAGAGTAAAAGAGACAAAGCTCAAGATCTTCATAGTCCACATCAAATTAAGGTCAGTTTCTAGATTGTTTGAAATCAGCTTTCCTGTTATATTTCAATACAAGCAAGACTAGCAAACATGATACTGTTGTTGCACATCCCCCTGGTGTAGGAAAGCCTACACCAGGTCCAGAAGGCCCCGTCGTGCCAGATCCCCATATACCTGCAAAAAGTCCTGATCAACCAACAGCTGATATGATACTAATTCGCATAATTAAATTACAAGCAAACAATTCCATAGTTATTTATATATTCTTTCTCACTTTGTAGGGAGATATATTTAACTTTCAACAATTAAAAGCAATATCAAGTAAAATGATTGTCAAAATTTATATTGTTAATGATGAATCAATGATAATAAACATATATACACGAAATAAAAATCAGTCGTAAAATACAGGCATCATAACAAAGAACAATTATAACAATGAAATTAACCAGATTAATTAGTAAGATAAAAATGAATTAAAAGCAGCAAAATACCTGTCTAAACATGGTGAACCATCAGGTTGAGGCATAGATGAAGGGCAGTCTTGAGAATGTCCAGTACTAAATGTTAAGGGTAATGACATAGAAGTGAAAAAAACTAAGCTATACTATCAAGATATTACAAGTTCTTATTTGATATACACTAATCGATTATTGATTAGAGAAAATAGGTCAATCACCAGGACCAATAAAATAGATTTATGGAGCCAAAAAATAGACACATAAATCCATTAACTCATCAGCAATGACTTTCATAACTTTGGCCACTGTAGGAAATTTAGTTCAGAAAAATTGTTCAAAACCTAAAATTATCAAGATGACAATTTCTTCATACATCCACACTTGTTATGCTAAATATTTAAGACAAATGACAATGGCTTTGTCATACATGCAAATCTTGGAATTTGAATGAAAACAGAAGTTTCAAGCTTCTATTATCATTGAAATAATACTTCATTATGAACATAGCATGCAAATTTCAACAATGCTTAAATAGAAATAGAATAACTTGCTAAAGAACAAAAAGTACTTCATGACAAATGAAAGGATATTTGCAATATGCCTCCCTTTTGCAAGCACTTGGTTGAGATTCTCGACATAAAGAGCCACCATGTACTAATTGACAATCACGACAGCAAGGAGCATTTTTATCACTGTAATTTAGAACATAAAAATGTTACACATTAAAAGTATGTGAAACAAAACAGAAGATACACACAAACAGCAATAAACTATTGTAAAATCAACAAAAATTTCTTGTTTAAGAATGTTTTAAGAATTCTGAATTGTTTTAATTTGCAAAAATCTAAATGAGCCCTATTGTTAGTCAAATTAGTCTTAGAAAGCAAATAAAACCCCATAAACAGAAAAATTGATTGAATGATAACTAAATGCTTTCTGCAAAAATAATATAAAATTAGAAAACCACGAATAATTAATTTTTTTTGTAACTAAATAGATTAATTATCCTGACAACTACAATGGACAAATAAAATATAAAAAAGATATAGGACAAATGTCCCAAGATTTTTGATTCGAATAATAGGTGGCACATGATTGTTTGATTTGAGATCTAGGCCCATATGTCTTCATATTGAACATTCTACTTTTATACAGTGCATATGCTTGAAGATAGTAAAGTATTGAGGGTTACAGAATTTACAATATAAAATAAGAAGTCTGAATAAAAAAAATGTATTTTTTTTAAAAGTAGTTTTAAACATTTGCAAACTGGTTGTAAGAAAATTTTAATTTTTATAACATATGATAAATATGTTTGAATCAAAAATGAAACAAATAAAGTAACTCAGAACAAAAGAAAACAAATAGTAAAAAAACTTTTTCTTTGGGAATTTTATACTCAGTCGATAAGTGACCTTTTGTTACTTTTGAATGAACATTTTCGATCTCCCTCTTGACATTCCTTACTAATTTATAATATATCATATATAAATTAGTAAGAGTATCTAAACAAAATATCATTCTTCAATTAAATTTTAAACAACTGATAGTAAAAAAAAAACAAAGAAGGTTATCATCAAATTTGGTTAGAATTTGGATTTTCTTTTCTCACAGAACCTGTGACTTTATTTGCAAAGTAGACTTCTCTCAATGCAAACTATCAGGCTACTTGCACACATATTGATTTCGGTCATAGAAAAAAATTTTGTCTTACAAATTCTTTTGGTGGCATGGAAGAGTATATAATATATGATAAAGTAAGAGTATGATATTCATTACGAACACAAAAAGGTCTATTAGAGGTTTTTTTTCTATCTCCGTTAAAGATAGAGTACAAATTTTAAAGGATTTGAAATCTGCAGAAAATTTTACACCAGATTGATACCTCAGGTAGTACGAATTTTATGCAAATCCTGAATTATGTCACGGTAAACGCCGTGCTAGCCAGCAAGTATGATTAAAATATCCTTCCCATTTCTAGTCTAAAAATAGAATTTCACCAAGCTGAGTCACGTCCTTCAAGAAACTTTCTTCCTCGTTTTATGTAAAAGGATAATTCAGTAATCTGAAACTGCAAGTTTTTGTTCTTATACGTACAATGTCAATTGTACAAATTTTTTAATGATAATGTAAGTGAAGAAGTGACATCCCTTCAAAAATATTTTCGTTGCATTTCTGCATCAATCCTGAGACAACTTTTAAAAATGTTCAAAGAGGCTGAATTCTTTCATGCCTGAATAGTTTATGCAAAAAAGCAATGGCACGATACGGCAATGAAATATGGTTTTTGATCTTCATCCATCCCTTCAAATGTGGTTAGTCTGATATATATTACGTGGTGTCAAAGCACGAAACGCCATCTTTATTCAGAATGACACTCAAATGGCACACCTGCCGTGGAGGAAACTAATCTGAACAAGTTCCAATGCGAGACAAAATTGCACATTATGTTATAGTTTTTTAAAAATCAAATACTTTCATTGACTTTACCCCAAGTTCCATAATTTTTTAAGGACTTTCAACGGCTCTAGTTTGAAATAAAATAATCAAGCACTTTCAAGGAACAATACATTGCTTGAAGGAAATTATTTCGGAAGGGTAAAAAAAGCATTATGTATGTCAATTATGCCTAGTAGCTGAAATATAAGATTTTATAACTTGTAAACTCATGCAAGATTGAATTCTGACAAAAATTAAAAATAAAAAGCACACAAGAATGAAGTTTTTAAATCATTTACGATTGATATAAACACATAAAACACCCCAATAAAACTTCTATAAAAACACAATATTCAGTTAAAAAAATTGTTTAAAAATATAAAACAGATAAAGGTAACCATAGAAACAATAACCATGAAAATTTTATAACACTAGGGGGCTCCGCCCCCTGCTCGCCAACCCCGGGGATTGCACTCCTGTTGCAAATGATTTCGCCTTGTTTTTTACTTAATGCACCCTAAATTAATAGCCACATCAGTAAAAAAACCATCTCCATCTTGTTCCCTGTACAATTTTGAATAAACCATGTTAATCTCGTAATATTCTGATGTGTACTTAATTGGCAAACCTTCTCAGGATCAAACGAAAAAACGAGCATGATGTCACAGTGAGTTTCAAGGGCATCTGGCAAACCCGTTAGTCAGAAAATGTAACCTTACTTTCTGTGAATAAGAATGAACCCGTATCGCTACACATTCTAAAAAGTACAAAATTTGTATGACAAACTTTTGATTTTATCAAATTTATTTATTAACCAATTTCAAAAATAATTGTACCAATAATTGTAATTTTAAGAGGTGATAGTACACATCCAAACAAACAACTTTAATCAAAGAATGCATGGTCGGAAACAAAACGCAAAGGTGCTGGTGTGTTTGAAAACTTGATCCTTGCAATTGTTAAAGCTCCATTCTTGTTGCGAGTTATTGGTAGAAGAACGACAGTAATAGCATGAAGAACTTGTATGCAAATTTTCACTTTGATTAAAACATAAAAACCGCTGATCGGTGTGTGCAACTGTCAATCGCGGTAGGAACATAACGAAAGATGTTGCCCTTCACTAATAAGGAAAAAGATTATATGCATTTTATCTACGGACTTGCAAATGGAAATCGCTCGGAGGCTCTACGATTGTACGGAGAGAGGTTTCCCAACAGGCGGTTGCCCTGACCATAAAACATTTGAGCGCTTACACCAACAGTTGTGCGAAATGGGATCCTTTCCTGCTTCCTGGTCGGATGCAGGTCCTGCAAAGACGGATCAATCGTCTGTCGTGGAAAAAGCCATTCTGGATATGGTGGCTGCTCAGCCAAGTACAAGTTCCCGAGCAGTGGCTAGGCAGTTACATGTATCACAATCCACGACATGGCGAGTACTGAAGGCTGAACATTTGCATCCTTACCACGTTCAATGAGTTCAGGAACTGACTCAAAGCGATCATCCTCGTCAAACAGAATTCACTCACTGGTTTGTGCGCAAGAGCGCAGTAAATCCAGATATTGTGGAAACTGTGCTTTTCACGGATGAATGTACATTTACACGTGAAGGTGCATTTAACACCTACAATCAACATGTTTGAGCAGATGTAAACCCACATGTCACTTATTCACATGCTTATCAGCGGCACTTTTCGATCAATGTTTGGGAAGTATTAATCAGAGGCCACCTACTCGGACCTTATCTTCTGCCAGAACACCTCAATGGGAAAAATACCTCACGTTTCTGCAACAGGTGCTGCCAGACATGTTGAAGGACGTTCCCACACACATCCAGAATGTAATGTGGTTCCAGCAAGATGGAGCAACAGCCCATTATGCACAAGAGGTGCGAAACTATCTGGATATAACTTTTTCGAACCAATGGTTTGGGCAAGGTGATTCTGTAGCTTGGCCACCACGCTCGCCAGATCTTGCATGTATTGATTTCTTTTTGTGGGAACAACTAAAGGCTCTTGTTTATGAGACCCTGTTGAATCTGCAGAAGATCTTGTTGCCAGATCTTTCGGCCGCTGCAGGGGAAGTACGCGATATGCCTGGCGTTTTTCAGAAAGTTTGCCAATCCTTTCTTCACTGTTGTACCTCATGCATAGCCACTGCTGGTCACAGTTATGAACACTTTTTGTAATCACATGTCATTAAACTTGCTTTTGTCACTTCTCACTTTGTGTGTTTATGTCTCTTATAACACCACCACCTTCGGCGCCCTCTAGCACCTTTGTGTTTTAATTCCGACCATGCATTCATCTATGAAAGTTGTTTGCTTGGATGTGTACTAACACCTCTTAAAATTTTGCCCAACTTTTAAGAATCACCCTGTATAGATATGACAGTTTTAACAAAAAGTAACGAAAATGTCCCTATTTTCCCCGAATTTCAAAAAAATATTATCAGGATCCAAATTGAAATTTCTAAAAAAACTCGATGATCTACAAAAATTCCCATTTAGAGGTACTTTAAAAAAAAATCATGACTGAAGACTAAAATTTCTACGTCTTTTGCTCACTCGCGTTAGAAATTTCGCTTCTTCAACTTTGACACTTAATAAACCCTAAACTAATAGCCGCATCAGAAACAAATCTTCAAAATTGTCCAGGGAATACGAAGAACAAACCATGTTAATTTCGTTATTATCTAATCCGCACTTTCTTGGTAAAACTGTCTAAAAATCGAGCTAAACAACCCAATTTTCAATCCTGCGACGACGGCGGAAACTTTTTTAATAGAGATATTGAATAGAATATATTTTGATGGATAATGTTTTTTAAAAGAGTTAAAACAAAACCAATAGGAACACAATTTATCATGACCCTCATATACAATTCTGAAAAGTTTTAATGAGTTATTAAAGCATGTATAGAATTGAAAAGGTAGCAAACCTGCATATAGCTCCAGCTTTTAGTTTACATGTGCTGTCACAGCAAGGATCATTATCTTCACTACCGATGAAACCAGCATCACATTCTTCTCCTTCCTCAACCAGAGAATTGCCACAAAAGGATTCTTCGGGTTCTACGCATAGCAGAAAATTAAGAATCTTTGTAGTTTTAAAGTTTAAAAAAAATTATCATACATTGTTATTCTATTCTCAAAACAACAAGTAAATACGATTTTAGTTTATCTGAGGTAGTGGAATAGGGGTTCGAAGTCTACCTAACATCAATATGCTTCTAAACAATGTCTAAAATAGTTTCTCAGCATTTTGCGAATTTGTTTCTCTTTAGTTTCAAATTACATTGTCATGAGTTTCATTAATGATTTCAGATTGGAAGTTATGCATATTAATTCCTTGATAACAACTCATTTAATGATTTATAATCGAATCTTTTAAGAATGAAAGATAAAATCTCAAAAGAATTTCATAAAATGTGTTTCATGTAATCAATAATTTCAAAAAAAGGAAGGGCAAAAAAACCCTGCTGAATTCCAAAAATAATTTATTCTTCCCAACAGATGAATAGATAAACTCGGAGCTATTTTTCTGTACTAAATTAGATTATTAAATGTATGCTTCCACATACAAAGTAAAGATAAAAATTTAAAAACATTTCTTTGACCAATGGGAACCAATATTGTAAAAGAAAGAACATAATTAATAAACAAATTTGATAAATGTGAAAATATAAGTGAAAAAGTCATTGTTTTAAGTCCAATATTATGTTTATTACTAGAGATTTTAAACAAAATCAGAAAGCAACATTTTTAGGGAGAGGATGGGGTCTCCTAAGATCCCTCTGGAAACATCACTACATTAAACTGAGTAAATTTGCATTGAATTACACAGCCTAGCTAAAATATTCATTTCATCAAGCACAACATTTTGAAATTAATTAACTGTGTTTGGATTTAAAATAACGATTTACTAGAGATTTTTTGTTAAAATGTCAAATAACCGATACTAAAACAATTACCAATCTTGCCTGAAAAATTTCAGATATTTAAAAACATATATCCTTTTTTTGAAAATTATAATACTCACTGGAGAAACATTTACTAGCTTTAGCTAACAGAACTGCCCGAACTGAGCGTATGCTACAAGGTGAGAATTTCTGAAAAATATGAAATTCATAATCAGGCAACAGGAGACTCGTTATTTTACTTTGTATGCCACACATACGAAAATCAGAGAATAGCTCACATACCTTGTTATTAGGATCATATCCACTAACAGAGTAAGTATACATTAAAAATGAACCACCATGACGACCATCAGGGGAACATTCAGGCAAATCTGGATCATGTTCACTGCCCCAATTGTGGCCTAAATGAAGCAAACAAATATAAATAAATCCAATGATATTGTTCAAATAGTTGTAAATATTTACAATATTAAAACAACATGAAATGCACAAACAATTCGATCATATTTATAGGGAATAAAATTAACGAGATTGTAGTTTCTATATCTTAAAAACTTAAATTTTAAATCTGATAATAAACTTGAAGGAAAAGTACAACTTACCAAATTCTGTATTATCCAAATGCAGGGAAAGAAGAAAAGAAAATTATAATACCTGCATAAAAGATTGTATACATTGCTTAAGTACTATTTCAGTTCAGAAATTTATAATTAAATAAGAAACTAAGTACAGTATAAAATCAAATTTACATAACTAAAATATCATTACAGATTAGTTTTGAATTAATTAATAGAAACTTGGCTAAAAGGCTGTAACAGTAATCACCATGTGCGGTGACTAAATCAGCTTCACGGGTAATAACTCTTTGTCCATAATGATTCCTGGAGGTGCTCAAACCAGAATTCAAATACAAAGTATACCCATTCTTAACATAACCTGAAAGACAGTTTTAAAGACTTTTAAAATTCAGATATAAAGATGATTCAAATATTTATAAAAAAGTATTTAACACATGCATACAACTATTAAATAATTTAGATATTAGAATGTTATGACAATGAGAATGTGTGTAATATATTACAATTCATTGTTAAAACGCTAGACTTACTGCTGAGTGCTAATGTTGCCTTGGAGAAGAAACTTTTTGTTTGAAAAAACATATTTTACAGTACAGCCATTTAAGACTATTAAGCTATAAGTTTTTAGGTCAAAAATAAAAATTCTCAGCACTTTGATATTGTTATACTTTGGGTCAGACATATCACAATTTATCAATGTATTTCTCATCATGAAAACAGATGTCTAGTGTCAAGAAAAACACTTCCAAAATGGTAGTTAGCGAGTCTCTTTTCTAAGCCAGATATAAGTGTAACCAAAGAGGCAAAAATTCTGTGTGAATGTGGAATTATAGCATTAAGGTTAGAGAAGCAAGACTTTGTAGCAATATATTTTATGCAAAAAAATCTTATTACTATGGTGATGTGCATTTAAAAACTAAAAGGACTAAGTTAATAACTTTATTAAATTATAAGATCTACCAGAGATTGTAACCTTATTCTAAAACTAATAATAAGCACACTGAATATATAAACAACTTTATAATACTTAAAGCCAAAATCTTTATGGAAATTCACGAATTTGAAATGCCATAAAATGATCAATAAGAACACCTCAAGAATTAAAATGTACAAAACATAATTTTGAAATATACATAGCCTAATGTTGAAATTTTATAATTTAATGCAATATATGCCATGAATAGATACAAGACTTTTTCTTTCAAGCTAAATTCAAGAGGCAATAGTGCTTTTGTGGTAGAACATTCTTTTAGTATGTATTCTGAAAGTGATATCACTTGGTTTGTTTTTAGAATACAAGGTCAGCAGTCACCAATAGAAATTCCAAAAAAATAATTCAGCGTCTATGATAGTTAATTGGTTAATACAAATTGGATAAGAAGCTGAACATCACCAAAATAGCGATGAATTGCATTTTAAGCTAACCCTGCTATGTATCATGTCAGAGCATTTGGGTAACAGGAAGTAAAATCCCTCTCTTCCATCTTGTATGTTTGTTTAATCCAAAAATCCCACTCATTCTAAAATGCAAGTGACAATTTTTGTTCATTACTATGATTTTGTGATAGCAGTCAGTCAATATTAAAAACTACTTTTTGAAGAACAGACTGATTGTTATATTTGGGTTTTACAGAAATTAGAGACATCTTTACACAAAATTTAGCCCTTAAAGAGTTTAATACATTTAAATTTTATACTTACCAGGGCTGCATATTCCTCCAACTGAATTTCTACGTGGTGAACCAACATAAGCTAAGCCTAGTATACCACCATCAAATTTTTGATCTGTGAATAAGTGAGCAAGACAGAACCACCGATGATTTAAATTTCGAGAAAAAACCTACAGTGATAAGTAACATCTTTAATATAGTTACAGCAAAATTAATTACAGATCATTAGTAACATAATTGCTGGTTAGTACAACAGATATCAGTAAAAAAGTTAGTTTTATCTTGGATTGAATGTCAGAGAAAACTAAAACGGAATCTAGTTTAAAAAAAATCTTAATGCATAAAAAACCCAACAGTCTCAAACAATTCTGATGAAAAAATGTGTCGAGAAACTCATTAGTAAGTCTCTCAAAGCACTAGTAAAATGAACAAATGCCAGTTTTAGAAAGCTTTCTCCTGCTCATTTAAATGAAGGTTTGAAAAATGACTAAAGTGCATGGCAGTCACCAAACTTTCAGATTCAAAACAATTAGAAAAAATTTTCAATCATCAACATAGAAAATAACCCAGATAGTCAAATAAAAAAGACAATGCTTAGTATTAAATTTACCTGCCTAAAAAAATTGCAATAAAAATAAAGAATATTTGCATGATAAAAACTCTCTTTAACTGTATGTATAGAATATGCCACATCATACAAAAGATGGAAATGGAAGCTGCATTGTTCAAGACTTTAAGGAGTTTTAATGATCTCTATTATAAATACAGTAATATTTGCATAAACAATATGTCATAATCACATAGCATGTCTACCACAGACTTGATGCATTGCCTGGAGCTTGAATAAGCAGTCAGGCAATGTAGCTTGAAAATAGTTTATTATGCCAATTTCAACCATGTAACCTTTAGAATAGTTATGGGTATAACTCCATACAAGTATGAACAAATATGATAAACAAGTGGTGCTGGAAACTATGCAATAGAAGAAATTTCAAAAATGATTTGGTAATATTAAATGGGGCATTATATCTGTGTTCAGATGGCAAAATATTATGTCACTTTTATTTTAATTTTTCTTGACAGCAATTCAAGATTCAACATGTGGTTTTGTGGTTTTTGACTTATTACATTTTTTTTCCTTCGTAAACTGAAAGACTTATGACATTTTGCCCCCTTCTAAACATTAACAAACCAGACTCCAGGATGGTACTTACTCAATTTTTTGGGAAAAGTTACTTTTACATTTTGCCATCTAAGCACAAATTTGATGGAAAAGATATGTGTTTGGATTTTAGATTCTTATACAACTGTTACACTTGAGTTAATTCAATTCAAATTATTGTAAGTTGCTGAATGGTATAGCTTTAAAAACATCAATCCATTACTATTCAATATAACAGAGCAATTTTCAATTATCACTGCAATTCAAAACAAATTTTGAGATTTTCGCTCAATCACGTTTTTAATAAACATTACATTTAATTGCACTAGTACTCAAAACTTTCCTGATAAGAATAGTAAAACTACATTCATCAGAAAATTTGCAATGCATAAATAATTAAACACAAAACTATTTTATACTATAAAAAGGTAATACTGATCACACATTCAAATTACAATATAGGTTTGAAACATAAAAAGCAAAGCTTATTTTGGGCAATATAATAAGCATTGCACCATCAACAATCGTGGCATACAATGAAGAGTTAGTACAAAATAAACTTCGAACTAAAGAAAATTTAGATCTTTTTAAGGCTTTTTTTATTTCAAAGGTCCTATTTAGTTAGCAATAAATTAACTGAGTGCTAGGGTTTTAAAATCAATTTTTAACTAATCTGCATATAAGGACCTTGATTTTTTTGACACTCGACTTAAGTAACATTTATCATGGATTTTGAATGCAAGTGAAAATATACATTGTTCTTAAAAAACTAAGGCTTCAAAAAACATTTAAGGTCTTTCAGAAAATATTATGATTTTTAAAAGGTCCTTAAAAATCCAAATAAAACATAAGGCATTTTAAAGCCAGTGAGAACTCTGGAATCTCAACTCATAAATGTTCACAATCAATTCATTGAGTTAAAAGAAAATAAATTAATTTAGACACAATAACAGAATTTCAAAAGAAATAGTTCACACATTGCACCAGACTCTGCAAACTGATTATGTTACAAAGATATTGGATGTGTACAAATGTGATTTTTATGCATATGCAATAAAGATAGTTCTAATGTTTTTCTAGATTACTTTATTAAAAACCATTTCAAACACCAACATTAAAAAGTAAAACTACTACACAAAAATATAAAAGAGTATTTGAATATATAAATAATGGGTTTAGTTTAATGGTGTAAGGGCCATATTTGGCTGCACTGAGCAAAACACAAGGCAGGGAAAATCAAGTAATAGACAAACACAGGCAGAAAGTTTTGTAATGACACAGAAGAGAGAAATACACCCAGGGAGGCATTAAACCAGTATAAATAATGATAAAATCCTAATTACTAATGCAGTCTAGGCATAAGTTAAAATTGTTTGCTACCAAGCCAATGCCAAATGTTAATGGTTAGCATTGCTGATATGACGTCAAGTTGGTGACCTGCAACAACCACACCAGTAATTACTTTTTTTAAAAATCCAATGACAGGCATTATTCATTTCTAATCATTTTGCCACTACAAGGCCAGAACTGATGGCGACTTGTGAAGGAGCGGCCAATGGGCGACCATCATAACCTCTAACAAAGAACAGTACAATTTACATCCATGCCCTGACCCCGGATTTGAACCAGGAACCTTCCAATCCAGAGGCTAACTGAGGGGGGTAAATACGATTAGTACACCAGTAATTACGATCAAGCCTACAGAATGAGTCCCAAGAATAAAACTCAAATTTGATGCTATCTTGAAAAATAGTTTCATACTCACTTCTAACAGGTCTCGTACATTCCATGAAGCACCAGCCATGTTGTAATGTGTTTCTCCACGACTAACAGGGGTTGGTTCTGTGTGTACCATTACTTCCTGGATTACAAATCCCATTCCACTAAACCCAGACTGCTTTTCACTATCTTTCCATTCTGTTTCCAAAAATATTTTATTTACTCTATCAATTAACGATATCTGAAAATAATCATATGTAATTAAAACTCAGTCTGAAATATTAAGCATATAGTTTCAAAGAATAAAAATGTATTTAAGAAAGCATATTTTCAGAATACATTAATGAAAAATTACAGAATCACCACTCACTAGAAAATTTATTGTTCCTTTTAAGTTGCTGCCACCCATATTTTGATAAAACCTAAAATCAGCAACCAGCAAAAGTGAACATCGTGTCTGAACAGGTTCCCAATTATATGGGTCAATTGCTTGTCTTTTACTGATACTTTTCCCCACTGTTTTATGTTGATCATCATTTAGTTCTATTGAAGAATTTCCATCTTCTTTCACATAGGTACAAAATTTAGACCTGTATAAACAAATTTTAACGAAACATCATTTCATTTTTATTTTAACAAACTCAAAGTTAACAGAAGTAAGCAGGACAATAGTAGTAAATTGGACATACAGTTTCTTTCCTGTTTCCATTGTTTCCCAACTGTATTTCACATCAGAACCTTTATATACAATCATACTAGAGTTATCTTCATAAGGCATATGCCTCCATGATGGTTCAACAATATAAGTATCCTCAGCAGTCCTAATTGCAGCTGTTAGAACTCCATCATCAATATGTGCACTAACATGTGTACCTATTTCACCTGGGTTAAAAAAAAGACTTCTAGTAAAACAAATTCATAAAAACAGACATTATCACAACAAATAAAATATTTATCAAAACTAATATGATTCCTGACTTATAGGAAACAAGTAGTACACATTAATCATGCAGTTTGTACATTTAAATCTGCTCATGTGCTGGCAGAAAAAGCTTTATTCTACAGCTGGTACAGCAGTTGTACTATCTCCAGTATAAGAACTTATAGTAAGCAGTAGTGCAGAGGTTACATGCAAATATTTCATTGATTGTTAAGCAAAATTAAAGTACTGAATTCAGATTAAAACTAGATTTATAAAGTCATTTTATGAACAAAGTTAACATACTAGAAATGGCACTGTTGCTTGAGCCTGAATGTGCATTGTGTGATTAAAGTGCACAGGTTCAAATTGAGTAACTACATACAATACATACATGTAAAATACTGTTAATGTGAATAGTTAAGACATCACAGAGAAGAGTAGAAAAACTTTATTTTCAATTAATATGATGGCAAATGAATGAATGTCGAAGTAAAGGACTTTTGGAACTTTCATATTAACAGCATGCCATTGGCGAAAATCAACCAAGTTTTGCATCAAATGCTGCCAACTTTATCATCAATGGCAAGAAATTGGCATTGTTTATCGCAAAACTTTGATATTCACCAATGGCATGCGGTTCATAAGAAAGTACCAGACATTTTATCCAGGTTGATAATTTTTATAAAAGTAAGCAGTACATGTGAGATTGATCCAAAACAAAATCAACATAAACTAAACCCTTTATTTAAAAACTTCATTTCTAAAATATTTCATGAGATGAAATCTTAAAGAATTTTTTTAATAACAAACTCTGGTTTTGGGTTACCAATAATGCTTACAACAGTTTTTTAATTTTATAAACCACACTGATTATTAATTGAGATTATTTTCTATTTCGGAAACATTTCTTACCAAACACTCTTCCTTCTAAGAAAGAATCCTTATCAACCCATAAAGATTGCTTGTGTCCCCTTTTATCCACAGTAAAAGCTTTAAATTTAGAAGATAGCAGTTGCTGAGAAGGACTGAGCATAAGGCGAAACTGCCTGCAAATAAAGTTAAATGTTTTCAAAAATAGGAAATACATATAATGATTAAATTTTTAAAAAGGATGTGGGAGTATAAAGAACTGTAGGAAGACATTCCAAGAAAAGCACTAAATATGATCTCAGTAGCTAAGTGTGATGGTTACCATGATAGCAGTGTCAGTGAAAAGTTCTCTCTACATATTTGTACATTTCAGTGATTTATGTCCTCAAGATCAGACACATGTCACTACATATACTCCAATCAAGCAAAAAGTGTCAGATGACAAAATATTTCACAAATAAATTGGACATATTACTTTATTTTGTACCCAACTTTATTATAAGGATTTTGTCTTCATTAGGCCTAAGAAAAAGGTTGTTTCCTGTAACATGCACAAAGTTATTTTTTTGCTAAATATTTTTAGCAAATACACAAAAGGAAATTTTATCTGAGTATTAATGTTCGATTTAAAATTGTTCAGAGGTGTGATCAGTAATGTAAAATACCTGGGTATATTTATTTTTGCGGGTCAATATCCTGGGTATAAACTCGGATTATTTACCCAAATTGGGTATTTTAGTGGGTATTTATAATTTTTCTTCAGGATTAACAGTTTATTCACCCCTAAAGAGTTTATTTATGACATATGTCTGAACTGAATATATAATAAACAATTATTAATTAATTGTGATCGCTGTGACATCGCAATCAATTAATCGTTTTAACAAACATGGTTTTTTAAATTAAACTAAATTAAATTTAAAAAAAATTCTAATAAAAATTTAGGGTTGGAAATTTTGTATTGTAATTTCAGGGTCGGTCACGTTACAGGAAACAAACCATTTCTTTTGTTTGGCCTTAGCTATATATTAGTATTTGAAGAATTATCAGTCATTTAACCAACGTGGATGACTGTCATGTATGCATTATTCCATTATGCATCCTGCAGTTTTCCTTGTATGGCTTCTGACTGTTTTTAATGTTCTTGACCAATAGAATCTTATCTAAGTTTCTTTCAACCAAATGCAGGAATGGTACTTTTCCGTAAGCTGGTACCAAAAAAAACGCTAAGCTTAAAAGTTGGTGCAGTTATTGCCAAGCCTAAATGTTGGTGTGAAGAGAATATTTCCAGGGATTTTTGTTAAAGGGTTACTATAAATGTTAAAAGATAAACTCTTAAAAGGTTGTTAATTTGACTGAGTTATTGCTGTAATTTGGCAGTTTTTGTCTGGTACCCAGCTAACGGAAAAGTACCGGAGATTAATGTCATTAATGCCTGTGTTGTAAGCATGTAAGCAAAAAGTGACAGTACACTTCTTGAAAATCTTGCATTGCTTAGACAGTGAATGGTCATGGCATAAACTTAAGAAAATCAGTTCAAAAAATTTATACATAATAAAATAAAAAAGTAATTTTTTTTTTCAATCTTTATGTAAAAAGAACCAGTCTAATTAGCACTAGTGTAACAAAAAGTGACTGTAGAGCAAAAAATATCTTACAAACAAAAATATTTTAAAAGCTTTTGATCTAACAATTGACTTAATAAACAATGACTTGTAAAATATTCATGCAAGTTTTTCACAGACAAAAAAAAATCGACTTTAACACTACTACAATACATACTACTAAACTTACCTTCCTAAAGCTTTAAAAGAAACTTCTTTAATTATATTAAAATGATGAGAATTGGGATGAATGGTTCTTTTTGTAACTTTGTGTCCAATATCTGAAGCTCTCAATATTTCGTAGTATTTCAGCTGGTAGTGAGAAAAAGCTGCAGAAACAATAGAACAGTTTTTTTTTAATCAAACAATTTTAATTGCTAACTTTACTTGTATATATCAATACAAACAATTTCAAATAAAATGTTTTTCCACCCAGTATGAAGTTTCAACGTATAAAGGTGATCAAGGGCATAATGAAGAATTTTGAGGTGTTTGATGCTGGTTGGAATATCAATTAAAATTTCACTAGTTAACTTGTAAATGCCTAAAAAGTGGGACTTGTAAAAGCTGAAAAATATTTCATGAGTATTTTCATAGTTCTTTATGAAAAGATGGGATTGGATTAAGAGTTAGTTTACACCTCTCTGGATTTGCTCAAGTCTCAAGATTATGAAAAGTAGTTTCTGGTCCTATGGATTTACTAGAAAAATCTCTAAGTCTACTTTAAATTGAAACTATGAATTAAACTATAGATACAAGAAACCAAATTACTTGGATGCTTTTCATAGCACGAATGAAATGCATTAGGATTAAGAAACAGACAAAGGTTGCCAAAGCAAAATTTACTATTATCATTGATACAAATACTTTCAGAAATGAATAATTAGGTGCACAGATTTTGATTAGATTAGCTGCTTTAAGGTGTAAGGGCCATATTTGGCCAAGCTGTGGTAAACACAAGACAATATCAAGTAAAAAATGTCTTGAAAGGAAAAAAGAGTGACAGAATAATAGAGTAGTGGGATGGAAACAGAAAAAGATCCCTTAGGTAGGTTAGATACCCTTAGGTATCCTGAGAGCACAACCCTTGTTTATTAACTACAGTAAAAACACCAAGGGCAAATAAAAGATCACTAGAGTACCTCAGGTTCATGATGCAGTTGCACACCTAAAGGAGATATGCTCCTGAGGACAAAATTTTTAAATTGTCTACAGAGGATACTTAACTCCACCACTATTGCGGCAATGCGAGAAGGCTGATCAGCTCACCAAAAACGGGGCAGGAATTTCTGAGCATCAAATTTTGAGGTCTTATATCACACTATGAAATCAATAATTAAGACAATTTAAAAAAATATTCTAGCAATTGGAGAGGAATTCCATGAAAATATGGTTGAATAACACTTAACCTTCCTGATTGGTCAAGGAAGAACGAGTAGCTGAATTCCACCTTGCTACTGATCATGACAGCCTTGCAGATCTACATTAAATGACTAGCCACAGCGTGACTAGCCCGGCTTTACTCGTGGCAGTTGCTTTTGCGGGCTTATTGGTTTACTTCGCAAACCAAATAGGAGTTCGTAGCCTATAGGATAACAGCAATAACGGAGTTGAGCGTGGTGTTGGTTTGCTTCGCAAACCAAAAAGGCGTTGCCCGTGACAGTGCTTTTCGTGGAGGTCACATTGCCCATTTTAATAATAAAAATGTTGCAAAAAAATAAATATTCAATTGAAAAATTATTTATTAAAAGAAAATCAAACGTATAGGTGTCAAATTTTGCGCAGATTTCAAATACATTGAAATTTTTAATCTATCTTTAACGATCCCAATTTTACAAAAAAGAGCTAAATAATGCCAGCCAAAATGTGTTTTATTTTCTTTACTTTCTTTCGCTAAAATCGTAAGAGGGCACGAAATGTAATCTGTTTATTTTTGGAACACAAATGTTAGCGTGACATCACATTCTCTTGCGAAAATACAAAAGATATTCAATTTAAAAACTGTATTTATTTAAACAAAATCATATTTTTAGGTATCGATCTGATCTAGAAGATAGAAAAAAGAACTACATAACTAAAGTTAAAACGTTGTTTCCTATCGTCTGCTGTAAAATCATTCCTCTGCACAAAATGAAAACAGAAAAAATAAATTTAGAATCTGTATCATATTTTTATGCTGTTGCAATTCCAAAGAATACAATAATAATTAAATTTCATTAAATTCATTTTAAAATGTTCTAGATTGAATTTTAAAATTCGCTGCTACCCTAAAATTGTAAAAAATTTGGATTACCTGTGTGCCAAATCCCATTACTATAAGTGCCATAGATTCGTCAGGACTTAGCATGAAAGAAACAAACACTTCCTTTTATAATATTAGATTCATTTTGCAAGCTCTGCTCTAATGTCCTGTGCTCTCTTCCACTTCAATGTGGGAGATACTGGATAGCAAGGGACTGAACTGGTTCATAGATTATTGTTGCCATTTGTTTGATTGTTTAGCTTTATTTAGTCTTTTGTAATAATCACCCAGCATTGGAAGACAAAAAGATTTTGCAATTATCGATTGGTGCACATTTCCTGAGGGTGAAAGTATTTTACAAGAAGTTTCACTGAACTGCCTTAAGATTTGAATTATGAGTAAAATGAGATAACCTATACACATTCATGTGGCATAAGGGCTGTATTTGGCCAAGCTGCAACAAACACAAGGCAGACATTAAGTAATGGTAAGTAGGAAGATTTACCAGGCACAAGTGAACTTTTGTCAATTTATGGACCTACATACATTGCATTTGGAGTGTTATAACAATAATTGGAAAGATGCAACAGTTTGAAAGGCCCCAGGAGCTTTTACCCTGCTGGCTATTTCAGGATCCCTATATCTGCATTCTGGGACCAGGTCGTGATTGGTTTGTGGGTTTAATGGCATAAAGGACATATGTGATCATTCTGCACCACATACAATATCAAATAATAGACATACAACTACAAAGAAAGTTTTACTGACACAGGAGTTGAATGCACCAAAGGAGGAATGCACATGTCAGGAATCGAACCACCAAGTCTTGATGATAAAATAAGAAAATTTAACCCAAGTCCTAGATGTTAAAACTTTCTTTTCCTTCTGTTTAAAATGCTATACAAATTTTCTTATCATCAAAATGAAATGGTTAGTTTGATCAGGTTGTTGGCTTAAGGGTGATATTTGGTCATGCTGCACCAGACACAAAGACAGACAACGTCAAGTAATGGACATACACACAAGGAGAGTTTAATTGATATAGAGGAGAGAAATACCTAGAACATTTAGTTTTTTAAGAATACATAATTTCATAATGACTACCAGTTGTATGCAGCGCAGGTTCGATTCCTTCCTGGTTGTAATATATTACAAAAGAATGCATACTAAAGCACACAAAATGTTCAACTTATAAAGCAGTCTCTGTCCCAATGTAAATCATAGAACACATTTTGCTTTTTACAGTTAATCCAGGACAGAGAATTTATGAGAGTACTTTTAAGACTTTTAAAACGTTTACTTACATATTTCAAACTCAGCAACGATAAGCAGTGCCAAGAACATGGCATGTGTCACTCGGGACATGATCAAGTCGTAAAGTACCAAACTCTCTTCAAATTTAGTTTCAAGCCACTATTTAACTTGTAAGTATTGTCCAATTAAGTATTTTAAAAAATGAAGACATCATTGCGCAAGGCAGAAAAGCTGCCGATAAGAATCCAGGTGATCTCATAAATGTGCGTGGGTATATTTTGTTGCATCGAATGATAACTTTTAGTTTGTTTTCTTTGTTAAAGTCAACAAGCAGATAAATACTGAGAGTTTAAAAGCGTTACTCCGTTTATCTATCATCTCAAGACATTTAAACGACCAGAAATAAATAAACAAATCAATTCGATTAATCGTTTCTTGACAGAAATCGATGAAGGAATGCAAAAGAAAAAATTGTTTTCGGGATCTCCGAGGCTTGGTGTGCAACGCTATGGTTACAGGTTCAATTCTTAAATTAAGAATCTAGTTGTCTATTGTTTTGAGTCGTTGTGTTGTGCCTGTTCGACGTTAACTAAATACATAACTGCCTATTGTTTGGGCCGACCAACCGGTTTAGTGGTTAAGGTGTTAGCCTCTAGATCGGAAAATTCCTGGTTCGATTCCGTGTCCGGGCATGGTTGTTTGTAAATGTATGGTTTAGAGGCGGATGGTGCACCTTAAATCAGTCGTGGCCGCAAGTCCTCACGTTGGGTTGGTGTGGAAGTTTGGAGAGTGGGGTGCCAGCTCAAGTATTGCCTCGTGATCTGAACGTGGTTCAAAATTATTAGGTGTTGTCCTCGGAACTTTCCTTTTGTTGAAGAACGTGAACAGACTCAATGGTTGTGACTTTTGTTTACTAGTGACTTTAATTTAACATGTTTTTTAAGGTTAATGTGTGTGGCAACAGTGATGTTGCTCTGATTTCTTGTTGTGAAAAATATTGATATGAGTTCGTTTGTATACTGTTCTGATCGCTGTTAATTAAAAAGGTTTTCGTTTAGTTCCATTGTCATTTATTAAAGAAAAAGATTTAGATCGAATTTAAACAAGATTTAGATCGAATTTAAACAAGTGGCGTCCGCGACAGGACAAATGGCTATCTAGAGAAAACGAAACAGCGAAGATATTACAGATATTCGGGTGAGTTTAATAGTTTGAATATATCATTCGAAATATTTATTTGTATGAGTATGGAAGTTTTATTACGAAAACGCAAGCCTTTATGGCAGTCGTTTACAACTACAGCCAATGCTTTAGAAGCAGAAATTCTAAAAGCTGATATGAATATTAGTCAGCTCCAAGTATTGAACTCGCAATTAGAAGGTAAATTTAATAGATTAGATGAAGTTCAATCAGAAATTTCTGAACTTTTGCTGGAAGCTGAAAACGAAAGCGACTATTTGACTGATTTTGAAAATAATGAATCATACCGCGATAAATATATCGGTTTAAAAACAAAAGTAGAACAGAAAATGGCGAATTTGATGCCTGTAGTTACACCTGTAATTTCAGAAAATTCCACGAAGAGGAATTTTAAACTACCGCAGTTGGAGCTTCAAAAATTCAATGGGGAAACTCGAAATTGGTTAGGATTTTGGGGACAGTTCAAAAAAAAATCGACGAAGATGTAAATATAGATGATGATGATAAATTCCAGTACTTATTACAAGCGACTGACGTTGGTTCCCCAGCAAGAGAGCTCGTAGATAGTTATCCTCCCTCAGGTGCGAATTATAAAGAAGCTATCAAGCAGCTAAAATCCAGATTTGCACGCGACGAATTACTGGTAGAAATATACGTTCGTGAATTATTAAGGTTGGTTTTAGCTCAAGCTGCCAAAGATGGAAGTATGACTCTATCCAATTTATATGATAAGTTAGAAACTCAACTCAGAGCTTTGGAGACATTAGGGGTAAAAAGTGAGATTTATGCAGCTATGCTATATCCCCTTGTAGAGTCTACCCTACCGGAAGAAATTCTGAGGGCGTGGGAGCGATCTCGACAGCGTAAGGAAAGTGTCGCGCATTCTGAAAACTTAGGAAATGTGTTGAATTTTCTACGTATTGAAGTTCAAAGTGAAGAGCGTCTCCAATTGGCACGTACAAGCTTTTCTGCTGCAGACAAAGTTGTCTCTGTTCCGGCTACCGCCGTCTGTATTTATGCGGGAGACTCAAAGAAGAAACAAGTTCATTCTTGTATATGGTGTGATAAGGAATCACATAATTCCTCCGATTGCTTTAAGGTGCACAATCTTTCATTTGAGGATAAGAAAAATTTACTAAGAAAGAAAAAGGCTTGTTTTAGTTGTTTAAAAACTGGGCATGGTGCCGAAAAGTGTAAAAGTTTTGTGAAATGTTTACTTTGCAACAAACGTCATGTAACGGTGATGTGCAGAGAACTAAAAGGTTCTAGAAGTCTCAAAAAAGAACAACCTAAACTAGCTAATGAAACGAGTGAAGTCTTATTGTCTAATCAAAACATGTGAACAACTCTTCTGCAAACTATAATGGTGAAGATTGTCCACAATGGAAAGACGGAATTGGTGCGAACACTCTTTGACAGTGGATCACAGAGGTCTTACATACGGAAAGAAATAGTAAAGAGACTAGATTTAGTCCCGTTAGATCAAGAGACTTTGAGTCACAATCTTTTTGGAGGAGTTGAAACTGAGTTGCAGGTTCATGGGATTTTTGATATAGAGATTCAAAGTGTGGAAAACGAATTCAAATACAAGTTATCGGTTTTAGATAAAGATAAAATTTGTGGATATATTCCGAGGGTGAAATTCAGAGATATAAGTTCCTCACTTCGGAAACATAAAATTAAAATCAATGATTCTGGTAGAGATACTCCTGAGATCGGACTGTTAATAGGTGCCGATTATTCCGGACAATTGATGACGAGTAATATGACGATCGACAAAAGCCTTATTGCTATCGAAACAAAACTGGGTTGGACACTACAAGGTCCGGTGAAGAGTCAATCTACCTTGCTTGATGCCGTCGGACTTTGCAATTTAGATCTCACAGAACTGTGGAATTTAGAAACAATTGGCATAAAAGATCCGGCAGAAGTGAGGTCAAAGGAGAATTTAGATAATGAAACCCTTAAATTCTTTCGAGAAAATGTGAAAGTAATAGAAGGTAATAGGTATGAAGTCTGTTTGCCTTGAAAGGACGGTCATCAGATTCTTGGAGATAATAAAGATAAAGCGGAAAAGAGGCTTTATGCTAATACAAGAAGACTTCAGAAAATGGGATATTTTGAAGATTACGATGATACTATAAAAAGCTGGCACGAGGAGGGCATAATTGAAATAGCTCCAAATAATGGTAGAATTGGTCACTATCTATCGCATCAAGCAGTAATCAAGAATTCGAGTTTGACTACAAAAGTTCGTCCTGTATTTGATGCATCGTTAAAGGATGAAAAAGGGAATTCTTTATATGCTTGCCTTGCAAGTGGGCCGAATTTGATAGAAATTCTGCCAAAACTTTTGATGCAATTCCGGCAACATACCATCGGTGTTACCGCTGATATAAAGAAAGACACTGTCGTGTCGTGTTCGGCATTACTTCAAGTCCGTTCTTGTTGGGAGCAACAATTTCCCACCACTTAGATAATGCTCCAAAAGGGTTAAAAGGAACAGCGCTTAAATTGAAGAAATCCTTTTATGTCGACAATTGTATCACCAGTTTTGAAACCGAAGAGGAAGTAGTCACGTTCAAAGAAGAATCCCGGACTCTGATGTCTTCAGGAGGGTTTGACCTTAGAGGGTGGATTGCTGCACCATTCAAAGGCACAACTTCCACTCAAAAGATCATTTCAATTCTGGGACTCTCATGGGACACAGAGACTGATGAAATTTATTGCAATTTAACCTCTTTGACCTTTTCTGAGAGTGTCCATACCAAAAGGTCTCTGCTGTCAGTTGCACAGAGAATCTTCGACCACATCGGATATACTAGTCCAGTTACGTTAATTCCAAAACTGATTTTGCAAAAAACATGGAAGATGAAACTTTCTTCGGATGAAAATCTTCCACAAGACATAGAAAGGGAGTTTCAGGCCTGGCTAAAAAAGTTGCATTTCTTGAATTATTGTAAACTTTCAAGACGACTTGTGTTTGGATCCTTTGACGAATGCTCTATTACTCTACATTGTTTTAGTGATGCTAGTAAGGTATCTTATGCAGCATGCGTATTCTTACGTGCATCTTTTGAGGGCAAAACTTCGGTACAGTTAGTATTGTGTAAGTCTAGAGTAGCACCTGCCAAAGAAGTAACCATTCCTAGATTAGAGTTGCTTGGAGCACTTATAGCTACTCGTTTGTATTGTCAAGTCATTGACGCTCTCAAATTGACAAGGTGCCAAGCGTATTTTTGGAGTGATTCATCTGTAGTTCTGACTTGGATAAAAAGAGATTCCCACTGGAGTATTTTCGTGGCAAATTGTGTCGCCGAAATTAGGGGATGCACCAAAACTGAAGATTGCCATTATGTACCGGGTTCAATCAATCCAGCAGATCTTCCATCTAGAGGGTGCGATGCCAGAAAATTACTGCAGAGCAGATGGTGGGAGGGACCCGACTGGCTTAAACAAGAGTCAGATAAATGGCCTATGTATGGAGTGTCAGAACTAGATGAAGAAACGGTTAATTCAGAAAGAAGGAAAAACGTGGTTTCTAGCGTTTCCTGTATGACCCCACACTTTTCGGATACATTTACTCGATTTTCTAGTTATTATGAGAATGTGAGAGTGTTAGCTTGGATCTATAGATTTTTCAATAACAGTCGTCATGAGAAGGATGCAAGATTAAGATGTAAAGAGCTAATCTCGGAAGAAGTGAATTTTTCAGAAAAAAAGTTGTTATATTTGATTCAAACCGAGAGTTTTCATAATACTGATGCTAAGGCTTTAAAAGGGATGCATACATTTAAGGATGACAGTGGACTAATTCGAATAAGAACTAAACTAGTTTTAAGTGACGAAGACGAGAACTTCAAGTGTCCAATTCTATTGCCAGGAAACCATACACTAGTTCACCGCTTAATAGAACAGAAGCATCGACGACTGCAACATGCAGGTGCCGGAACCTTGATCTCTAATTTAAGAGAAGATTATTGGACTGTCGGTGTGAGACGACTTATAAAAAGAATTTGCTCAAAGTGTGTTATTTGCAAAAGATTCAAAGGGAAATCTATTCAGCCGCCATTCGCACCCCTACCAAAAGACCGTATAAAATATGCGGGAGTTTTTGAGGTTACTGGAATTGATTTGGCTGGCCCACTCTATGTATTGTCTGGTGAAAAGGCATGGATTGTGATTTTTACATGTGCCATTTATCGTGCTGTACACTTCGAATTAACGGAGTCTTTATCAACAGATTCCTTTATAATGGCACTAAGACGATTCATAGCCAGAAGGGGTAGAGTAAGCGTTATATATACGGATAATGGTACTAACTTTGTGGGAGCCAATAGAGCGTTAAACGAGCTTGATTGGGAAAGAATACTAGAGTTTTCGACAATTGAGAGGATTAAATGGAAATTTAATCCTCCAACCGCTGCCTGGTGGGGTGGTTTTTGGGAGAGGTTGGTGCGGATGGTAAAAGAGCTTTTAAGGGGATACGGGACCCAAAATATTATTTTTTAAAATTACCAACAGATTTTTCAATTTTTTGTTCAGTAATTAAACAACATTTGTATTGCACTTGTGAAGTTTCATCAAAATTAAACAAAATTTTTTTTAAATATTGAAGTTTTATAAAAAATTTAGTATTTGTAAATTTAAATTTGCTCCTTGCGATTCAAATTTTCATAAATTTGTTCCAAATAATTTATAAGGATTCTTAAATATATTTTAAATAATTTGACACATGCTTTTTTACATACAATGTATACTTTTTGAAAAAAAAATTTCTAAAATTAGCGAACAAAATTTTTTTTAAATTACGGGTAAAATTTTACTACATTTGATGAATTAGGTAAGAATTATGTAATCAGAGTGAAATCCATGTGTCATTTTCTTTTAAATGCAATAAACAAAGTAAATATAAAATATTAGAGAGATCTATTGATATTTGAATCGCGAGGAGCAATTTGAAGTTAGGAAAACACAGAAACATTTTTTATTGGGAAAACAGTATTTAAACATTGGGAAATAGATTTAGCAAAATAAGTGAATAAATATAACCTTAAAACTTTCCAGCTCCATACATAACACCTTCAGCCTTAATTTTACAGTTCTCAATGTCTATTTTAAGTCTTTTTAAACGTTGTTTTGCCAGCTGCATCCGTTTGTCACTTTTACGTCTGGAATTTAAAATTCTACGTTTATCCACTTTTCGTCCAATTTTATAAGCAGATTCACAAGTAGAAGTTTTTGACAAGGAATTCATCATTCTTATAGATGCAGTGCAGCCCATATTAAAATTGCTGACTGCTGAAATTACAGCTATACACAGTCGTTTCTTGGAAACAAAAACCTCTTTCGAGCAGCGCGACCATACGACACTGTGCAAACTCTCGTTGTTGTTCTGTGTTTTACCTCGGCTACATCTTTTCAACAGGTCATCTGATGCAAGCCGTTGGTAAAGAGGCATAATTTTCTCAACGACTAACTCATTTAATGTAATTTTCATCGTATTATGCTTTTGAGGCGTTTCACCTTTCGCGACAGCTCGGTTGAAAAAACACCACGAATCTGGACCTCCTGGACATTTTTGATGATGAGGACCTGCGTCTGTTGACATGCAATGTTTCAGTGTTGCGAAAATTGCACTTTTTGTCTGCACGACATTCGGCATATTGTTTTTTATTGCACATCGATAGTAATGTTGCAGTTTTTTTTATTGTTGTTTCCTTTAGACTGCCTTTTGCACAACCTCCCAAGGTAGTCTTCTTCACCTTCCATTCTTTCACAATGTTTCGTAAACCCGTTCCGAGTCGTTTAGAAACATGGTTGAGGCACTCTTCTTTTTCGATTCCATGGTTCCCGTAAACGTTCAATTTCTGCACATGCTGATAAGCTTTGGAATCTCCATCAGATAGAACAACCGTGTAGCGCATTTTACACTTGTTCTCTGATCTTTTCCAGAGAATTTCAGCAATTTCAACTTCCATAGAGTTCGAAGAACTGTCATAGTTTCTGTCACATGACGGTTTATGACCTTCAAACCAAATTTTAAATTCAGGAGAATTTTCGCCAAGGTCAGATTTAGTTTGAGAACAGATATGGCAGTATTTTGACAACAACTTGTAGTCGATCACGAGACCAGTCAAAATGTCAATCACAAAGCCAATTCCATATAATGAGGAATGGCCACGTTTTTGCCACGTCCCGTCATACGAAACAGCAATGTCGAGAACGTCCTTTGTTTTGAGGTTCTCGTCAATGGCTTCATGGGCTTCTCGAACAATTTTCCTCGCCTTTTCTAAAACTTCCTCTTTCAATTCTTCTCCTTCAACTGCAACTTGCTTCATGTGGCTTGTAAATGTTCTGGTGTCCATCGTATCCATGCTCATACCCAGTGAAAATTTTTCGAGGGCTGATGAACCTTTTCCAATGCTCAAAAAAGAATTCACCACCCTTCGATTTATATCAAATGATTTCTTACCAGGTAGATGTGGAGAGGAATACGTGGAATTGTGATGTGTTCCACATGACTTACAGTGAAGTTCAATTTTGCTGGCAAAAGCATTACGTTGGGAAAAATGGACGTAGAAGCTTTTTGCATAGCAGTTGCTGCAACAAACATCTTTTAGGAGATCTGCCCAAACCTTCTTGTGGATCACAGAATATTGCACACTATCTGCAGCTTGTACAGAGTCACTTCCATTCTGGTTGAATGCATCCAGCTTCTTTTCACTTGTGGAAAAAGATGTGGCTTTATCATCAACATTGACAACAGTTTGGGTTGAGGAAGAAGAACATGCAGATGTACTGGAAAGATGAGTTGGTTGCAAAACAGGAACTGCAATAATGTTTGAAGCTGCATCTGCATTATCATTATTATTGGCTGAAACATGAGATTTCCACCTCTTCTGATTGAGGTTTCTTCCTTTGTTGGAAGATTTAGATGGTCGTTTTTTCAAAATACGTCCACTTGAACGAGGTGCTTTGCACTTTTCCATTACAACAAAAGAAAAGTTCTGTTGAACCTTGAATTGCTAATCTAGTGGTACTTTACAGCAGCAAAATAGTATTGTACAATGAAAAACGATCAAAAAACTAATCGAACAATCAAAGAATACTTCGTGTAGCAAAACAAAAATATTTCGAAAACGTAAACTTTCGTAAAAAACACGAATACTGAAAAATCGAAGTAACAAAATAAACGTGTTATTCGCTAGCTGAATGTAAACAATCGGCTAAGAACAACAATTTCAGTTGCAGTTAAGTACTGTGTTGCCAATTGAACCGAAAGAAATAAAAATTCTGAATAAAATAAATGTAAAGGCTCTTTTTTCACAATGTAAACAAATGTCAGCTGTTTGAAACGGCCAAGCCCCCCTCTATAAAAATGCCTATAACTATTTTAAAAATCATCAGAATTCAAAATTTTTACTTTTGATGGGTGCAGAATAGAACAAACATTTTTTTAAATCAAAGTTGTTTTTTTCGTCATATTCAAATTTCTAAGTCTTTTTTTGGGTCCCGTATCCCCTTAAGACGAGTTTTGGGTTCTAAAACAATAAGTTATATAGAATTTGAAACGGTGCTATGCGATTGTGAAGCAACGATGAATTCAAGACCATTGACTTATTTAGAAGACGAGACGACGGAATTAAAGCCATTGACACCTGCATATTTTATGCAAGGAATTCCACACAATGATGTGCAGGATCTCGATACTATTGACAGTAACAGATTGAATCGTCGTCTGCGGTATCTGCAAAAGCTCCGAAATGATTTACGCACAAGATTCAGAAATGAATACCTAGCCATGCTAGTGCATAGAGGAGAACGAAGGGGAGACACCTTACAAGTGGGTGATGTGGTTTTGATTGGCACTCCGAACAAGCGCATCAACTGGCCTTTGGGTCTCGTTCTTCAGGTATTTCCGGGTACAGATGGCCATGTAAGAGTGGTGAAAGTATAAACGGCTCAGGGTGAAAAAATAAGACCCGTCCAAAACCTTTATTTTTTAGAAGTAGCTCGTCCTGCAGATCTACCTCCTCGTTGTCAATCTCAAGTGTTGCCAAATCCAGATCAAGCCACAGATCCTAAGAGATCATTCCCACTAAGTTCACCAACACATCAACAGACTGATGCATCAGAGATTACTGAACCATTTTCGGAGTCCTTTATACTGGATGGACCTATAACCACGAGAATCGGGAGACAAGTAAAAGTTCCTCATCGGCTGAATCTTTGAACTGAAATAGTCTGTAGTGTTGCAATTTTGTAAAATTGCAAGGTGGGAGAATGTTGAAGAACGTGAACAGACTCAATGGTTGTGACTTTTGTTTACTAGTGACTTTAATTTAACATGTTTTTTAAGGTTAATGTGTGTGGCAACAGTGATGTTGTTCTGATTTCTTGTTGTGAAAAATATTGATATGAGTTCGTTTGTATACTGTTCTGATCGCTGTTAATTAAAAATGTTTTCGTTTAGTTCCATTGTCATTTATTAAAGAAAAAGATTTAGATCGAATTTAAACAAGATTTAGATCGAATTTAAACACCTTTAATGGATTGATCTCGGACCGTCGTCAATAGCCCGTTGTGTAGGTCTAGTACGTAATTAATTAAAAATTACCAATTACCTATTGTTTGGGGCAGAGGTAATCGAAATTTCATGCTATTGGTATTTTTAATTAACGTCAAACTGGAACACAACATGCTATTGGTGACGGCCGACCAACCGGTCTGGTGGTTAAGGTGTTAGCCTCTATTTTTGAACTCGAAACCCTCCGATTGCCAATCCACTACTCTTCCAACCGGGCAACCGTGATCCAGAATAACAATAGGAGCTACAATTGTTTGAAGTGACCGCAAGACACACACACACACACACACACACTATTAATCTTTTACTTTTCCCGAAAAGAAGCCAATAAGACATTACTTGACTGAATTATTCTTAAATTCACTCATAATTAACTTTAACAACAATTTCTGTATTTTATAATTTGCGTATGTCTTGTCTTTACTGTTTTTCTGATTAAAATATTTTAATTCTTGTTTAAAATAAACTCTTCTTGTCAACATTTATAGTATTTTCATATCTACCTTCTGGGGCCTCCATAAGCACCACCCTTTCGGGAATTCAGAAAATTGACGATATCACTGTCCTGAATCCGACAGTGATCATAAGTTAGCTTACTTCTAGTTTATGTTTGAATTGTTTAATGGGAAGAGAGATAGAAATCTCATAAAACCCTCTATCATATGTTGCAGTTCTTCTATATAATACTCAACATTTTTTAATAAAATCCTATTATCTTCCATCCTTGGATCTCATATTGCTGTAATATAATGTCAATCACTTTAATCCGAAGCATGTGTAGATAACGACAGAGGAAGTTCAGAATTAGGTAAAGCTAATGTAGTAGTCAACCTTTTTTTGAATAAAATTCTATTGGCCTTCCATCCTTAGTTGTCATATTGCTGAATTATTCCGCCAATTCGCTACCCCAAAGTATCTATACTTAACGGCAGGAGGTAGTTCCCAATTTGGAAATGCTAACAGTTCAATTATACTTCTATCACCTTTCAGCTATTCCTGTTATAAAGCTTAAAATTTAGGCGTATCCTTCAAACAACAAAACAAAATTTGACAATTTCAAGAAACGTTCCAAGATAGTTCATTTTGTTTGGTAATTTATAGTCGATAATACACTCTATAACAAAAAAATCGACGCACCAAGAAGGAATCATTCGATTGCTTTGAAATTTTGTATGCAAAAATGTTTTGACCAAATATGCAAATGATTAAAATTTGGTGCAAATGAATGAATAGTGCGATCTCCAGCGCATCGGAACTGCGCATCCAGCAGATGTATATAAGGAGTTGTTCTAGAACTGTTGTTAAAAATTTCTGCTGTATTGCGATTTAGGATACCTTTCAACGACTGAAAAAAATACCTCGCCGCAGGATTCGAGCTCATTGCGAGCAACTTTCAGAGTTTGAAAGAGGTCGTATCATTGGATTGAAAGAGGCTAGTTGGGCAAATCGGAGAATCGCTCGTCATGTGAGTGGAAGCGATGCGGCGATTAGAAGATGCTGGCAAGAGTGGGTGGACAATGGCAGATTTCAGCGTCATGATGGTACGGTCGACGTAAGGCCACAACAGATCGCGAGGACAGAGTGATTGTAAGATCAGCTGTCACAGCGCCTGATTCATCGCTATCAACCATAAGTCGTGCGACCCACACACGAGTGTCCACCATGACCTTTAACAGACGGCTGAGAGAGCGAAATCTACGCTCGTACCGACCGTTACGCCACCTGCCACTCACGCCTGCACACTGTCGAGCCAGATTACAGTGGTGCTTGTCTCCATCAGGCTGGAATAATGCTGACTGGGGACGTATAGTTTTTAGCGACGAATTCCGCTTCCAACTGTGTCCTGATGATCATCGAAGACGGGTCTGGAGACGCCCAGGGCATCGTGCCGATCCTGCTTTCACTATTGCACGCCACACGGGCTCTTAACAAGGAGTTATGGTCTGGGGTACCATTTCCCTTGATAGCCGGACCCCTTTGGTCGTCATTAGAGGTATACTTACTGCACAGCGGTACGTTGACGACATTCTGAGACCTGTTTTGCTACCGTTCCTTTCGCAGTACCCTGGGCTTATTTTTCAGCAAGACTATGCCAGACCACATACGGCACGTGTTGCTATAAACTATTTTCAAGCTTGTCAAACACTTCCTTGGCCAGCCAGATAACCAGATCTCTCTCCCATCGAGCATGTCTGGGATATGATAGGAAGGCGACTGCATCCGGTAGGGAATGTTAATGACATAGTCCGACAATTGGAGCAAATTTGCCAGGAAATACCGCAGGAGACCATCATGGAGTTTTATCGGTCTATGCCACGCCGTGTGGCAGCTTGCATCCAGGCTAGAGGCGGGTCAACACCTTATTGAGCTCGTTACTGTAACTCCGAAATAAATCATTCAATTGTTCTGAAATTTTAATAATTTTCTATTCTGTACATAATTTTCCTATCCACCAATTTTTGTCTCCATCAGACAACTCCTTCTTGGTGCGTCGATTTTTTTGTTATAGAGTGTAGTTAGAACGTTTTGTGGTAACAGACATAAACCTTTAGGGATTAAAGCTTGAGCTTCAATAGAAGCCTAAAAATTATATTTTTTGAACTAGACACATCTCAAATTGAAGACTATAATTACTTAATCTTTCAGGAACGTATTTAGAGAAGATTTTCATATTCTTCACTGGTAGATGCACTTTATATGAATTTTGTATTGCTTTGAATCACGGTCAGATGATAAGGTCAACACTTGAGTTGGCACCCCACTCTCCAAATTTCCACACAACTCTAACATGAGGACAATTGAGGTCACAACAGATTGCTAATCCGTCATTCTTCCAATTGGGCTCTAGATAGATCCAAGTACTGCATCTCGTAATTTTGAATCTCCGTCGTATAACGAGGTTCACACCTGAGCTGGCACCCCACTCTCCAAACTTCCACATCACGTCAACGTGATGATATTTGTGGCTACGACGGATTTAACATGCACCAGCCCCACATACATTCGGTAGTGGTAGGATAGAACTCGCAACCCTCCTGTTGCTAATCAACAAGCAATCTCAGCCCATATTAAAAAGTAACAAAACTCTTTTGGTTTATTAAAAGATAAAAGGATATTTGCTCGGAATGTAGTAAAAATATCGATGCGATCAATCCAGTAGTTTTATTGGTCTGTGATAGAGCCCAGTTGGAATAATAACGGATTAGCAATCAGAGGATATGTGAGTTCCAATCCAACCAAAGACCGTCATGGGCAAAGGAGCTGGTGCACGTTATATCTGTCATGGTCTCAAATGTATACTCCCGTTGGCGTGGTGTGGAAGTTTGGAAAGTGGGATACCAGCTAATGTATTATTTCGTCATCTGACCGTGGTGCAAAATTACGTGGTGGTGTCCTCGGATCTTTCCTTTGGGGATTGGTCCCATACCGTCACCAATAGCCCGCTGTGTCACTCCAGTGCGACGTTAATTAAAATACCTACCTACCAGTAGTTTTATAGATATCAAGGCAACCACTCAAAAAAGTTGTTTAAAAAAATCGAGTTTAATGTTTCAGTACATTTAATGGATACACAGTCAATACTTGTATTTTTTCCTGCTAATCTGCTAAGTGCTATAGGTGAGTGTGGATAGCTGCAGATAAGTATGATGATTTTTTGTGATCGCCAACTTTTGATAGCAAATCGTTGAAAATTGGCCATATAGAATTTCCATCTTTATGAAGTGGTATGGACGCTCAAAGCACTACATCTACGTGTCGAGTCTGTGAATGTCTTATAACTGGGCCAATTTCGCGAATTTCGACTGGAAATTTGGCACAAATGTTGGTAAGACTGTAATATATAAAATTACGCAAAAAAATACAAATCGATTGTTTCCGCCGAAAAAGGACTCTCCTAATTGAAAGAGAAGAGAGAAACACCCTCGGAGGAATCAAACACATGGCAGCCTACAACTAGCTGAGAATGAGAAAGAACTTATTTTATAAAATATTCTACCTTAGGGAGAATACTTTAAAAGCTTATACCCCGATTCTGTATCTTTCTTTTAGTTTTACGGTAGTTTCAAATAATGGTGATTTAACGTATAATTGTTGCCTTTTTTTCTAACAGTACGGGGAGGCGGTAGATCAGTTGGTAGATTCGCGGATTATCAATCGGAAGATTGCGTAGTCGGAAGCGCAATCCAACCACGCACTGTCGTGTACATGGGGGCTGGTGCTCGTTGAATGTCGTGGCCTCAAATGTCTTCACGTCGCTACTAGTTTTTGTCACATGCCTGTGGGTATATAAAAAGGATACAATTGCTCACTCTACGTTTATATTTCCTCTATTCTCGGAACTTTTCCTTCAGGTTTTATCCCAGACCGATGCCAATAGTTCGTAGTGTTGTTGTGCGATTCATTCTCAAGAATCCTGGAAAAGTCACCTTGAATCAATAAATACTGAAGACGAATCATCTATGGAACAATACTAAAATTGTGATCCTAAAAAAATGATCCCCTCAACAATCTGCAGCTTCAGATATTTATAAAGCCAACCTGATCTCCGAAAGCCTTGAAGAACAATTCAAGAAAAATGTAGTAAAAATATAATATGAAAAGTATATTAATGATCCAAAACCCTCGGAAACAGTTTTTGGAAGCATAATGAAATTCTATAAAATGAAAACCTAACGAAACTTACTATCCTTCCATCCAAAATCATTATCCATATTCAAAAACTTAAAATCATAAAAGCCTCAGTTATTGAATGTATGACTATCAAAATGGTTCAAAGTTTATTCCTTAATATAAGTACTATCCGCATTTGATCCGCTGTTTTCTTTGACATTGCCAAAGCATTTGACAAAGTAGTCTGGATTCAAAGCCAAATTTATAAGATGATCAAATACAATTTACACGATTTATTATCCACCTTATTTCTACTTACCTTATAAACAGAAATTATACAGTCAAAATTAATAATCACAAGTCCTCTAAAAGAAAATTATCTGCTGGAGTCCTACAAAGATCTATTTCGATCGTTTTCTTTTTAACATAGTATAGATATCAGATTTCTTTCTTTTTTTTTTGAAAATTGCTAATAAAAACGAGGGCTGCCTATATATAGCGAACAGTAATAATATAGTTAATAGTTTTTAATTTCAAATGTTAAGCTATTCTACTTAAAAGAAAGTATAAACCACCTTTTATTGTTGTCTCCACGGTGTCTTAAGGCTCCCATGTTGTGGGAGCCTTGTTTGCAAATGCTTCAACCAAATGATAGAAAACTTCACAGAAAACTAGATTGCTCTGCTGTCAGCACACGTAGTTGGCCATTCATGAAATAAATGTCATAGAAGCGGGAAATTAAAAAGTGTCTCAAACCTTCCCAGCTTTCCCTACATGAATGATGTCCCTCAAACCCCGACAACACCAAAATTAGTACGTTCGCAGATTGCACACAATTTTCACGCAAAAGAAAAATTCCAAATTACTCCTCGCCAACCTTAACTTACACATATTCTACCTTGAATCCTGGCTTGTCAGGTGGAGAATCCAACTAAATGTCGATAAGACTGCAGTCATCATGTTTCGCTGCAGAACTACTCAATAACCACAATTTAATTTCGAACAACATATCCCTTTGTCCTTACAGGCCAAATATTTAGGAGGTAATTCTATACTATATCATCTTAATTAGAAGCCGCACATAGAACACATACAAGTCAAATACAAAACTTTCGAAGTCATGTATCCACTTATTTTCAGAGCTCAACATTACCACTAGACAACGAGAAACTAATTTACTTATACTTCGTCCGGTCGATCATAACATATGCTTGCCCAATTTTAGGGGCAGCTCGTGAGACCAAATAAAAAAAACTCGAACATATTCAATGTATTTTCCTCCGCCAAGTAACAAAAGCAAGATGGTTATATCGTAGCAGCGATATCAGAAAAGCCCTCAAAATTCCGTCACTTAAAAACTTCATTAACAAACTCTCGTACATTTTCTCTGAAATTGAAAGAAATACCAACCCTGCTGCAAAAGAAATTGAAATTTATGATTCAACGCTCTCTCAAAACAAAGCACGACCTTGCAGAACTCTTCTTGGAGACTGAAATCCTTCAACATCCCCAATACAACCTCCTACCACTTATCGTACGGTAATGATAACCCTGCATTTCATTTCGTACAGCCATTGAGAAGCTCTTATCCATTCCAACGGTCTTGATGAGCATTTCGGAGTTCTCCCAAGTGCTCATCCAGATCAAAGCTCAACGTTTTCAAGATTTCAATAAAACAAATTTACTTTGTGGGCTAAACTTAACCAAGAAGCAGAAAAAAAACCTCTATAATACTAAAAAGCTGTTAATAATCTTAATCTACCAACTTATCAGGATTGCCAAATACCAAGTCAGTCCCATTTATCGTGCTATGCTGTCAATACTGAAGATTGTGAACCCTACAGGGCCAGGTTCTTCATAACCTCATCAACACCTTGTTGAACACCTTGAAGAAAAAGCCAGTAAGCCATCTTGTATGTAGAATTGAGTTACAAGTATAATTTGTATCAAAGTAGTTATTTTTTATAGATCACTGTGAAGAATTCTTCAGTGTAAAGATCATACCATCAGTACTATGGTCAAGATAAAGTCAGATAAATACTATGGAAAGTAATATTAAATCGAATAACATGTAATATTAGTTTCACTAAGTTTAATATAGCAGCATTTAAGTTAAGCCTAATATTTAATGAGCTATAAATAATTTATGAAACAAACATGTTCATGGACATCATGTCCGTGGACTTGCTGTGTATATGGACATGACAGCTAGGTAACGGACATGATACCATTTTACTAAGGATGCCTGGATGACAGGGGACCTTGTCCCGAAACAGTGATGAAGAAGGGGGAGACAGGGATGAGGAAAGGGTGTTTCAAGACACTCTGAAACGAAGCCGGGGAAAGTCAGACGTGTTTTGCACAGTGCGGTGCGACGTAAACTTTTAAATGCTATGTTGTGTTTGCAAATACAGTGTCCACGTCTAATTAATGTGTTCTGTGTCCCTCTGTTCTTGACCACTACTACATACATTGCTCGGTCACTCTGATATTGTTCTGAGATATTAGTTATGAGTTTTTGCAGTTAAAACAAGTTTTAGACGTTCATATCAAAAATTTATTTTTGACTTTAAAACCGAAATTTGGTAATCATATTTATATTCATTCTGATATTTGGTCATTATATGGACAAGCCTTTGAAGTAAACTTTTATGTATATAATTGGAGCTAATGTTTTGAACAAAGGGGAAAATATTAAAATATTTGTTTTAAATGTTTATTATTTAAATTACTGTAAAAGTAGTTTTAACTTACTTTTTTAGTATGAACTTTACTAATCTAAATGCTTTGAATGGATTTTATTTTAAAGTGAAGATCATATAGAGTTTATTAATATACCTAATTGCTTTCGAGTGTGGCGAGAGAGTACTATTAGAGCTAGTACAGAAATTATTTGGCTAAGAAAAGGGTATCCAAGAAAATTAGCATCAAGAGAGCACGGCAAAAATTGAAACAAAGTTCCGATGCATTTTAGAAGGCAAAGAGAAAGGATAAAGAACGGAAGAAAACACAAAGAAAAAGTATTAAGGAAATGTCAGATCGGGAAAAGAGGAAAATCCGAAAACAATAGAAGGTATGTTCAAAAACTTATCGTAAAAAAAAAAGGTTGGAAATCTTTGTAACCTAGAAAACAGTAAATCTCCTGCTGGTTCAGATCAGTCTCATCCTACTCCTGTTACCTTGTCTTCTACCTCAAGGGAAAGAAGTGGAAGAAACAGACGAAGGAGGAATAAGGTCATGAAAAGAGAAATGAAAGATCTGAAATATGAAAAGTTAAAGCGGAAAATGAATAAGTACCGTCTAAAGCCACATAAAATCTAAAAATCAACCAGTGAAAGAACAGCAAGGAAAAAAGTCGAAGAATTGCTAAAGGGACAAACGTGTTCTAAAGTTAGGAGGTGGTAAAATAAACAGTGGTAAAATATTAACTATCAGTTGTGTTTCCGAAAAATGACGATAATGCTATTGTTGATAAAGACATTGTCCTAAAGTTGCAGCCACCTGTTTTAAACAATACAGGCCATTATAAATTCTGTGAAGATTTGTCTAATTAAAAATATCTGTTTTAATATTACATGTTCAATTAAACATTTTGTGCATTAATCAATGTGTGTGTGTGTATCAAGTTATTAATATTACCTGTTTTAACACATTTAAGAACAATACTATCATATCCATGGACATCGAAGTCATGTCTGTGAACAGGCAAAAATTTTGCATTTTGTTCCAGTGAAACAACTTTTTACGATCTTGGTGGATACTGGCATGATGTTAGTTAAGTTTAAAGCTATTTAAAAACATTTTTATAAATTCACAGTTTGAATTACCTTTTTTTAAAGATTCATTACTGTGAAAACGTACGTTTCTAGGAGAATGACCCAATTACGAAAATTGGAGTAACGTGGTAATTATTACCTATCTCGCAAAGTAGTAAACATTATCGGTTATTAAAGTCTAGTTTGCTGTCTGGGTAAACCAAAATTAAAAGACCTTATAAAAATACAATAAGATCTTGATCCGAAAATAAATAATTATAGAACAACCACTAAACTCAGAACTCAGAGTAACGGCAATTCTCACCAATCTCACAAACTCTCTCTCTGGTAACGCCATTTCCAATCATTAAAACCTAATATATGGTATGGCAAAACCAAACATAACATAAGAAAGCTTAATAAAAACGCTACATGATTTTTACTACAAAAGATTCAAATTGTTACTCCCGAAATGAAATCCTGACTGAATTCGCTGATGATAGTATGCTTGCGGTGTGCCCACAAAACAGTTGTCCTCTTAACCTCCTCCAAAAATAAAACCTTTTGCCCTGTTTTTCATTTGGATCCCAGCCTGTGACTGCCCCCTGCACGTACACGCGGCCTAAGAGATCCTTCAAAACCGAAAAGTGTCCCTGATCTAAAGCATCCATTATGCTCGAATGTCCAAGATATATCACCCCCTTGTAAAATATGCATTTCATACATTGCCACCGAATTAACGTAATTCAAATTTACGATAGCGAGTGTGGAGAGAAGAGCAGGGCTGCGCAGGGGGAGAGCCCTGAATCGCTCTCCTGAGAACGCCCTGTTATCCATTTGTTTTGATTGAAGCGATGATCCCGATGGGGCTGAAGCGGAGAGGGGCTAAGTCCGACAATATTTTAGAGGTTTTTCGCCAGCTGAGCTCAGTCGTAAAAAGAGACACTAGAGGGAGAATGACAAAAATCGGCCATAAAAATATTCCTGAGCCATTCAACACCGGGAAATTGGTTTTCAACGAAATCAAGAATAATAGTCAAGTTTTTATATACGAGAGGAAATTTTCTTATTTCGAGCGATGTCTGCTTTAACTATCGCTCGCTCGAGCAGAGCCGTTCCTCTGTTATGTGCTCTTGCACGCAGTCTAGACAAAAGAACGGCCAATTTAATATGAAAACGCTATGGCCCGAAAATGGGATCCAATATTTAGATGGAAAAAATGTATAAACCCAAGTACCAATGCCTTATTACCAGCAAATGTGCAGATGATGGACAGTAATAGGAGATGAAACTCTTGTCAGTATTTTTTGCTTTGGTTGTTGCCTTATGATATGAACTCAAGGTGCGCGATCAAAAGTACCAATGCCTTATTACCAGTAAATGAGCAGAAGTAAGACAATATATAGAGAGATTGCGGAAAAAAACGGATAAACTCAAATATCTATCCCTTATTACCATTAAGTTAGCAAATGGTGGACAATATTAAAATATATAACTCTTGTCAGCATTTTATGGCTGGTTCTTCCTTTAAGATATGGACTCAAGTTACGATCAAAAGTACCAAGCCTTATTACGAGTAAATGAGCTGATTGTGGATAATATTAAGAGATGAAACTATGGGAGTATTTCGAGGATTGGTTCTGACAAGCGTTTCATATCTTACTATTGTCCACCATCGGCTCATTCATCGGTGATAAGCCATTGGTACTTGAGTTTATTCGTTTTTCCTGCTATTTTACTCTATTGCTTGCTAAAACAAGGCCGTTCCTCAATGATGCGCTCTTACACGCAGTCTGTGAAAATGGGTCGGTTTAAAATGAAAATGCTATGATTCACAAATGCGACCCAAGGTTTAATAAGGAAAAATGGACAAACTCAAGTACCAATCCCTTATTACTGATAAGTGAGCAGATGGTGGACAATATTAAGAGATGAAACTCTTGTCTGTATATTTAGGGCTGGTTTCAAGACAGGACCTAGTCGTAACTTTCAAAAAGTCGATTTTTCTAAAGTAACATTTCCGGTTGTACATTATCTTGAAAATATTCAGTTAAAATTTTAAGTTGATCCCATCAAAATTCTCGAAGTTGGAGACATCTTCACTTTTGTGGAGATGTCTCAGATCGCTCTTGCCAGCTAAAACTGAGTTCTACAAATACCTTTCACACTCTATCGGCTATCGTATACAGGTTTCTATTTTATTCCGGTTTGTATTGTATTCAAGTTGGCTATGTGTTTGTGCTGGAAGACCTGTGTATACCTGAGTTAAGGGTTCAACGGATTTTTCGTTCTCTGTCAACGAAAATCATAAAATGATCAGTTTGAAATTTGAAGGCAGGCAGTGCAGTTTCCATTCATGTGTGTATTGTTTCGTGATTTTTGAGTGATTATGGATCATAAAAACCGTACTAGAGAATCGAAAAAGTTAGAGAATGTTTATAAATCAAGAGCGAAGAAAAAAATATTTCAAAAAACAGCTAAAAAAGGGTATGCTAGTTTCAACGTTTCTGCGAAAACATTCAAGTAGTAAGAATTTAGAAGGGAAAACAGATAAACTCAAGCACCAATCCTTTATTAACAATAAGTGGACAATATTAAGAGATGTAACTTTTGTCAGTATTTTGTGGCTGGTTCTTGCTTTAAGATATGGACTCAAGGTGCTATCAAAAGTACCAATGCCTTATTACTAGTACAATATTAATAGATGAAACTCAGTATTTCGAGGGTTGGTTTGACAAGATTTTCATATCTCTTACTATTGTCCATCATCTGTTCATTCATGGGTGATAAGGCATTGGTACTTGAGTTTATCCGTTTTACCTTCTCTTTTACGGTTGCTTGCCAGCAACCGTAAAAGAGAAGGGCCATTTCGCAATGATGTGCTCTTGCGCGCAGTCTAAGCAAAAAGAACCGATTTAAAATTAAATTTCTATGATCCGCAAATACAACCAAAGACTTTAGAAGGAAAAACGGATAAACTCAAATACTAATCCCTTATTAAAAATAAGTGAGCAGATGGTGGACAATATTGAGAGACGTAACCCTTGTCATTATTTTCTAATATTGGTTCTTCTTTTATTATATGAACTCAAGGTTTCGACTAAACAGTTCAGAAATAAAATGGGTTGGTTGGTAGTTGAATTTACGCCGCACAGCATAAAAGGTATGAACTCAAGTATTAATGGATCATTACCAAAACATGACCAGAAGGCAGAAAATGTGAAATTTTGAAACTCATGAAGATATTTTTAGGTTTCATCCACATTATGAACTAAAGCCAGATTAATTCGCTCTTGATATCCATTCAGGAAGGGGCCGCGGTAACCCGTTTGGAAGTGTAGCGGATTAGGAACCGGAGAGTTACGAGTTCAAAACTAGATAGAAATCAAAGACTGTCGTGTACAGTCGCGGGTAAAAAAACCCCAACCACCTCCTTTGTTTCGTGCACTATTCATATTAGAGCAATTCAATAAGAAATAACGTACTGTACATATTCAAATTAAAAATTCATAAGGGACGTCTTCGTATCAAATTTTAAGTAAACAACGAAATTTCTTATGGAAACACCTCGTCTTGATGCCATAATCAGATTCTGCATCGTTTACCCTTTAACGCATTTGCCTGTGTCTGACACGGGCGAAAGTTACCGGCAAATTTGCACATGCCCGTGTCTCACCCGGGCGTTCTTCTATCTCGCGTTATTTTATTTCTAATGCCCGTCTGAGATCCGTTCTAATAAAAATAGATAGGCTAGATTATAATTAAACTTATTGAACACTAGCAAAATACCCGACCCTACTCGGTTTGAATTCGTTTACTCTAGATTGAAGAGATAACCAAAATATATAATGACTTACGTTTTTTGTAGAATAAAAATTTATTTTAACACCTTTCGCCATCTTTATATTTTCTACAACTTACTTTGGACACAAATCCTACACATGCATATCCATTCATGTAATACATTTCACATACATCGCACAATTGCTGTATGACAAAGCTACAAAAAGGTGATACTAAGTTTACTACTATAAAAGACGATTTATAGGAAGATTTGGAATTCCCTTTCTTAAGTTCTCTTCATGTGCAACTCAATTAATTAAAATTACGATTTACGGCGAGTGCTCTCGCACTCATAGTCAACAAAACAATATTTTTTTACTTGTGGCACTCTTGCCTCCGGTATGCGACATTGTGAAATTTTGCAATCTTCTCCTGTCATTACTACAACGAATTTTTTAATGTTGGAAAAAGTTCTAGTTTTAATTTTTAAACATTATTATTCTGTCAATAACGACATTATTCTTTAAATAACGACATTATTCTTTAAATAACGGCATTATTCTTTAAATAACGGCATTATTCTTTAAATAACGGTATTATTCTTTAAATAACGGCATTATTCTTTCAATAATGGCATAACTACACTTAAAATTTACTGAAAATTTATACTGACTTACCTAACATTTTCAAGTCTAATACTTTGTGGTGCTATTGGGTGTTATGAGAAGGAAAACACATTTATTACAAATAATAAATATTTAAAACAGAAAACAGTAAAATAGAACACAATAAAAGATGTCGGAAAAATTGTTCTAAAAATATTAATTTGTGATTCATTTTTATCTCTTGATCTCGCACAGTTGCCACAATTTACAACTAAAAGTGCACAAAATTTAGAAATGTGAAATTCATTCAGAGCGAAAGAAACAGAAAATATCACTGCTCACGCGATCTTGTTCATTCTCGTTTCCTTGAAAAATATCGTCTGTCTCAAATATTCCGAAATCGTTTTCATTGCGCTAAGAACAAAAATAAGACTCGAAATAAATGAAGTATCAGAGCTGAAATTTCATTAAAAAATATAATTTTTTGAAGACTAATTACTTTTTCAGCAGTACTGGTAAAACAATCGAAGTAATCGTAATATTCAATAGACATTCCAATTTTTCCAAAACTACCAAATTATGGCTGATTTAAGTATACTTACTCAGGTGTTTTAGCATGAAACTCATCTAAATATAACAATAAAGATATGTTTAATATTGCATTCACTATATTAATAGATAATGTATAAAATAAAATATACTGCAATCAAATATCTGGAATGCAATTCATGTGATACCTACACAAACACACAAACACAAAATCGAACATAGAACAGAAAGACGGACAGACAGACTTTCGCAACCAATTCCACTCACTAAATCAAGATAAGTACTCACTGTATGCAAATTTCCATGAAAATATCTTAAACCGCGTGGACGTGTATAGGGCACAACATACAGACAGACAGACAGACAGACACCAAACGAGAAAAAGGCGGATTCGGCATCAGAAGGGTCCAAAACGGATAGAAAACTTGAAATGGGTCGAAAATATTGAATGTACAAACAAACACTCCATTCTTATTTATATAGATAGATGGCACCGCTATGCGTCATTTTTCTTGTGTAAACCACGTGGTGCATTTTGATGATTAGCTATAAGTTTGCTAAGAATTATTTGTTATAAAGCAGTTGCTTTGAGTGGAAAAGGTAATCTATCCATTTTTATTGCGTTAAATATCATAAAAGTAAACAATTAACCATACATTAATTTTTACTAAGTGTTTTTGTAACTTCTTTAGAAAAAGCTATCCTTGAAGGGTAAAAAGATAAGGAAAAAGAAACAAGATACTACTGTAGGAACTGTAATGTTGGACTTTGTGCCGCACCATGCTTCATGGTATATCATACCAAAACGAATTTTTAGCCATTCTCATGCTTGTATGTTTGTATGTATGACAATTTGATTTATTTTGATTTTAATATTTTGAAATTGAAAAAAAACATGTAATCAAATTGTTTACACTTTGTTTGTATAATAATTTTTTTTATAACTTTTACTCCACCCCTCGTTCCCTAGTCACCCCCACAACTGAAATTGCAAAAAATAACTTACACTGTACCTATATATTCATTTTCTGTCAAAGAAAATTCGATCATTTTTTACCAGTTTTTCCAAAAAAACAGTGTTTTAAGGGATTAAATTAGACTAAATATGAAATTTAATGGCTTTACTATCGTTATATCCGGAGGTATTCAATGTTAAAATTGCTGTCCATTTCAGAGATCATCTCCACATCAAAAATCGCTATTCGTAGGTCGAAATTAATTGTAGTTACAGCTATCCGAATTTCAAATTTGAACACTATTTTAAACGTATTTTTCAGCGATCCTAAAATTATTCTATTTATTATGCAAGTGGAAGAAAAAAAAATTTGAGAATTACATTATTATATTTATTATACAAGTGTAAACAATTTGAGAATTAGAGTATTATATTTATTATGCAACTGCAAACGATCCAAGAGTTATTATCCGAGGTTTATCAGACATTTTTTAAACTTTTGGTTGCACTCTAAAATTGCAATAACGGGGGAAATTTAATGTTACGCAAAACTTAATCATTGGAAAGAGCTGAATTTTTTTTATGTTCGTATTAGAAGTCTTTCTAAATCGATAACCATCAAAATATAGTAAGGTTCCAATTGATATTTTCAAACTTTAATTTAATTATATTATTATTATTGCACACTAAAACTATTGTTAAATTAAAATAATAGGAGAATTTTGTATGGGTTCTTTAATAGTAACATGGTACAGAATATCAGCGCTATAGATATATTATTAAGGTAGATATACATAAAAGTCAACGAAAATGATTTCTCATTAGGAGCTCTACAGTCTTTCTGTACTGATAACTTCGAAACGATAAGACCTGATAACATGAAACTTTGTAACTGAAGTGAAATTTTGATAACGTAGATTCGAAATTGTGTGTCGAATTAGGGGTTTCAATTTGAAATTATGAAGTTGGTGCTCAATTTAATATGAAGACGGCCCATAAGGCAAATTTTATGCATTTAAATTTATAGATGTTAGTTCCTGTGTCAAACACCATCTTTAAACTTTCTCTACTGATAAAATTTATCCAATGTATAGGAGTGGTTCTTTTTTCGTGACGAGAAATTTTCTCACATTGGCTTGCCAAGGAAGTTTGGAGAGAGGGGTATGCTCAGATATGTGACCTCGTCATCTGATCGTTGTTGAAAATTGCATGATGTTACCTACGGCGTCCAATGAAATCCTATCGGATGTTGCCCTCGGTTCGGATTGATCCCGGACCGTGTATTGAATCAGAGTGACGTTAATTCTGTTACCTACCTACCATTCAAAGCCGACCAACCGATATGGTGGTTAAGGCGTTAGCCTCTAGATCGGAAGGTTCCTGGTTCGAATCCGGGTCCGGGCATGGATGTCTGTAAGCGTATGGTGTAGAGGCGGCTGGTGCACCTTAAATCTGTCGTGGCCGAAAGTCCTCACGTTGGGTTGGTATGAAAGTTTGGAGAGAGGGGTACCAGCTCAGGTGTTGCTTCGTCATCTAACCGTGGCTCAAAATTACGAGGTGTTGTCCTCGGATCTTTCCCTCAAGGGACTGATCCCGGACCGTCGTCAATAGCCCGTTGTGTTGCTCTAGTACGACGTTAACTAAAATTACCATTACCATTACCATCAAAAAACACTTAGGTGCCGTTTTATTGGACATCCACATGTTTCGTTTCTTCATTCCAGAAGGGTCGGCCGACCAACCGGTATAGTGGTTAAGGTGTTAGCCTCTAGATAGGAAGGTTCCTGGTTCGAATCCGGGTTCGGGCATGGATGTTTGTAAACGTATGGTGTAGAGGCGGCTGGTGCACCTTAAATCTGTCGTGGCCGAAAGTCCTCACGTTGGGTTTGCGTGGAAGTTTGGAGAGTGGGGTGCCAGCTCAGGTGTTGCTTCGTCATCTGACCGTGGTTCAAAATTACGAGGTGTCGTCCTCGGATCTTTCCCGTAAGGGACTGATCCCGGACCGTCGTCAATAGCCCGTTGTGTAGCTCTAGTACGACGTTAACTAAAAATTACCATTACCATTACCATTCCAGAAGGGTCGTGCTTCAGTTATGTGTCTTAGCACATAGTCTACAAGAAAAAGGTTTATACACTTGAAAAACGAAACTCTAAGAGGTAACAAAAGGTGCACCCGCTAGATTCGTTAGTGGCATTTTTTAATTAACGTCGTACTAGAGCAACACAACGGGCTATTGACGACGATCCGGGTAATGGTAATTTTTAGTTAACGTCGAACTAGAGCAACAAAACGGGCTATTGACGACGGTCCGGGATCAGTCCCTTATGGGAAAGATCCGAGGACAACACCTCGTAATTTTGAACCACGGTCAGATGACGGACGACGGTCCGGGATCAATCCACTAAGGGAAAGCCCGCTAGATTCGATCAAACGGCTTAGAAATAAAAATGGAAGACTCAAGTATTGCATTGTTATTAATAAGTGAACAACAAGGAGACAATGTATGTTAAAGATATGAAACTCTTATGAATAATTTTAGATTTGCTTTTCCTATCGTTATCTGTGTGTGTGTGTGTGTGTGCGTTGTGTGTGTTGCTCTAGTACGATGTTAACTAAAAATTACCAATTACCAATTACCTATCGTTATCTGCGTGGTTCAAAATTGTGTGGTGTTTCCCTAGAATTTTTCCCTTTGGATTTGATTCTGAACCGTCGCCAATTGCACGTTGTGTTGCACAATTGTGGTGTTAATTAAATGCCTTCTTACCCATCGTTATCCGTGGGTCGCGGTATCCCTGTTGGAAGAGAACGGGTTTGCAACCGATGTTTCAAGTTCGAAACCGAAACTCGGTCCTACCATGGAGGTTTAAAGAGTTGTAAAAATTGGTAATTTTAACTAACGTCGTACTAAAGCAACACAACGGGATATTGACGACGGTACGGGATCAATCCCTTAAGGGAAAGATCCGAGGACAACACCTCGTAATTTTGAACCACGGTCAGATGACGAAGCAACACCTGAGCTGGCACCCCACTCTCCAAACTTCCACACCAACTCAACGTGAGGACTTACGGCCACGACAGATTTAAGGTGCACCAGCCGCCTCTACACTATACGCTTACAAACATCCATGCACGGACCCGGATTCGAAACAGGAACCTTCCGATCTAGAGGCTAACACCTTAACCACTGTACCATTTGGCCGGCGTTTAGTAATGGTAATTTGGTAATTTTAGTTAACGTCGTACTAGAGCAACACAATGGGCTATTGACGACGGTCCGGGATCAGTCCCTTAAGGAAAAGATACGAGGACAACACTTCGTAATTTTGAACCACGGTCAGATGTGGTCGGCGTTTAGAGAGTGAAGTGTCACCTCAGGTTTACCTTGGACTCCTGGTTAGAAGCGGAACCGGAGGGCTGTGAGTTCGAATCCAACCAAAGAACGTCGTGTACATAGGGGGCTGGTGCACGTGGAATCTATCATAGTCTTAAATGTCCTCTCGTTGCCATGGTGTGAAAGTTCGGAGAATGGGGTGCCATCTTAGGTGTGAACTCGTCATCTGACCGTAGTTCAAAATTGTCATCATATCTTTCCGTTCGGGTTTGATCCTGGACAGTCACGAATAGCCCGTTCGGTTGCTCCAGTTTGACTCCATTAAACTTTCAGATCAACTTTTGAGGAGACATACTCAAAGGAAGAGGTATAAAACAACACTGTTTTAAGGCTGGTTGTTTTGAGGTTTTATGGCTCTAAGACCATATTTGGCCAAGCTAAACCAAACAACATCATGTCAAAATATCATGAAAGTTTAAAAATAGGGACTAGTGAACAGAATAATGGGTTGAAAGCAGAGAAAGATCGCTTGAGTATCTCTGGAGCGCGACACCTATGTTTACAAAAGAGAATAAACTTCATGGAGTTTGAAAATATCACAGAGTACCTCTGGTCCGCCCGTTGTAACGTAGTGGACTGAGTGGTGTGCCAAATAATGACAACACAGCTGACAAAAAACAAGTTAAATTGCCACTGATTTTAATAGCAGGATATAGGTTACGTACACAAATAATCTGGGATTTACGTCCCTAGACTGTGGGTGCTATTAAAAAATTATCGAGATTAACTCAAAACGGTCGGTGATCGCATGGCAAAAGAAACACCTCTGCTCAAATTGAGTCCTGGAAATATATTTTCTCGTTCCTAAAGTTGATCATATGGGACAGCTGAATCTCAGGAATCGTCATGCACCCCTTAAAAGCTACCAGAACAGGAAGGAGATCTTCCCAGTCGAGATTTACCATCAGCGGCCAGTGATACTGATGTTAACTTCTGCCACCTCGCCTTTACTATGATCGTTACACATCCTTTGCTATGATCGTTACACATTTAACCCTTCTGTCGATTGTCCTGACGAAGTAACTCATCATTAACACAGTCATTAGCAGATCTTGGTGAACGATATATTTTGTCATAAACAGAAAACTGACCAGATCTGTCACAAAAAAAAACATCAGCAATAAAAGTCTTAATGACTATTTATCTCGTCTTTAGCAAGATTGGTCAGATTTCTATGAACGAGATATCTCGTCGAAACCGCTTGGAAGGTTAAAGGAGACGATTCCCTGACGGCACAGAGCTGGAAAGTTCATCTTGCGTCTGACAGGTAATTTGGATATCATCCCGTTTCAACCCTCGAGTTCTCTGAGGATAGAGCGGATCTGATCATTCCTTAGCCGACCAACCGGTATAGTGGTTAAGGTGTTAGCCTCTAGATCGGAAGGTTCCTGGTTCGAATCCGGGTTCGGGCATGGATGTTTGTAAACGTATGGTGTAGAGGCGGCTGGTGCACCTTAAATCTGTCGTGGCCGAAAGTCCTTTACGTTGGGTTGGCGTGGAAGTTTGGAGAGTGGGGTGCCAGCTCAGGTTTTGCTTCGTCATCTGACTGTGGTTCAAAATTACGAGGTGTTGTCCTCGGATCTTTCCCTTAAGGGACTGATCCCGGACCGTCGTCAATAGCCCGTTGTGTTGCTCTAGTACGACGTTAACTAAAAATTACCAAAAATTACCAATTACCTGATCATTCCTTAAAGATTCAGAAAGCTGGCATTTGACTTTTCTGGTTGTTATCTGCTCGAGGAATCTCGTCATTAGCAAAACTGACCAGGTCTTGAAGAACGAAATAACTCGTCATTAGAAAAAAGCTGTTAAGATCTTTGTCACATCATCACAACAAAATGTCAATTTCGAGAAAACGAGCTGTCTGGTCATTGTCAAAATTGGCCAGATCTTCTTGTCATCACACAAAACAACTGTCAATATCTTGAGGACGAGCTGTCTGGTTATTGTCAAAATTGGTCAGATCTTGATCTCGTCATCACACACAAAAAAAATCGTCAATATCTTGAAGACGATCTATCTGGTAGATAGGTAGGTATTTTAATTAACGTCGTACTGGAGCAACACAATGGGCTATTGACGACGGTCAGGGATCAATTCCAATAGGAAGGATTCGAGAACAACACACCGAACAACCGGTCAGGTGGTTGAGGTGTAAGCCTCTAGATGGGAAGGTTCCTGGTTCGAATCCGGGTCAGTGCATGGATGTTTGTAAGCGTTTGTTGTAGAGGCGGCAGTGGCACCTTAAATCTGTTGGGGCCGGAAGTCCCCACGTTGGAGTAGTGTGGAAGTTTGGAGAGTGGGGTGCCAGCTCAGGTGTTGCCTTTTCATCTGACTGTGGTTAAAAATTACGTGGTGTTGTCCTTGGATCTTTCTCATAGGGGATTGATCCCGGACAGTCGTTAACAACCCGTTGTGTTTTGCTCTAGTACAACTTTAATTAAAAAATTACCGAGGACAACACCACGTTATTTTGAACCACGGTCAGATGACGAGACAACATCTGAGCTACGAGTTATCAGGTCATTGTCAATATTGGTCAGATCTTGATCGCGTAATCACACAAAAAAAAATCGTCAATATCTTCTAGACGAGCTATTTGGTCATTGTCAAAATTGGTCAGATCGTGATCTCGTCATCACATAAAAGAATTGTCAATATCTCGTCTTCAAGATATTGACAATTCTTTTATGTGATGACGCCCACCTAGTACGACGTTAACTAAAATTACCAATTACCAATTACGAGATATTTGGTGATTGCCAAAGTTTGTCAGATCTTGATGGATGCGATACCTCGTCATTCGAAAAAGACTGTTAAGATCTTGATCTGATTAGGCACCAGACCTCTTTGCACGCGAAGGTATCAGGTTGGATTCGAACTCGCAGCCCTTCGGTTGCGAATCCCTTACTCTTCCAACCGGGTTACCACGGTCCTGAAGTCTCTAGATAGGATTTCTTATAACAAAAACTAATTGCAGTATTTTGTCAGAAACAATAATTTATTTTCCTTAACCCTCCAAGTGGTTGTGACGTGGCTATAAGACCCTACACTTTCTTGATGAGTCGGAGAGGCGAGGGTATGAAAGTATTTTAGACAAGTGGGGCGTTCATCAAGATCTGACCAATTCTGATGATGACGCGATACCTCGTCCATCAAGACCTGCTCTGTTTTGCTAATGACGAAATACCTCGTCAAGACAATCACCAAGATGGTTTGAAGTCCAGTACTAGCTCTCAATGAATTCAGGGCTAACCATCGTCTAAACCTGGTATTGCTCAGAGTAAATCAAGCAGAATAAGTAAGAAGAGTTCTAAACAGATAACATTGAAAATGATGTCTTTTTTTCTATTGAGTTGATGCAAAAGTTCGTCCAGTGTTATTTTGACAAAAATTGAAGAAACATTATTTTACTCTGACTAAAAATTACATTTGATCCCTATAGTATGTGTCACTCTATTCGATGACCCTTCTCCATCTCTCCGGTAGCTGCTTCATCCCGCGCTCATAGAAGTTCTGACTTTTCTGCCTAAAGAATTGATCCTGAATGACGAAACTTTCCGAACCACTTACGGCACTTGGAATCGTTAACGGTGTCATGACCCCACATGCTCCTTATTTTCTACCATTCTTAATGCTTAACAAAATTTAAAAAACACAATCAACTAACACTATTTTTTCCCAGGTACTCGCTGAAATGCCTTCTTTCAAACATCAAAACTTTAGCGTTGTCCTTAAGTCTTTCCTTTCGGGATAGATCCCGGACTGTGACTAATAACCCATTATGTCGCCCCGGTGCGACGTTAATTAACTATCTGCTTACCAAAAATAGTAAATATATTTCAGTAACGGTAATTTTCATCCATCTCCTAAAACTGGAATAGTATATTTCGGTAATTGTAATTTGAATCAATGTTTAAAATTTGTAATTCAATATCAAGTCTCAAACGCACACTAACACTTTCCATTACACCACTAAACTAATCTATTCTTTACATTTATAAAATCTTTAAAAGAATTCCCAGTCATTTGAATGTCCTTATAAGGGAGTGGAACCTTGATTGTGACTGAGCTCCGACTAACCGAGTGTGTTAATACGTGCCGACTTTGATATCGAGTTATTTTAAAGCCTTAAACAAAGTTTAAAGTACGAGTAAATTTAATTTGTTCTCGACTGGTCTAGTTTAGCGGGCAGATGAATTCTTGGTTTGGGTTTTATGACACAAGATCCAGAAATAGATAAGCCGCACCAAACACAAGACAAAATAAAAAATTCAATAAAAATAGTCAAAATAACTTCCAGACAAATATTAAAGGTGAGATAAAACACTAAGCAAACTTCATGAAAGTGAAATAAACACCCCAAAATCACGAAAAAAGTAAATGTATATTAAAAACACGTGCCCATCATCATTAAAAAGTAAAATGTAGTTGACATGCAATGTAAGAAGATGAAACGAATTAATTTGCGAGTGTAAAGTGCTGCGAAGCAAAAGACCTTTAAGGACTTTTTCAAGAGAGTTTGAAAGGCACGTAACTCAAGTTCAGATTTATAGTAAATGTAACACGATAAATACATACTAAATAAATTATTGGGAATGACACAAATCCGAGTATTT
>OX375872.1:121719492-121779162 GCA_947359465.1 Metellina segmentata | reverse complement strand
CATAGATTGGTACGTATTTCATTTCTTAGAGTGATAAAATTCTTACTATATATATTACAAAGGTGTGTTAGGTTAACTTATCTATTATTTTAACACTGAAAAGAAGTAAAGCATACATGCAAAATGTGTACCTACATTTTTTATAAATGTGTTAAGTTTGAAAAGAATAACAATAAAACAAAAAAATTCTAATAGTTCACAAAAATATATTTTTACAAAAGAGCATGCAATAATAGACATTTTGAGCAACGTTTAAATGTTTTAAGTGATACAGACATGCAAAATGAGTATCATAATTTGCTTCGTAAAACATTTCAAAAACTAATTTAAGAAAATAAAGAAAACAAATAGAGTTTATATTAAACAAATTGTGTTTACATCAGAATATTTGGATGCATATGATTTTAAAGGATTTGGATGATATTAATTTTAAAGAACTTATTAATTTCTGAAATCGGATATTTTGATGCTTGATTGATTGAACATTAATTTTACATATTTTATTGATTTCTATATTCGAATATTTGATACATGAATGACTCAATATTGATTTTAAATTAATGTTGTAATATATGCAAACCAAATACCAAGCAAAAATTAATATATGTTTACCAAATATATTTAGAGATTTTAGAATAACTTTATATTTAATCATATTACTTAAGCGTTTTAGGAGTACTTTTTAAATCAAAATGCGCTTTTCTTTCTCAATAACTACTGTTCAGTGCAACAAGTAATGTGTGTAATATTTATCACGATTAATTTCGTTTGAAAAGAAAGTTCTGAAACTTATAGGAAGGAAAAAACTTCCCCATAAAGTTAAGACATATTAAGAATATTATTACATATATTTAACATAAAAACCTAGTATTCACGGCTTAAAACATTCTAGATATTAGTACATTGGCATTTACTGTAAAAATACTCTTCTTCGCATCCATACATCTTACAAAATTATTTTTTTAAATGAGGAAAATTTTTATGGTAAAGGAAGGCCATAAAGCTCCAAAGTTTCATTCATATTAAAATTATTTTGAATGAAGATATTCACAGAGATAAAAATTTGTAAAAACAAAAAGGGTTGACTGGATTTTTTATGGCGCAAAGAGGCCATATCTGGCAAAGCTGCATTAAACACTACACAGAAAAACGTCAAGTTATGGACATACACACATAAGGAAAAGTTTTACTAGTACAAAAGAAAAAAAATATTCACAGGAATCGTACTTGTGCCATCTACAGCTCGCAGGAAGCTAGAGAAGTGAGCACCTACTGAGCCAAGAAAACAAATATGATGTATTCTTTTTTTTGAAATAATTACTTGGAATTTTACTACTTTTATAAACTGTCACCTGCTTATACATTTAAATATTTAGAGATTTTGGAGTAATTTCATACCAGTCAAATAAGTATAAGATGAACCTTCCTTCTAGTAATTGGCTAATAAGTGCACAATATTCATGAAAAAGTTACTATGGAGCTAATTTGTAATTGCATTTTATAGATTTTTGAACTTGTCATCGGCAAAGGTGATTAAAATGTGTTATATGTATGAGGATTTTAACCCTCCAAGTAGTTTCGATGAGATACCTTGTTATTCGAGATCAGACCTATTTTACAATGGCGAAATATCTTGTAATTACGATAGTACAGATTTTTTAATGATCACAAAATTAAGATCTGGTTGTTTTCTTTAAATGACGAGATATCTCATCCATCAAAATCAATCTGGTCAGTTTTGCTAATGACGAGATACCTCGACGGAACAACCACCAGGAGGGTTAATATTTAACAGCTTAAAATTTTTTTCTTACAAGTTTAGAACAGTAATTTGGCCTATAATTGACCAACACACATCTATAATAGTCTCAGTTCAAACACCTTGAGCGATTGATCCCGGATCGTCGTTAATAGCCCGTTGTGTTGCTATAGTACGACGTTATTCAAAAATTACCAACTACCCAGTTCAAACACATTAAGTTCGTTAGCATTTATTATAGTACAGTACAGAAGTCCCAAATCTGGACGTCCGAAATCCGGAATTGTGCAAAATCTGGACGTTTTGCTAACCGGCGTTTTTTGTGTTTTTCTCACTTTTTTCCATCTTTCTGACAATTTTTAAAGAACAAGGAGTTAAACATGAACCTAATTGATGAAACAACGCAAAGTAACGGACATTTTCAGAGTAAATACGACAGAAAAATTAGAAGATTTGAAAAGTAAAATTTGTTGCATTGTATTAAAAAGTTTTTTTTCTTCAAAAAATATTCCTGTTTATGTATTTGCTATTTTACTATTGCAAACACAAAATTCGCGCGAGGGGAGGTTAGATTAAGTTTTTTTTTTGACAAAAATGCAAATAATCCGAAATTCAGAATGGCCGATTTCCGGAGGTTTCCAGATTTGGGACTTTGTACAGTAGTTCCATAGCTGTAAGATTACCAGCCTGGTGAGTTAGGTTCGATTTTACAGCGCATAGGTCATATTTGACCAAGCAGCACCACACAAGATAAACGTCAAATTAGACATTCACAATGGTACACAGAAGAGTGGAATACACACAGGATAAAAATTGCAGATATCGAATCATACACACACAATACCGATCTGATTGATTATTGATAGAATAAACTCGTTTCTTTGTTTAAACGTGGTGTGGAAGTTTAGAGATTAGGGTTCCGCCTCAGATAGGACCTTATCATCTGACCCTGGTATAGTTAAGTTGTATTTCTAAATTGCGTTGCCAGTTAATTAAAATATCCTACCTACCTTGTTTAAACGAGAAATGGTTAAAATGGAAAATGGTTAATTGCTGGTTGGTGGTCAGGTCCTATCTGGTTCCCCTTATGATGATGATGATCCAGACAAAGTATTATAGATGAAATAAAATTATTTATTGGAAATAGACGCTAAATTCTTAAATTCAAGTTGGATTGAATAAAATACACATATCGCACCCGGCAAGAAAAGTGACACAACTCAAAATTGCAGAATTTGAGAGAGAGAGACATCAACTTAAAAGATACTATAAAACTTATATTGAAATAGTATAAGCTTCTTTTAAATTTTAGGTAAGTATTTACTGTGGCAACTTCTATTATATTCTATAGAATAGTAATACAACACGCTGGGGCACTTCATACATATTTTTCAATGACACAACATCGAAATTTCTATTTTTTGACTTGTGTCACTCTCTAGCCGGGGTGCGATATGTGTGTGGGAAATCAATTTTCGAAAACCATCCTATCATTTTCTAATATAAGATTTAAATTAAATAATACATTTGTATTATAAAATACACACGTATTTTAAAATTAAATGTTTCAATCTTACAACTGTTTCGACGATAAATCTCGTTCAAGGTTTGGTCAGTTTTGCTAAGGACGAGATATCTCGTCAAGATAAAACTGCCAAGGTGAATAAAAATCCACGAAGGAAAAACAAGCTGTCCCTTGCCCAGAATAGGTGACATTTTGATACAGGTTTTTGCGCCAGTGGTTGTCCAGTACATGGCAGTTTTCGACTTGAAACTTAAGCCACCAGAAGGTTTTGGTAATTTTTAATGAACGTAGTACTAAAACAATACAACGGACAACTGACGACGGTCCAGGATCAATCACCTAAGTGAAGTATCTGAGGACAACACCACGTAATTTTGAACCTCGGTCAGATAACTAAGGAACACCTGAGCTGGCACCCCACTCTCCAAGCTTCCACACCAACACAACTTTCTGCCACGACAGAGTCTTTATACCAAAGTCTTTATAACTTCTAACCAAAAGTCTTTATAACCGATATCAGTCTGTAAGTATGGGTTAATGGGAGGTTTAATCCAGAGTTATAATCTCATAACTCTGGATTAAACCTCCAGGTGGTTGTCTAGACGAGTGTATCTCATAACTAGCAAAATTAACCAGATCTTGATGTACGAGATGCCGCGTCATTAAAAGAAAACTGACCTCATATTGATCTCGTAATGATAAAAAAAAATCGTCGATAGCTTGACGCTCTAGCAAAATTGATCAGATCTTGATGGACGAGATATCTCGTCGATATTACGTGGGAGTTTAAGCAGATTTGGTTCTTTCGTACTGACTGAAAGAGAAATTGAAGACGAACACTAAAAAATTCCATAGATCAGGAGGTAAAAAATACCTACAAACAGGTGTACCTGAACAAAAAGGGTTAAAGGATAAGTGATTGATGCGAACACATACAATAAGGGTTAAAGGATAGGGATTTGATGATTTTATTTAGTTATTTAATGTTTGGTTGGATGTTTTGGGCACATCGACCATATTTGGCCAATCTGTGCTACCCTCAAGGTGTCAAGTAATAACCATAGACACAACGAAAGCTTTACTCACAATGAAGAGTAATTGGTAATTTTTAATTAACGTCGTATTAGAGCAACACAACGGGCTATTGACGACGGTCCGAAATCAATCCCTTAAGGGAAAGATCCGACCGAGGACAACACTTTGTAATTTTGAACCACGGTCAGATGACGAGGCAACACATGAGCTGGCACCCCACTCTCCAAATTTCCTCACCAACCCAATATGAGGACTTTCGGCCACGACAGATTTAAGGTGCACCAGCCTCAAACCAGGAACCTTCCTATCTAGCCACCAAAAGGATTAGTCATTTCGAATTTCGTTTAGAGCTGCCAACCTAGTAAAATGGCCATAAAGTCTTCAGAAAACAGATATTTAAGCACATGAATATTTGGCTTTGTCCCTGTTAAGTTGGTTCTTTGGGGTTATTATGGAGCAAGGGCCATATTTAGCCATGCTACACCAGACAAGATATACAAAACCAAGCAACAGACACAGAATGAAAGTTTTACTGACACAGAAGAGAGATATAAGCCCAGTGAGATTTGCACCTGATAGGAATCGAACCAGCGCCGCCTACAACTTGTCCCTGTTAGGATACCCCTTATGACCCTTATGAATGGTTACCAATTCGCCCCTTATCGTGACGAAAGCTGAAGAAGTCAGAGATGGGGCATTACAAAATTAGTATAGCACAAAACCAAATATAACCATACAAAAGTCAAAATTAGTCATGCCTTGGTTAAATTTGTTTCCTTATCACTTCCATGATTCTTTATGCAGATATTTTCACATCATTCGAATTTCAATCTCAGAAAATAATTTATAGATTATTTTATGTGACGTACGTGCTGTATAACACACAAACTTTACATACCAACCTAAACTTATTACAAAAGTTATTGATATCATAAAATGGTATTTTATCTTTTCCTTCTGAAATTACAGTAGTCATTGCAAAAGGATGTATCTCTCTATATTAAAAAAAAAAAAGTACCGCAGCCGCCGCCGCAGGATTGAAAAGTCATTTTTTTTACTCGGTTTTAAGACGATTTCCTGAGAAAGTACGGATCAGAAAATTACGAAATTGACATGGTTTGTTTAAAATTGTACAAGGAACAAGACGAATAATTTTTTTTCCGATTCGGCTATTAGTTTAGGGTTTATTTAGTGTCAAAGTTGAAAGAGCGAAATTTCTAATACGAATGAGCAAAGGACGTACAAATTTTCAGCCGTGATTTTTTTTCATAACGGTCCCTTGACGATGGTCTGAGATCAATCCTGAAGGAAAAGATTCGAAGGCATCACCTTTTCGTTTTGAAGCACGATCAAATGCCGAGATCAAACCCTGAGCTGGCACCCCACTCTCCAAATATCCACACAACGCCAACGTGACGCCACAACAGATTTAACATGCACCAGCCTACTTTTACAAGGAGATCTTTGGTTCGACCGAGTTTCGAACTCGCAACCCTCCGGATGCTCTTCCGACATAAAATGAAGTGAATGGAGAGCTTAAAAAAATAACTAACGGGTGAAAAGGGAAAATTGGGTAGTTATTCAGAAACTTTAAGGAACTTTATCTGTGGTGAATGTAAAAAATCTTAGAGGTTTATTTTCTAAAATGTCTCATATACATATATGTGTAATATGTTGAATACTTTAAGCCGATGAACAATATCAGTCGGATTTAGTACAAAGAAATCCACATACCTAATATTTGCTCGTGTAGACCTTCCAACTACGAGGGCTGTTCAATAGAGAATGATCGTAATTTTTTTAAAAAGGTGATTAAAAAATTAAGAAAAATAAAATTCATATTGAATGTGTAGCGGGATAAGTGGAGAATAGATAGCGCAAGTTTCACGGTCATGACGCCATTGCTGAGGCCTTGGCAGCCGGTCAAGAACGCCTAGTTTTACTTTCGCCTACGGCAAAAATGGATATGACACGCGAAGTGCACGAAATGCAATACACTGCATTGAAATTTTGTTTTCGCCTAAAAAAATCGTCAGCTGAAGTCAATGTGATGATACAGGAAGATTATGGGGAGAGCCACGTGTGTTCCCCATTCTCAATATTGTCCTGATTTATCATGAGATATTTTTCTTTTCCCGAATTTGAAGAAACACCTCCGGGAAAAGCGGCTTTCATCATCGCAGGCATTGGTAAAAGTTGCGTAGGCGATTTTGAAGGACCTGTCAAAAAATGGTTTCCAGCATGTGTTTGAAGACTGGAAAAGAGGTGGGATAAGTGCATTGCTTGTAATGAGGAGTATTTTGAGAAAGATCATAAAAATTTGGAGGATTTGTAGAGAAAATTATTTTAATTAATTTATCATAATTCTTTATTGAACAGCCTTCGTAGGTTTTTATCTAGCTTTCTTAACCAAAATTTATATCGATAAATTTAATCGTATGCTTTCCGATATAATCATTTGCCAAACTGAAAGTTCCTGGATATTCGGTAGATATTATTCCATCCTTTTTATAAGCTACATATAATTCCAATCATAAAATGGTATTTTATGTTTCCGTCCTGAAATTAAAATAATCTTTGGAAAAGGATGTATCCGATTTACCGACAGACGATCATAAGGAGTATCATATAAATACAAGAATTGGACAAAAATATGGAAACACCTCGTGAAATGCATGCTTGAAAAGAAATGTTTATTCTAGTGAAATGTGTTGGTGGCGCTGGTGTTTTCGCCTACTGACGCCACAAATACAACGTCTTAAATACGCTGCGCAAGTCAGTCGTTGTCGGGGCACTGTTCTGGGAAGTTGTAATTGTATCATATCAGTGCTAACAGACTTCGAACGTGGGCAAATTCTTGGAGCTCGTCTGGTGGGGTGCTTCCGTAAGCAAGGTAGCCGAAGTGTTTAGTGTTTCAAGAGGTACTATATCCAAGATTTATTCCGAATATTTGAAAAGCGGAAAACATCATCCGTTAAATCTGATCGCGGACGAAAGTGTGTGTTGAGTGATCGTGGCAGACGATCATTAAGGAGGATTGTGACTAAAAATCAGAAGACCAAGAAATAAGAAGGTGTCGTGTTCACAAACCCTGTGAGTACCAAAACAATAAGAAGGGAGCTCCATAAGCAGAGTATTTCTGGCCGAGCTGCAATTCTAAAACCATTTATCAGTGATGCTAAATCCTGCAACAGGAAAAAGTGGTGTTTAAGTCATAAAGCCTGGATTATGGAGCAAGGGAAGACAGTAATTTGGTCGGATGAGCCTTGTTTCCCACTTCTGACCGAGTTTACGACTGGAAAACGCCATCCCAAACCTATAATACAGACTGCTTGTTACCAAGAGTGAAACATGGCAGGTGTTCTGTGATGTTTTGGGGCAGCCATATCGTGGTTTTCTGTGGGTCCCACGATTACTCTGAAAGGGCACATTAAAGCCAAGGATTATGTGAACATTTTGACCCATCAAGTCCATCCCATGTTAGAAACTTCATTCCTCAATGGTGATGGTATCATCCAAGACGACAAAGCCCCTGTTCACACAGCTCACATCGCCATAGGTTCATATGTTGAAAATTCGGAAGCCTAGTTCGAAGTACAAAGGATTGGCAAACGGAGGGTTGCCAGACAAAGACCGTCTGTACACAGGGGCTGTTGCACGTCAAATCAGTTGTTGCCTCAAATATCCTCACGTTGCCTTGGTGTGGAAGTTCTCGTCATCTGACCGTAGTTCAAAATTACGAGAAGTTGTCCTCGGATCTTTCACATTAGGATTGATGCCGGATCGTCGCCAATAGCCTGTTGTGTTGTTCCAGTGTAATTGTTAATTAACTACCTACGCCACAATACTTCTTGGGTGCATATTATATCGTTAATTATTTATGGACATATTACTTATCTGATAGACATATAACACTACATTACTTATTAATTACACGTTATTTCATGGCCTCTTACGATTTCTGATTTCCTCATTTGGCCGTGGAAGAGTAACAGATTAGCAACAGGAGGGTTGTGAGTTCGAAACTTTATTCAACAAAAGACGTGGTTGTATCAAGTTTTGTACGTGGGGGCTAATGAACGTAAAACCTCTTGTGGCCTAAAATGACCCGACGTTGGTGTGGTGTGGAAGTTGGCAGAAAGGGGTGCCTGTTAAGTTTCTGAAAGTACTCAGATTTATCAGGCGCTGCTTCACGAGGTCGATGTCCTATGTTAAGATAAGCCCACCATTAGTCCGTTCGCACGGGTTGAAATAATTTAGTATACTGCATTCAGAGAATCGGCATTTAGTTCATGAAGACGTCAAGTTTTTTCTGTACTTTCGTATGATCCCCGCTAAGTTTACAGCATTTCTAGACACCCTAGGACCACATATAAATTAAAGAACAGGTAATTCAGGGAGTCAGGACCTCAACAAAGACTCGCTCTGCGTATAAGGTATGGTAGTGCCATCCGAATTGTACTGACGGAACGGATTTCATCTCCCTCCTGAATCTTCGTCGGGATTGCCGATATCTGATACGTACGATGCGGAGCTCAATACGAACGATACGTGAGCGCAATCTCCTTTAAAACAATATAAATAATTCTGTAATCTGTCACTCTAACATAGTGGTTCTTAATCTAGGTTGCATGCACTCCTAAGGAAGTGAGAGAGCATTTTCAGGGTTGCGATAGAAGTTTCTAAATTTTCGGTGGAAACCACAGCTTGTGAGAAACTAGTGAACGCCACGTCAACTTATGGGACCACCACTCCTACACTCTTTACCTTTGTTTCAGTCACTGAGGTACATAAACTGGAGTAAGCAATGCTTCTTCCAGTTGGATACGGGAGCGTAATATCCTTTAAAAGAATATAAATAATTCTGGAATCTGTCAATCTAATTCAGTGGTTATTTTCGTTGCGCTTACATTTAGCAAGATTTTTTCCAGTTGGTGATCTGTCACTCCAAGACAGTGGTTCTTAACCTGGGTTTCGTGCACTCCTAAGGAAGTGAGAGAACAATTTATTGTTGCGATAGAAGTTTCTAAATTTTCGGTGGAAACCACCGCCTGTGAGAAACTAGCGAACTTCACGTCGACTTTTGGGACCACCAACTCCTACCCTCGTTACCCTTGCTTCAGCCACTGAGTTATATAAACTGGAGTAAGAGATGCTGCTTCGAAGTTGGCTCTAAAATTCACCAGACTAGAAAACCTTTGACTGAAATATTTTACTCTGCAGTAATAAGAACCTTTCTTTTGAATTAATAATCACCATTGTAGGTTGTATTTATTATTTCTTCCTCGAATAAAATGCAAAATTATCTTTTTATTGGGAAGCATCGTCAGGGTAGCATAAGAATTATCATCAGGGTCAGAATTTTCATCTCTCTCACTATTGCAGATAAAAACAAAAGCCAGAAATCGCTTAAACGCATGTGATGACTTACTCTTGGCTCTTTCAAAAAAGAAGCTTCGCTTCAAAAGTATTATTACGGATAAGCAACAATAACGTAACCATTAAAAATTGAGATATTGTTTTGCATGTATATGTAAATATATGGGTTCAGTTTGAAATAAATACATTTTCTTGCAATATATCTAATTTCATAAATAATGAAATAGGAGCACATTTATCAAGCGTGTCACTTTCATTAAACAGGTTAAGAACCCCTACTCAAAGTGTAAGATACACCAGAAAGACAATACCTTGACCCCTATCTTAAAAAAAGTGTTCTAGTGGATGTTAGCAACTGGATCAGTTTGAACTGCGATTTTTAAGTCGAAGAGTACTCAAATTGTGATGCTCATTAACTAGGTCTGATATCCTAACTATAAATGTCGTCATCATGGTTGTGTTGTCCTTGGATCTTTCCCTTCGGGTTTGATTCGGGATAATATTTTAACGCAGGCTCCACTGGCGGGATGCGATTTTCCAGAAAACAGGGCAACAATTTTCGGCAGGCTGCTCTGGAGGGGTACAATTTTCCCGAAATCCAAACATGAGTTCAAAATTTCGTGGCGTTGTCCTGGAATCTTTCCCTTGTGGATTGATCCAGGATCATCACCAATATTCCGTTGTGTTGCTCCAGTGCGACGTTAATTAAATACCTACCAACCTAGCCATTTAGGTATTTTTATTTATAATTAACGTCTCACTGGAGCAATACAACGGGCTATTGGTGACGGTTCGGTATCAATACTCTTGAAGATTTAACTATTCAAGAGTTGATTGATTCTAAGGATGCAGAAAATGAAAGTAGCAGCTTGTACGACAACCCCGAAGTTCTGATCCCTCTACCCACTTTCAGAAAAGCTGTTTCTTGTGTACAAATCATGTAATTGTTTTCTGTGGTCAAGAAACAGAGCAAAGCTCTTTTCAACCAGTTTGATTCAATTAAATATACGCTATTTGAATCTTAAAGTCTGAATGGCAAGCCACTATGACACATAACTATTTCTCGTAGCTCTTTCGAGAAAAAATAGTTAATCTTTATAAAAAATATTTGTATTCCTGTGAATAATTAAATAAGTTAATACTTTTTTTCATCAGGAAAGTAAAAACAATTATATATGCTGGAAGTTGTGGTAGGACGATTCAGGATCAATCCAAGGACAACGCCTCGAAACTTTGAGCCACGGTCAAATGACAACACCTGAGCTGTCACCCCACTCTCCAAGCTTCCACGCCAAGCCAACATGAGTACATTGTGAATTTAACGTGCACCAGCCCCCACGCAAATGAGAATCTTTGGTGGGACCAAGTTTAAAACTCGCAATCCTCCGGTTGCAATCCGTTGCCAATCCAGCGTTGCTACCGCAACCCGTGTCTAAAAGTTGAGTTTTCTTAGAGGTCCTTTCAAGTTTCGATTCTTAGCATGCTGCCATCTGGTGTCGATTGTTTCATCCATGTTTCGTTTATGCGTCTTTTTTACGCGGTCCTTTCAGTGACGTTTAAATGGTGCTTACGGAAAAATAATGGAGCAATTTCTAATGCCAGGCTAGTGCTCAGCAGTTAGTGCCTGACCTCCGATAGAATAGGTTAAGCGTTAGATAGGTGAGGCGTAATTAGGAGCGTAATACGCCGTTATTATTATTAGGCCGTTATATGGATAAAGAAAATTGGCTACTAGAAAAGATACTAGCAGAATTATTTGCCGTTGCTCCGGTTGAATTGCTTAAATGTTGGTTGAAAAGTGATCAGACTAATCACTTCTTTCATAAAAAAAATGTAAGCACCATTTAATTGTACGGAAGATAATTTTTTTTTTACATCATTTTAACTTTTCATAGTTTCTACAATTTACTTCAGACTCAAATACGTATATATGATATATTCATCAACAGGGCCGGTCAAAGGCCCATAAGACAGATGCGGTTTCAAGGGGTGCCAAGATAAAGGGCGCTGGCCAGTGCCGATGTAGGGCTTGGCGGAGTTGATGCCCGTAATAAAGGGGCGCCGGTTGGCGCCAGTAAAACTTCAGTAAAAATGCCGTCCACACTTAGGCGGCAGAGTTTGCTTATTTTTTTCCAACGAAAATATAACAATAACAATAACAAAATAATTAAATACTCTAGCTGTGTGTCGGAGCAGAAAGGGGGAGTTTGGGCTTCAGTATTCGGAGGATATTAATGTTGAAAATTTAGTTAATGTAATTCAATGTTTCAGAACTCAAGTTGTGGAACTTATTGAGGATATAGTCAGCTACCCAACTTGATTTGTTAGTGTACATGCAAAAAATATCTTAAAGGTCCATATCCGAATATACAAATTGCCATCAGGATTTTTTTACCTTACCTTACCGTTCCTTACAGTGGGGTCCTACACGCGCAATTTTAGTGAGTTGAAAGATTAAAAACTACCTCCAGTCTAGCACGGGACAAGAAGCATTTGACAAACCTTGCTATTTCATTCATTTTACAAAAGATGGTAGAAAATATGAAATTTTACGACACAATCACGGAATTTTCCTTGCGAAAAGCAAGAAAACTAAACTTGTAGGTTTTAGATTTTACAATTGTCCATATAGTTCATTTCATGAAATTTTTTTATTATAAATCAAGTAGTATATACAGATACGCTTCTTTTTATTGGTGGTCTTTGTTCTGACTGTATACATTTTGCCATGGGGGCACCATATACTACCTTTGCGAAGGGTTACAGCACCCTATATACGGCACTGGCTCCGGCACGGCCGGCGTACGCAACACAAAAAAAAACTGACTACCTTTAGGGGCCATTCATATAGTATATCGATGTAAATTTTTCGGGACTTTAAGATCCCTCCCCCCTAAATGATCTAATGATATCAAGGACCAAAATGCCCCCCCCCCCACACACACACAGTTCTCATTTGAAATCGATATATATACTCCCAACGAAATTTCACGCTAAAAATCATCAAAAACCAATTTTTCTTTTCTTTTAAATACACTCTATGACAACAAAAAAATGTTGCACCTGGAAGAAGTAGACCGGTATAAATAAAATTTGGAGGGGCAGTGCATCTGTATTGGAGATGCAAACGATCAAATTTTCAGAATTGTTTGAGCATGTACCACGCAACTCTCAAACACGCTGCATACCGGGACATAAAAGGACATTTAATGGAACAGCAAATTCATTTCGACTCATGCTGTTGTGCTGGTTATATTGTTTATCATTGAGTTATGCATGGGAAAAAAATTCGCAAGCAATTTAAGCAGCTGGGATAGTTTGACAGAGGCCGAGTAATTGGTTTCCGAGAAGATGGAAGGTCTAATCGACGGACTGCGCAACATATTGGTTGTAATGATGTTCCTGTTGCTTGCTGTTGGCAGCGGGGATACAACAAGTCACATGCCAGCGTCAACCAGGCTGAGGAAGGCCTAGAGAAACAGGACCGAGAGAGGATCGATGTTGTAAGACATTCGCTTACTGATCCAACAGCCACTGTTGCAGATACAACGGGCAGTGGGAACCTCTCTCGATCATCCAATAAGTGATCGCACCATTTATTGACAGCTTCACGACGTGGGACTAAACTCACGTAGACAGGTACGAAGACTGCTTTAATAGCATTGCATCGCCGTCAAAGTCTGGAATGGAGTCGAGCCAGGCGGATATGGGGTGTCGAATGGCATCGAGTGGTATTCACAGACGAATCCCGCTTCTGTCTGGGTGGAGACGATAATCGAATCCGTGTGTGGAGGAAACGTGGTCAGTGCCAAGTTTCATGGTTTGTTGTGCAGCGTCACACGGTCAGAAGACCTGGTGTCATGGTGTGGGGTGCAATTGCGTATGAGGCTAAATCGCGTTTGATATCCGTTACGTTGACAAGTCAGCGTTACGTACAAGAAATTTACAGACAGTTAAGCTCCCATTCCTGAACTCCCAGACAATGATATTTTACCATGGCCGGCATTTTTACCGGACCTGTCCCCGATCGAGAATGTATGGGAGGCCATTGGACGAGATGTCACCACTCCACCCGTATTGCGTAATCTGTTGGGACTACGTGGAAGGGTTCAAGCAGCATGGGTTGGACTGTCGCAGGACTTTATAAAGAGCCTATATGACTCACTACCGACGTGCTTGGCATGCTGCATTAGAAATAACGGCAATCATACGCCTTACTGAAAAATACCGCTTTTTTTAATTTACTCAATAAAGTTTGCCCCCATATTTCAGTCTCAAATTTTAATCATTTACTCATTCATAAGCACTTTACCCACCATGTAAATTTTATTGCATTATGGAAATTCCTTCTAGGTGTAACTTTTTTTTTGTCTTAGAGTATATAAATTTAAAGTGTCTTAAAAGAGGTGATATTGATATCAATTGTTAGTCTCGAGCCCCCTCCTCCCCATCCAAACCATACGACGACGATTTGAAACGGGTGGGGGGTGGCAAATCATCAACTCGCATCTGCAATAAATAACTCTCGGACCGGCCCTGTTCATCAGTATAATCCATTTCACTCCCTGTTGTAGGACAATCTGCTAGAAGTTATTATATAGAGACGACTTTTAAAATAGATTTTGAGTTTCGGAGTGATTGAGAATGCCACTTAATTTCATTTCCTGTAAAAATTACGAACTTCCGGCCTAGTATTGCCCGGTTGGAAGCGGAACAGATTAGAAATAGAAGGGTTGCAAAATTTGAATTAGATCCCACGAAAGACCATCGTGTTAACGGGGGCTGGTGCACGTTAATTATTCCGCGGTCTCAAATGGCCTCACTTTAGTGTGGTGTGGAAGTTTGGAGATTGCTGTGCCAGCTCAGAAGCTGACCTCAACTTCTGACCGTTGCTGATTATTACGTAGTGGTATCTTCGGATCTTTCCCTTGGGATTGATGTTGGACTGTCGACAATAGCCCGTTGTGTTGCTCCAGTGCGACGATAATTAATTACCATTACCTATCAATAGTTTTTGACTGGTGTATTATTGCGAGACAATGGTCAGTTAAATTGATACGGGAAGGTAGTTAATTAACACCGCTCTGGAGCATCACAACGGGCTATTGGCGACGGTCCGGGATGAATCTCGAAGGGAAAGATCTAAAGACATCGTAATTTTCCACCACAGTCAAATGACAAGAACAACACCCCACTCTCCTAACTTCCACATCACACCAATGTGAGGACATTTGAGGCCACGACAGATTTAAATTGCATCACACAATCCGTGTACACGACGGTCTTTAGCTGGACCGAGTTTCGAACTCGCAACCTTCTGGTTGGTAATCCGTTGCTGTTCCAACTGAGATACCGAGGCCTCATTAAGTACTATATTCGTAATTAATTTATCTTGAAGCAAATACATTTTATCTTTAAAGTTTCATTCAGCGGCCTGTAGAATAATGTAGCTTATTTTAAAATAAAATGTCGCCTAGTACAATGGTAATGGTAATTTTAGTTAACGTCGTACTAGAGCAACACAACGGGCTATTGACGACGGTCCGGGATCAGTACTTAAGGGAAAGATCCGAGGACAACACCTCATAATTTTGAACCACGGTCAGATGACGAAGCAACACCTGAGCTGGCACCCCACTCTCCAAACTTCCACGCCAACTCAACGTGAGGACTTTCGGCCACACAGATTTAAGATGCACCAGCCGCCTCTACACCATACGCTTACAAACATCCATGCCCGTATAAATATACAAAGCCGTCATAAAATAAACCCGTCTTTAGTGATTATTTTGAAGAAAATAAGTAATTCATTAAAATCTGAGTTCGAAATAACTTACCTACAACTGGTAAAATACTGGAACACATAAATATTAGAAGTAGAAGCTTAACAAACATAAATTAAATTCCGATCATTGAAAAAAGGAGCAAGTTGTCGAATTTCGACTTCCTGAATACATTCAGAGATAAAGCATTTCGAAAAAGTATTTTTGTAAGGTATTGGGTAAGGTAAAAAAGAGCACCTTAAACTCGTTCAGTACAAAACGTAAGTTTGTAATGTAAATAAAATAAATATTTTAAATATCCTTATATATCGTCGCCCGTTGTGTTGCTCCAATGTGACGTTAATTAAAAAATACATTCCATCGTCAATCAAATACAGGGTGGTCCCGAATTCATGGTACAAACTTTAATGGTAGGTACAGGACATTGTAACAATGATTTATTGTATAGGAATGTATAGTCGCAAATGACGCGGTGAGGCGTAAACAGGGGAAATAAAAGGAAAGAGAAATGGAGTGATCGGTTGGTATCATTGCCGGTAGAGGGCAGTAGATGTCTAGCCGCTGTTGAACATGATGCATCGCAGTAGGGAAAAGCGCCATTCACAATTGTGCTGCCGTAGACGATGGGTGACTTTACGTATGCAGAAAAAGCAGACATGCATTACATGTACGGCCGTGCAAATGGTAACGGCAGAGCTGCGTTACGAATGTATCGCGCGGAGTATCCTGATCGACGAATGCCGGATCATAGAATTTTTCAACGGTTACATCGTCAACTTTGTGAAACAGGTGCGTTCGACGTCAACAGACATGGCGCTGGTCGAGTAAGAGCTGTACGCACTCCAAGGCTGGAAGAAAGCATCTTGAACATTGTGGCTGATAGACCCGAGTCAAGCACAAGAACTGTTGCGCGTGACGTAGGTGTGAGTCATCAGACTGTATGCAGAGTGTTAAACGAAAATCGCTTACACCCCTTCCATTTTCAGAAAGTACAAGCATTGAATCCGGCAGATTATCCTCGCCGCGTGAACATCTGCCTGTGGGTGATGCAGCAATGTGCGTTGCAGCCAGATTTCGTAGATTATGTGCTATTTACAGATGAAGCGACATTTTCACGCGAGGGTGTCTTTAATGCGCACAATTCCCATGTGTGGGCAACCGATAATCCACATGCAACGCGTCGACATGCGTTTCAACAACGTTTCAGTATTAATGTGTGGGCTGGTATTGTGAACGACTTTTTGATTGGCCCATACTTACTACCCACGCGGCTCACTGGCGGAAGCTATCTTATTTTTCTGAAAGAAGTGTTACCACAACTGCTGCATGATGTTCCGATCGCCATTCGTAACCGCATGTGGTTTCAGCACGATGGGGCGCCAGCACACTTCAGCATTGATGTACGGAATTACCTGAATGCCACGTTTGGTACTCGATGGATTGGGCGTGGTGGACCAGTCCCTTGGCCACCCCGATCTCCCGATTTATCGAGCCTCGATTACTTTTTATGGGGACATCTAAAGCATCTTGTTTATGAGACTCCAGTTGACTCAGATGAGGATCTCGTCGCTCGCTTATCTGTAGCTGCTGCAGGTGTGCGTGAAATACCAGGCATCTTTGAACGTGTACGCCAATCGCTCCACCGACGCTGTCAAGCATGTATCGATACTGGTGGACGCAATTTTGAACAATTACTGTAAACATGACACTTGTCAACAACGCTTTCAATAAAATCTTTGTTTTTCCTTTCGGCCGTTATTTCCCCTGTTTTCGCCTCACCGCGTCACTTGCGACTATACATTCCTATACAATAAATCATTGTTACAATGTCCTGTACCTACCATTAAAGTTTGTACCATGAATTCGGGACCACCCTGTATTTATAAATTATTTGTTTTGGAAAACACAAAAATAAGTTATATTAAAATTTAAATTGTGTAAAAATAATTTTTTTGGATAAAAAGTAATTTCCAAGCAATACTGGTAAATAGGTAGGTCGTTAATTAGCGTTGCAGTTGAGCGACACAACAAAACAATACTGATAAAACAATCTGAGTTTCAATCTCAATCGTAATTTTCCTCAATGTTATTTTTATGGGGATTTCAAATTGCTTTAGACCCCTCTATACGCCTACTAAAAATCTGAAGAATAAGCGTTCTGAAGAATAATTACGAAATTTGGTGAGGATTGGTAAAACATTGTAAATTTGTATAGCTGTTTTGAACTTGACATATTGCACTCTTTTGTACAAAGCCGGTCGAAATTTAACCCTCTGAAGGGTTCACACGTATAATTGCACTTTGGAACCTGCAGTAGTCTTTCCTGCATAAGTTCTAACCAAGTGTGATCATCTTGACTAATGGAATATTTTCAATGGATTCTATTATAAGATAATACGCAATAGAATCTTTTGAAGAATTATATTATTCAAAGAAAGAAACGGACATAATTTTTCACAGAATTCGGAAAGGGGACGTCTGTATATATATTTAATTATTTGTCACTTTTCCTTAGAAGGAAATCCTTTAGAAAAATTCTGTCGGTTTCTTCCTAGGAATAGAATCCTTTTAAAGATTCTAATGGCGGATTATTCCGTCACAGTGGCCTGTATATACATTATGGCCCGCCAGTTCGGCCTTCATTAAAAATGCTTTCCGGCAGTATTACAGCTCAGGTGTTGCTTCGTCATCTGACCGTGGTTCAAAATTACGAGGTGTTGTCCTCGAATCTTTCCCTTAAGGGACTGAATCCGGACCGTCGTCAATAGCCCGTTGTGTTGCTCTAGTACGACGTTAACTAAAATTACCATTACCGGCAGTATTAACTGTGTTAAAATTTCAGGCCGCTTGTGCTCTTTCGTTACAATTTCATCCTGCAAGTGTGACCTTCGTTAAAATTTCAACCAGTCAGTGCCGCCTTGTTGAAATTGCATTCAAACACGTACGGTATGCGATACAATTGCATCCAGCCGGCTACATTTAAACGTATGCCACAGTGGTGAATGCAATTTTAACGCAGGTCACACTGGAGGGATGCAATCTCAATGCTCTCAGACTTTCCATCCTGGTTTGATCCCGGCCCGTAATCAATAGCTAGGTTTGTTGCTCTAGTGTGACGTTAATTAAAATACCTACCGATGTACAGAACACGAATGGCATTCTGTTTTCCCGGAACTTTCGGGATACATTTCTACGGCAGGCCGTACGGGTGGGCTAGAGTTAGCCTCAAACCTCCAAAGCAGGCTGATATGTTCCAGCTATAGTGGGCTACTATTTTTCTGTAGTTTGCGGACCACAATTACAATTTTCCTACTAACTGCACTTGCTGGCAACAAATTTTCCAAAGGTTGTATATCGGGCGTCAATTTTCCCGAAATTTTCCCAGGCCGAACTGGCTCTATACAATTTTACCACAGTCAGCGCTGGTGGGATGAAATTTTAACGCAAGACGAAAACTGACGGGATACAACCTCTCTACAGGCCACAATGGCGGGGTGCAATTTCAAAGCGGCTGCACTAGCGGGATGAATTTTTTCCGGTGACCGAGCTATCGGTTATAATCTTCCTACATGCCAACTGATGGGCTGCAATTTTTCAGCTGGTTGCAATGGTGGACTGCAATATTCACACAGAACGCACTGGCGGGCTACTATTGCCCTGCCGGTTACCGGCGGATCCATTTCCTCCTGAACACACTACCAAAATGTTTTTTCACTGCAATGCTGGCAGATAACGAGTTTAACGAAGTCCACGCTAGCGGGCTGCTATTTTAACGCAGGCCGCATTGATGGGATACAATTTAAACGCAGGTCGCACTGGTGGAATGCAATTTTAACTCAAGCCAAAGATTGATTAGATGAGATCTGAGCCAAAGATTGATTAGATGAGATCTGAGATTGATTAGATGCAATTTTAACTCAGGCCGAACTGGCTTGATGCAATTTTAACAAAGCTCGCACTGGCGGGATGCATTTTTAATGCAGGTCGCAATGACGGGCAAAAGTTTTCTTACAGGTCACACTCCAAACTAGAATGTTAAAGATTTTCTAGAAAGTTGCACTGGTGGGGTACAAATTTCTCTCAGGCTGGATTAGCAGGCTACAATTTTCCAGAAAGTAGCCCTGGTCAGGTAGAAATTTCTCTCAGCTGCTACAGCGGGCGACAATTTTCCAAAACGTCGCACTGGTTGGAAGTAAATTTAACACAGACTGCAAAGGCAGTAAACAATTTTAATACAGGATGAACTGGCGGGATGCTATTTAACACAGTTCTGAAGGGATTCAATTTTAACGCAGGCAGCAAATGTAGGTCTACACATTTCCTGCATGCCATACTGGTGAACTGAGATTTTTTTTCTGGTCGCAATGGTGGACTACAATGTTCACGAAGACAGCACTGGTAGGTTACTATTTTGCTGCTGGCAGTAGAGGAGGATTACCATTTTTCTCCATAACCTAAAGCATAATATTTATTCCTTGCCACACTGTGCAGTCCCCACTTGTGGGCAGCTATTTCCTTGGAGGCCGCAACCACAAGGTCCTATTTCCCTCAAGTTGCACTGACAAGATGCAATTTTAAATACGGCCGAAATTGTGGGATGAAAAGCGCTGCCGCAATTTTGGAATTCTGTTCCTAACTCCGAAGTTGCAGTCTGCATTTTTATCGCACCTATAATTCTCACGCAAACCACACTGGAAGTCTTATACGTTATCACAGTCACACTCCCGTGTAATATTTTTCCGCAGATCAGAATGACGAGCTACGATTTTCCAGCAGACCATACTTTCGTGCTATAATTATCTTGGAGCCTTCACTGGCAAGCTTTAACTTTAGCGCAGGCTGTACTGAAGAAAACAATTTTTCTGCAGGTTACACTTTGTTGAGGGCTACTCTTTTTCTACATGTTACACTGGTTGGCTGCAATCTTCCCACTGGTCCCAAAGGACTACAACGTGGTTAAGCACAAATATCACTCACAATTCACGCGGGGGACACTTTAAAGCATCCTGCCTGTAAGGCCTACGTTGATATTTCTTCCCACCATTGCGGCCATCATCATTGAAATTGCAACCCGCCAGTGCTGACTGTTAAAATTGCTTCCCTCTGTACAACGTGCGTTAAGATTGCATCCTCACTCCAGAGGTCTAAAAACAAATTTTAGCCAAACAGTGCGTCCTACGGTATGATTGTAGTCTTACAAGATGGCCTGCGAGTTAATTGTTGCCCACCAGTGCGACCTCCAGGAGCAGTGTAAGACGGATGTACGGTCTGCTGGGAAAATGTAACCAATCATTCTTATCTGTTTCACAATAGTATTAGGTGTAGTAAGAAGTTTTAAAGCATGTGTCAAAGAAATGAATATGTATTTTAGAGCTGATAATAATACTTTTATTCATCAAAATAACCTCCATCATTATCTGATACCTTCTGCCATCGGTCATTTAGTTCACGGATGCCATCAGTGTAGAAAGACTCCTTTGTTGACACAATGAAGTTGTAAACCCATTTTCGTACGTCGTCCGCTGTCCGGAAGTTTACAGAAGACAAGGCATTCTGTATAGACCGAAACAAATGGCAGTCCGAAAGGGCTATGTCGGGGCTATACGCCGGGTGTTCCAAAATTTCCCAGCCAATTGTTACTAACGTGTCCTTGACCACTTTTGCAACATGCGGCCGTGCATTGTCATGGAGCAATTTGACGGGCCGCAAACCTTTGCCAGTAAACAGACGTTTTCGATCGATTTCCTGTTGTAATCGCAGCAATTGTTGTTTATAGCGTTCAGCAATTGTTGTTTATAGCGTTCAGCAGTTACACTTACACCCGACTTCAGCAATTTGTAATAGAGTACTCCTTTCATATCCCACCAGATGCACAGGATAACTTTTTTGCAGTGAATGTCTCTTTTCGGCGTTGATGTTGTTGCTTCGCCGGGATTCACCCAATATTTTTTGCGTTTCGGACTGTCATAACAGATCCATTTTTCATCTTCTGTCACGGTTTTATACAAGAAAGATTTTCTGTGTAGCCTGTTTAGCAGATTCATGCACTTCAAGACACGGTCGTCCTCAATGCATGTGGCACCCATTTTCTTGCCTTCTGAATCTTTCTTATTGCATGTAAACGATTAGATATAGTTTTTTGTGATACTCCTAACTGTTCAGCAAGTTTATTTTGCGTTTGAGATGCATCTTTATCGAGAAGTGTTTGCAAATCGTCATGGATAGCCTTCAATGGAGCGCCGCTGCATTGTCGATCGCTAACCTCAAAATCGCCATCTTTAAAACGTCGAAAACAATACTCAGGTGTGCTTTTCGATACAATATTCACCCCTAAATCAGAACAAATTGATTGACATGCTTTTGCAGTACTTTTGTGCTGGTTAAATTCGTTACGAATGCAGTGACGAATAAATGTCTTATCGTATGACACCTTATACCTTCAAAATTTCAACTTACGTTCTCTTTTTCCCTAGCTTCTGCGTCGGTTTGATATCTCTGATCCGGTTTCTATCACATGACACAAACGTGGTGTACTGATTGGTATGCTATTTTGCAGTAGACGTCATACAAAACTCACTTTAAAAGTTCTTACTACACCTAATATAAATACATATCATTATTACATATAATCTAATATTAGACTTTCAGTGCGAATCGCGTATAAATTGCAACGTACTAGTGCGGCTTGTGGTAAAATTGCTTCTCTTCAGTGTGGCTACGGATAAATTTCAACCCGCTAGTGTGACCTTTGTTTGGGTTGCAACCTGACAGTGGGGCCTGTAGAAAAATTATAGACCGCCAGTGCGGCAGTCTGCAAGTGTGACCTGCGCGAAAAATGTAGCCCGCCAGAACATCCTACAAGAAAATTGACTTCCGCTAACGCCTTAGGGAAATTTGCAGCCCGCCAGTGCATCGTACTGGAAAATCGCAACTGTTACCATGGCCTTCTATTAAATTGCTTGAATATCGTAGCCCGCTCAGTGTATTCTACTTGAAAGTTGTTCTTCACTAGTGCAGTCTGACGTAAAATTGTAGTTCGCTAGTGTGGACTAAGGAAAAGTTTTATTCCGGAAGAGCAGCCTGTAGAAAATTTTTTAACTTCTAACGTACATCCTGAGTTAAAACAGTGTCCCGACGTGGGGTAAAATTGTAGATCGTCAGTAAGGCCTGTAAATTGTACCAGAACCAAATTTTTTGTTTAAAGAATGTTACAACTGTCACCACGAAATATTGTACTCAACCAGTACGGTCTGTGGGAACATTGTCCGCATGTGTAACCACCAAATATTAGCTTGTACCCCACCAATGCGGTGTGTGGGAAAATTATAGCTTGTTAGTAAGGCTGCTGTAAAATTGTGATTCTCATTGCTTCTGCTGTGAATGCGGCTGGCTGGAAATTTATTTGTTCTCCGTGTGGACTTCGAAAAAGTTTTAGCCCCATTGAGGTTTTTGTTAAAATTTCGTCCCGCCAGAGCGACGTGCTTTAAAATTGCATCCCATCAATGCCGCGTAATGAAAATTGCAGCCGTTAGTGTCGCCTATAGAATAATTTCATCCTACCAGTGCGGCCTGAGTTAAAATTTCATTCCTATAGTGCGGTCTACAGAATAATCGCATCCCACCACTGTGGACTGCGTTAAAGTTACATCCCGATATTAGGATTTTGTTAAATTGCATTCTGCCAATGCGGTCTTTGTTGACATTGCATCGCGGCCAGTGCAGCCTTTGTTAAGAATTCGTCACACCAGTGTGACGTGCCTTAAAATTGCATCCCGCCAGTTTAAGGTGCTTTAAAATTGCATCCCGAGTGTGAGTTGCTTTAAAATTGCATCCCGCCAGTGTGGCGTAAGGAAAAATAGTAGCCGCTAGTGTGACATTTGTTAAAATTGCATGCCACTAGGGTGGCCTACAGAATATTTACATCCTACCAGTGTGGCATGCGTTAAAATTGTATCCCGATAGTGTGGACTATATTAAAATTGCACCCAGCCATTGCGGCTTGTTGCAAAATTGTGTTTTTAATTGTTCTAACAAGACTTAACCTAATGTAACTTCGACTTTATAGGGTGTATTAGTCATTTGACCGTGGTTCAAAAGTACACGATGCTGTCCTCGTATCTGTCGCTTTGGGTTTGATTTTGGATCGGGGCCAATTGCCCTTAGTGTGTTACTCTGAGGCGCCATTAATTAAATACCTACCTACACCCACTACTTTAATTAATACCTACCCGGTACTACTTTATAATTATCTTATATAAAGATTAGATTTATTTTATATTTTATTTGATGAACAGTTTCAATTTATAAAGCTTTTGGGAACTTAAATTTAAATACTTCTAGCCTTTTACCCGAGGTTTTATATATCGTCATCAGACCGTGGTTCAAAATTACGTGGTGTTGTCCTCGAATCTTTCCCTTAGGGGATTGATCCCAGACCGTCGTCAATAGCCCATTGCTCTAGCACAACGTAAATTAAAAATTACCAATTACCTGAGGTTTTATAACCCCTATGTAATCTAATCAACCACTATAAATTCATGGCATAAACAGCCTGTTGTGTTGCTTTGGTACTACGTTAATTAAAAATTACAAATTACAAATCATAATGGCATAAATTTTAAGAAACTTGATGAATAAAATAATTACATAAATCATTTCCTCCTCTGTGCCCCTTTTCAGCCTTCTAAGTCTTGAATTTTATATATTGCGTTCGGTGAAGTGTATGTGTTAAGTTAATTGTGTGTGTTCTATGTTAATTATGTGTGTGTAGAGTTGGGTAATTCTTTGTTGCATAGTGTTCATGTTTGTGCTGTTAAGTAATGATTTCAACCGTTCCCTTTAATACCTTTGTTCCATTAATACACTTGTAGTATGTGTTTAAATGTTATATTGTATGTTATAGGTTTTTAATCTAGCTTACACTCTCTCCTAGTCCTTCGATGAGAACTATAAACCTCACGTGAGTAGGAAAGAGACGAGAGTACAGTAAGTAAGTGCAGCTTTCTGGAAAATTGTAGCCCGCTAGTTGCACACTGGGAGTACGGGCTGTGTGAAAATTGTAGCTCGCAAATGTGGACTACGGAAATATAGTAATCCGTTAGCGCTACTTCTAAGTAAAACTTTCCTTGTGTGTATTTCCAATACTTGATGTTGTCTGTCATGTTTGGCACATCATGGCCAAATACGGCCCTTGTGCCATAAAAACCCAATTTAATCAACCATTCCAAGCGGGCATCATTTCCCGATTTCACCATTATTGAATCGGTATGTAAGTAGTTAATTAGCGTCACACTGGAACAACACAACGAGCTATTGGCGACGGTCGGGGTTTCATCTCGAAGAAAAAGATAGGAGGATAACGTCTCGTAATTTTTAGCAACAGTCAATTATATATCTCGTAATTTTCAACCATCGTTAACACCTGAGTTGTCACCTCAAACTCCAACACCACACCAACGGGAAGCCACTTGAGGCCACGGTAGATTTAACCTGCACCAGCCCACGAGTAAACAACGGTCTTTGGATGGACCGAGTTTTCAACTCGCAACCTTCCGGCTGCTAATGCGTTGATCTTCTAACTGGGCTACCATGACCCCTCTATGTGATAGGTGACTGTCTGAATAGAAAGGGATTGAACAAGAGTAGAAAAAATTCGTGTCTGTTCAAGACAATTGTGACTAACTTCGATTTTAGAGGAAATGTTGAGCCCTCTCGATTGGAATTTTCTTACAATTTTTTAACGTTTCAAAACCATGTGCCAAGTTTCAGGTCCAAACTAGCTAAGTTGGGACAGTTATAAGCCATTAACAGACGCGCATAGGTGTCACCATGTGTTTGGCATGTAGGAACAGCCATGTGTTTGAAGAATGGTTGGTGTAACCACATGTTTTTATCCACCTGGAAGATCTCGCCATGTGTTAGTAAAATGACAGATGTAGAAAGGGGTTTGTATTCACGTGGCAGGTTTTGCCATGTGTTCATAGAATGACAGCTTGTAACCATGTGTTTGTAGCCACGTGGCAGGTGTAGCCATCTGTTTGTTTCAACACAGAAGGCGTAACCATGTGTTTGGAATGTACGTGCAGACATATATTTGTAGAATGGCAGGTGTAACCATGTATTTGTAGCCACGCATTTGTAGCCATGCGTCGTGTTGCCGTGTGTTTGGAGGCTACTAAACTACTACTTTGCCGTGTCTTTAAAACGTCCCAACTTCGCCTATGAAAAAAACTCTTTTTTACTTGCAGAGTTGATTTATTCAAAAGTTAACTCTGTAAGTGTTTTTTTTTTCTCTTTTTTAATAGTAATTTCCGTCTTAATTTTTAATGATTTGCGAACAGAACCAGTCATTAGGTCACTTGTTTCTCTTACCAATTCCGCTTTCAAACAATGATCGCCACAGATTAGTCCCGGTCATTTTCCTAACTATTTTTTTCTTTCTTGTAATCTGCATAATTTCATAAATGAGCTTCCGCTTCCCGAATCATAGCTATCTTTTAATTACCTACAAGTTGAATGGTTCATGAGTAAATTTCACGGGGTTTCCTATCACACGCACATTCACTTGGGATAAAGTCTGGTTAGGGTTTTATAATTCATTTTTTTTATATTTGAAACATCCGTTTAAGGGGATTTCCTTTTCTTTTCGGCGAAAAAAAAAATCGATTCTTTTTTTCACAAAATTTCTACAAGTGCCTACAAGTTAAATGATCCAAGAGTAAATAAATAACTAGAGGTTTCCTATCAAAACCACATGCACTTAGGATGAAGTGTAGCTTGGTTTTTAAAATTATTTTTTTATTTAAAACATCTGTTTAACAAAATTTTCCTTTTTTCCAGCGAAAAAAAACCAGATTTTGTATTTTACACATAATTTTATTTTTAGGGTTTTAAAAAAACATGTATGAGGAATTCTAGTCGAAATTCTAAAAATGTATCTAGTTTTAAGGCATTAACAGACGAGCGCAGATGCAGTTTCCTCGGGATATCTCTTTTGTGAGTGTTCGTCATGATATCTATACAATTGCTTGACTTGAAATTTTTACAGCATGTCGAGAAAACATATTTCTACTTTTTGAGGAATCGGAAAAGTGATATGTTACGTTTTTATAGTTTTATAACAAAAATCTCGGTCAATTTTAAAAAATCTAAATCGAGGATTTTGCATTTTACAAGTCACCACTTCCTCAAATATATATATATTTCAATTTCTGGTTCGTCAAGGGATGTATACATAATCTATGAAGTAAAACGCCACTCAATTTATAGTTTTTAAATTGTAATTTAGTTTAAACTTTTTGAACATTATAAGAGCATACAATAACATTCATGCCATGGAGACGGCTGGTGCACTTTATTTCATTTAGGGTAAAAAATTATAAAAAAACTACAAACGAAGATTTGTGAAAACTTACCCGAAGAGGGGTGTGGTATCTAACAGATAAAAAAAAAACAAGACGAGATGAAAAATTTAATGAAATACATAACTTTAGGAAAAATGTTTGAAATAACGACATTAAGAAAAGTGTATTGAAATACACCACTTTAGGAAAAGTGTATTGAAATACACGACTAAAGAAAAATTGTGAAAACTTACCTTAAGAGGTGTAGTGTCCAACAGATAAAAGAAAACACGGACCCTTGGGTGCTCAAGTGATCTTTTCTTTTCCTAGGGTACTTGCTGTCTTTAGCAAACAAGCTGATCGAGCTCCCGAAATATCCAAGCGTTCCGTTCCTATCCCGGAACTTTTTCCTTTTTCACGACATTTTTTACATGAAGTGGACTGGACAAATATTTTCCCTGCGACATAAAACGCCAAAACAACCAACAAGTAAACCCCAATAGAACAGAAACGATCACTACAGTACCTCTGTGTGGTAAAGGTGATGTACCCTTGAGGGCACTTGATTGTTTGAATTGGAAGGGATTGGGCAAGACGAGAAAAATCTTTTGTCAATTCGGAGAGATATGAGTAACCAAACACGGGGATATTCAGAAGAAAGGATATTTTCATCACCCGCATGCGATGTCTATTAATTTTTCTTTTCCTTCGTATTTAAAACATATGTCTCACAGTTAAAGAAATTATCGCCAGACTTCTTTATAATTGTTTGCATGCATTTATCACTCTTTAAAATTATTTTTCTCACTCTCTATTTTAAAGCTTTCTAACTCATATTCAAGCACTGCGTTTAATCTTTAAGGGAATGGTCCCCCCAAGTCTACATTTGTATACATTTATCACACTTTAAAAGTGATTTGTCTCATTTTTTATTTCAAACCTACGTATTCGTATTTGGAACAACGTAATGTTTAAAGAAATGGTCTCCTGAGTATGTATAAATAAATTTATAAATTTTTAAAGCAATTTTTTTATTTTTTTATTTTAGAAGTTCCTTATTTGAAATAGGTACTTTCTACTAATAGGATTATTTAATAAATTACTTAAGCTGCAAAGAAGAAAGATTAATTCAAAGGTACGTTTTATTGTGTTTCTACGTTGTGGTATACGCGGCCACAAACTAGTCATTAGAATCAGGTAAAATAATACTTTTTGCTGTGGGCTGCACGTCCTCGTACAAACAAATGGTCTTGAGACTCATTTCCACCGGTTTTCATATCGTTCTAATTTTAAATACATGCTTTCTATTTCAGTAATCACTTTTTTTTTAAAGACATTATCACATTATCATTACATTCATTACATCATTACATTCTTTCATTTCCCGCATGTATGGTGTCAAACAACATTTCTTTTCATTCGTGTTTAAAACTTGCGTTTCACCTTTCAAGAATTTATCACTCTTTAAAGTGATTTTTACCATTTTTATTTCAAAACTTTGTTTTCGAATTTAAAACATACATTTAATCTCAAAGAAATGTTCGCCATCCTCCACTTCCTTTATATACATTAATCACTCATTAAAATGATCCCTCTCTCTACTTATGTCTACTCGATGAATGTAGGTAAAATATTGTTCTGCTGTGGATTCCATCTAAGGAGGACCAAGTAAGGAGATGAGCTCGCTAAAATGGCGTAGAGTTTATCCAGTCTTATATTACCAATATGACATAAATATGCTGTCTTTCTTCGTTCGTTCAACCATCCTGGTGGTTTTCTCAACGAGGTATCTCGTCATTTAGAAAACTGATCTGATCTTGATGGATGAGATACATCGTCATTAGAAGGAAACTGACCAGATCTTGATCTCGTCTTCATAAAAAAATCGACAGTAACTTTATGGCGTTATATACTACCCTACAATAATGGACCGGACGCCAGCGGATTTGCATAAAATCCGACTACTTGTTTGGGGGTGTTTTTCGTGGTAAGGCCTGGACCTTTCCATGTTGTTCCTGGTAAATTGAACGCCGACGCCTACATGAACATTTTTAACAATCAGGTTCTTCCTACGCTCTGGCAATTTTATGGAATGGACGAATGTTACTTCCAGGACTACAACGCTCCATGTCATGTTGAAGCCTCTGTGAAGCAGTGGTATCAATATATGGATGTTTAACGTCTTCTTTGCCCTGCTCAGAATCCCGACCTAAACCCCATAGAACATTTGAGGGACGAGTTAGAGCGACGCTTACGGACCAGGGAACCACGTCCGAAATCTACAGCTAAGCTGGCTACATTCCTGCTGCAGGAATGGACACAAATACCCATAGCTGTGTATCAAAACCTTGTTGAAAATATGCTCAGAAGGCTTTCTAGTGTAATTGTAGCACGTGGGGGACCACCCTCCTATTAAAGCATGTATTCTTTCCCTTATACCATCACATCTTGCAGTCCGGTCCAATATTGTAGGGTAGTGTATCTCGTCATTACAAAACTGGTCAGATGTTGATAGTCGAGATATCTCGTCAAAACCAATTGGAGTGTTAAAAGTCACAAATGATTTCATATAGGACCTCAATAAACGATTAAGAGACAAACTATGAAGGCCCGATCTGTGTGACCCAAAGAGGAGAGATAAGGATGGTGAGCGCATCTCCATTCATGAGGTCGAGAAAGCTGTTGTGCGAGTAACTTGACATTTTTAGCCCATGCATAAACCAGGTTTGGCTTCATATCACCATGTAATGTCAGCAATCTTGGCGATACCTTCGCCTGCGTAATGTAAACATAATCGTTCTTTCGCCTTTTTGAACCAAATAAGCACAATGATAAACGTATTGTACTTATTTTATAACAAATACGGCCTTTGTAATTAAATTGACAATTTCGATTTAAAGTATTTTCTGTGCGATTTTGCGTATTTTCAACCAATATTTCATAAAAGCAAAGTTTCTTAGCATACCAGTTTTCAATATTTCACTGACTTCAATGTTTTCAAAGCAACTAGTTCTCACGAAGTCAAATAACGCAAAAAAGTGTTCACAATAACGAATAAACATTGATTATACTGTGATGTGATGCAACGGTACTTTTTAAAAAATGCTTTAAATATTAAAAATAAAGCAGATAATAAAAAAATAACACACATGTGAAATGAGTAGGGTGATCCTTTAGCTCCTCTCTCCTTGCAATGGTATGCATAACAATATGCAACAATTTTTTACTAAATTTTCTACCTTCTACGTGTTAATTTGCCGTCCCAATGCTAAATCCCATAGAGAACGTTCTCAGAATCGAGGAAGCGTCCGTTCGTCAGGTGGTCTTAATTAATTTTACTCGGACAACAACCCTGGCAACCCCTATACACTCTCTATCTTTATCTTTCCTCTAAGGTCTGACCGTTCGATGTGGAAAGAAGTTTAGTTTAGCAACCGGACACGACTGTTTTACGGTGCGTTTACATCACATTGGAATCCTTTCTAGCCCATCCTACTAAAGTACCCTCTGCGAAGCAGTGCCCTTTTAAATTCGCTTCCCTGATTAGCTTTTAGAAGCCCGTAAATTTTCATTTGACGGATTTGTTGGTTGTAAAACTCTAAACTGTAAACATGCACTGTACATTTTGCGTTACCTTATGATGCGATTCGCAGAATTTACTTCCCTGACAGGCGTTTTCATTTTAGGAATCAAGTTCTGCGTATACTCGTTAGAATAACTGTTTAAAAGCTAGATTGATTTGGTTTGCTAAACTTGTTTTGTAGATAGCAAATTTTACCTGTAAAAATATGTTTCGTTCTGCCTTATAATTCCACACATTAGATTTGAGAGGAAGGCAATTAGTGAAACAAGAAATACGTGTTGAAACAAACACGTAAGAAATCAGTCGAAGTAACAACTTTAGTGACTCTTGTACAGAAACGACTGTGAGAGGAAACACAGACAACACTAAAAAGCATTCTCATAGTAACTTAACCTAGATTAGTAATTTAGGTTTGGGCTTGTTGGGCAATTTGCTCTTAAAAAAGAAAATCATATTTCTTTCCAGCTTAAATAATTTGTTTGAATCGCTATTCAAGAGAAAGAATCTATTTCAAAATAAAAAGCCGTAAAATTTAAAAAAAAAGAGAGAAAATCATTTTAAAGAGTGATAAATGAACACAAAAGTTGGGTGACAGTTTCTTTAATGACTATATGTATATGTTTTAAATACGAATAAGAAAATTTTGAAAAAAAAATCATTTTAAAGAGTGATAAATGTATACAAATACAGTGTCAGACAACAATTTCTTTAAAGATTTACAATTGTTTTAAATACGAATAAGAAAGTTTTAGAAATAAAAAATGAGAAAATTGCTTAAAAAAGTGAGATAAATGTATACAAATGTAGAATCTGGTGACCATTTCTTTAAAGATTAAACGTATCTTTTAAAAACAAATAAGCAAGTTTTGAAATAAAAATGAGGAAAATCACTTTAAGAGTAATGAATAGAAAAGTAATCTGGTGACCATTTCTTTAAAGATTAAGCGCAATTTTTAAGTTGCGAATGAGAAATTTTTGAAATGAGAAAAATCTCTTAAGTAGTGATAAATGAACGCAAAAATATTCTTCAATGCTTAAACGCATGTTTTAAATACGAATTGAAAAAACTTTGACATCACATGCGGGCAATGAAAAGAATGAAAAATGATCAGCTCTTCAAGCAAAACAAGGCGATTGTCGAAGTAGGAAACTGTTCAAAAGAAAAAAAGGCAGGTAGGCAAGAGTCTGCGAGAGCGATTGTTTGTAAGAGGAAGCGTCCTAATGAGTGTCTGCGCAGGGCAGAGCTTGGTGAGTGGTCAGAGTTGGGCGAAGAGTCACCCACTAGAGGGCCGGCCGTTTGGCGAGAGGCTGATTGGATCATCTCTCAGACGAAAGGCGGGATTCCGGGGGAGCAGCCGGATGAGAAGCTGAAGCCGAAGATGACGAGAGGACACGCGGCCAGAGGCGGCCTTCTCTTGCTCTTGCCTCTGGTCCGAGCGAGCTGGTGGTAAGTCGCCTTCACCGGCCGTACTTCTCAAGTTACATGACATTTTGTGACAGTTACACGGGCCTGTATGACTGTGTTGAAATCATTCGTTCCGTCAGTTAACAGAAAAGACCATAGTTCTCAAGAGATGTCGTATTTACTTTAAATACTTTTAAAGTCCTTTTCGTTACCCCCCGGCGTGTCTGTAGGCTTCGTGCTGGATTGTACTCGTTTTCCGTAGATCTCAAGATGTGTAATTTTTTGTACGTCTGTGTAGAAATGATTCTTTCCGTTTGTTAACCGAAAATATCTCAAGAGATGTTATATTTAATTTAATGTCCCTTTCATTACCTGGGAATGACTGTAGGCCTTCGAGCAGGATAGTACTCTTTTTCCGTAGATTTCAAGATATGTTACTTTTGGTAAACCTGTGTTGAAATTATTCCTTCCACTAGTTAACAGAAAAGACCATAAATCTCAAGAGGCAGAATATTTACTTTTAAAATACTTTGAAGTCCTTTTTTCACTATCTTCGTACGCCTCCGTGCAGGGTTGTACTCGTTTTTCGTAGATCTCAACATATGTACATTTTTGCACGTACATATGTTGAAATCATTCTTTTCGTTAGTGAACAGAAGATACTGTTGATTTTAAGGAGGTTTAACATTTACTTCAAATACTTTGAAGTTCTTTTAACTATCTCCTGTGTATCTGTAAGCCTTCCTGTAGAACTGTACTCATTTTCGGTAGATATCAATATATGTCCTTTGTGAACGTCTGTCTTGTAATTGTTCTTTCCTTAGGTTAACAACAGGTAAATCTCAAGAGGCGTAATATTTACTTTTAAAATACTTAGAAGTTCTTATCACTATCTCTGTGCGTTTTCGTCCAGGATTGTACTCGTTTTTCCGTAGGTCTCAAGAGATGTCATTTTTGGTGATAACTTTAAAACCTTTCAGCCATCAAACGAAAACATCATTTCTGTATGGCTTCGTAGAGGATTATATCTTCACTTTCCGTAGATGGCAAAATATGTTTTCTTAAAATACTTTGAAATCCTTTACGCGATTTCACGCGAACCTGTAGAGGATTGTATTCACTTTCTGTAGATCTCCAAATATGAAAATTTGATGTTAAATGCTTTTAATTTTTTTACCGCCTTCCTACATGATTGTACTTGTTTGCCTTATGTCTCAATATGTTTAATTTGTAGTCGTATTTCTTTTTAAGTCCTTCTACGTTATCCGACGGACACAACATTTCCGTATGTCTTCGTCGAGGATTATACTCATTTTACGCAGGCCTCAAAAGATGCAATATTTAGTTGTAATACTTTATACACGTAATATTTCTAAATATGGCATTGTATGACAGCTGTAAATTTGAATTCTTGAAAGCTTTCACTCCATTAGTTCCTGTAAACGACGGATGTAGGATATTAACCATTTTCCGTAGATTGATTAGTATTAATTTTAAGTTTAATGATTTTTAAGTTTTTTAGACCTTTTGCATGGATGCGCGCGCGCGCGCGCGCGCGCTTCAGAGCACCTACTTAGAGGATTGTACTAATTTTCTGTAGAGCTGAAGAAGCGTAATTTTTTATTCTACGGCCATTGTATTGACTTCTGGTTAAATCCCTTATGCCGAGTTGAAAATCTTCTTTTCTTTAGTTACCAGCAAACGATCGTTCATATAGGATAAAACTAATTTTCGTTGCTATAATACCGTAGTTTCTATAATTTTTTGCATTTTTTAGTTTAATGTCATTGTCAGTCAGTTATAATGTTGAGTTCTAGAAATTATTCTTTTCGTTAATTCATAGAAGTGACTCATAATATAGAGAACTATACTGAGTTATATCTCTGAAGAGAAACTTTTTAGTTAAACGGTTTTGTATGACAGCTGTAAAGTTCAGTCGCTGAGAATATTTTCTTTCCGTTAGTAATATCGATAATACTCGGTATTCCTTTGATCTAAAAAGTTGTATCTTTTAGACATACAGCAATCACATATCAGCTGAGTCCTTGTTGAACTATATTGAAAATTTTTCTTCTGTTAATTTCCAGCAAATGACTCATATATAGGATATCCAGTTTCAGTTGAGCTGAAGAACTATTAGTTTATGTAAAACTTTCAAGTCCTGTAACACATGGATCGACATAACGTGTATGTATCGATTCACGTATATTTATACTAATTTTCCGAGGTTATCAAATGCTATAATTTTGTTATACAAGTATGACAGATCTAAAGTTTTGAATAATCCAGATTTCAGTAGATATTAACAGCTTAACCTTCATAAAGAATTTACTCACTTTCTGTAGAGTATTGTTATGATGGCTGTTAATTATAGCATTTCTGTCTTCCTTCTGTTAATACTAAGTTCCCGTAGATCTGAAGAGTTATAATGTAAGTCCTTTAACTCACTGATGTAATTATAGTACTTCTCTATCGCTTCTATAAGATATCTATACTCTGCATAATACTCAGATACCATAGATCTGAAGACATAATTTTAGTTTTAAAATTAAGTCCGTTAACTAACACTGATCATCATGCTTCTACATCACCTCATATAACAGAGATTCAGTATACCTATAATCTTTGAAATTGATATAATGGATGATACTAGTGCCTAGTACTCAATTTAAATTACGCTTTCAGTTAGTTACCGTTCACATAGGATTATACTCAGTTCCTGTAAATCTGAGGAGTTATAAATTATAGTTTTTTTTCAGAACTTTAACACACTAATATGGATATGACATTTCTGTGTGTTCGTTCAAACAAGATATCATACTAGTTGTATAGCATTGTATGATAGCTGTAAGGTTAAGTCCTTGGCACTGTACTCATATTATTATTTCTATCAATTGCAAGCAAAAGAACGCTTACATAGGATTATACTTAGTCTCCGAAGACCAAAAAAAAATAAGCTGTAATTTTTCATTTTACAGAATTATGACAGCTATAAAGTTGAGTTCTTATTACTTATCAAAATCGTTCTTTTACTACTTACCAATAAATGACTTCTCGTATAGGATTATACCTAGTCCCCGAAGACCGAAAATAGCTAGAAAATATCATTTTACAGCAGGGCTCGAAATACCCGGGTGCACATGAAAATATAACTGTGCACCTAATTTTTTCCCACTGTACATAACTGTGCACCTAATTTAAAATCTTAAGTGCACCTTGTGCACCTGTATTAAAAAATCTATTTCGAGGCCTGTTTTACAGAATTATAACAGCTATAAAATTGGGTCCTTAGTACTTATCGAAATCGTTCCTTCTATTACTTACCGGCAAACGTCCACTGAATCCTTTTACTTAAAAGTATTAAAATTCCACAATAATTATTTGAGAGATTCGTCGCTCTTTGTAGTGTATAAACGTAAAGACGTGATGACAATATTGCTTGACAAAGTAAATTGATTTCAAATATATCTGAATAATTATTACATTACGTGTCGAATAGAATTTAGCCATTTGGTCTGTTTTTATTAGTTCTGGGTCTTAACTTCTGAAACGCTTTGGAATTAATAAAAAGTTACCCATGTCTTTTACAAGAGTTAACAGTCCTTAAAGTTCCAGCAGTTGTGTTCATGCTTGAAACATTGGCTTTAAGCTGAGAAATTAACAAAGAAATAAATTTTTCAATAGAAATAGCTAACAGTTTGAGTAGATGTGAAGAGCTATAATTTATATTTACCATGACAGAATGGATCATTAGTGCTACGTACTGGCATTTATTAGTTATCATTGAATAAATTCAGAATAACTTCTAAATTGTTAAAAAAAATTGTTGCATATTTTCTTCGAAGCATAATATCTTTATGTTGGTTCACACACAAGTAAGTGAATACTTGGAGCATTCACTTACAACAGAGTAGTGAACGAAATTCTAGTGTCAAAAATAAAAGCGTAGAATGTATTTTAAAGCTACAAAAAAAACGATAGATTTTAACTTTATTATTAACGATAAGTTTGCAAGTAAGTTAAGTTAATAAGTAGAGTATAGAGACGAAGATAACAACGGTATTTCAAAAAGAGTAATTTTTGTGTTTCAGTTAAGTGTGTTAAGCTGATATAAGTAGAGTATAGAGTGTTAAGTTTGTTAGTAGAATACAGAGACGGAGACAACAACGGGTTACTTCAAAAAGAGCAATTTTTGTATTTCAGTTAAGTGTGTTAAGTTAGTGTAACTGTGTTAAGCTATTGAGTATTGGGACGGGGATAGTAAAGGGTTATTTAAAAAAGAGTAATTTTTGTATCTCAATTGTTTTCGCATATCGGAGTCTAATTTGACAGTACTCTTCTATAATTCAATACTTGATGTTATTTTATACGGATTAATTCATGTGTAAGATGCGTATTCATTAAAATCAAAATCATGAAGTTTGATCGTTAATAAGATATATTAATATTTCTCAGAGTATGAGGTTGATTGTTAATGGCGTCTTATAACGCAAGGACCATATTTGGCCAAGTTGCTCCAAACACAAGACAGATAAAACAATGAGGGGGGAAGAAAGAGCAGAAAGAAGAAGGGTAAAAATAAGAGAGGGAAGATCACTCTCTCTTGTACCCTAGGGTTGTGATACCCATACACACCTAAAGATATGTCCCTTAGGGCCGGAGAATGAGGATTGGGATGGTTTGGTTTTAGAATGCAGGGCCATATTTGGCCAAGCTAAGCCAAGCACAAGACAGACAAAACAATGAGGAAGGAAGAAAGAGCAAAAATAAGGGTAAAAATAAGAGAGGGAAGATCACTCTCTCTTGTACCCTAGGGTTGTGATACCCATACACACCTAAAGATATGTCCCTTAGGGCCGGAGAATGAGGATTGGGATGGTTTGGTTTTAGAATGCAGGGCCATATTTGGCCAAGCTAAGCCAAGCACAAGACAGACAAAACAATGAGGAAGGAAGAAAGAGCAAAAATAAGGGTAAAAATAAGAGAGGGAAGATCACTCTCTCTTGTACCCTAGGGTTGTGATACCCATACACACCTAAAGATATGTCCCTTAGGGCCGGAGAATGAGGATTGGGATGGTTTGGTTTTAGAATGCAGGGCCATATTTGGCCAAGCTAAGCCAAGCACAAGACAGACAAAACAATGAGGAAGGAAGAAAGAGCAAAAATAAGGGTAAAAATAAGAGAGGGAAGATCTCTCTCCCTCTCTCTCTCTCTCTCTTGTACCTCGGAGTTGTGATAGAAATACACACCTAAATATCTGTCCCGTAGGGCCAGAGAATGAGGATTTGTGTGGTTTGGTTATAGGTCGTAGAGCCATATTTGTGTGGTAAACTAAGACAAACAAAACACAGACAACAACTAGTGGATATGCACACACAAGTAAAGCTTTATTGACACGAAAGATAGAAATACGTACAGGAGAAGGAATCGAACCAGTGCTGCCTACAGCTCGCATGTTTCTAGCTTAGTGGGCGAAAGCCACTGAGCCAAGACGACCCCAAAATATTTAACCCTCCAAGTGGTTTCAACGAGATATCTCGTCCATCAAAATCTGACTAATTTTGCTACTGACGAGGTATATCGTCATCAAGATACTGTCCATTCTTTTTTGATGACAAGATCAAGATCTGGTCAGATTTATTCTAATGACGAGGTATCTCGTCTATCAAGAAACTGCCGATTCTTTAATCATGACAAGATCAAGATCTGGTCAGATTTATTCTAATGACGGGGTATCTCGTCTATCAAGATCTGCTAATTGTTTTCTAATGACGAGGAACCTTGGCAAGGCAATAACCAGGAAGATAAAGGTGTTGCAGTAGCATCGAATTCAAGTCTTTCAATGTTTTTCTTTTATTGTAAAATTGATAAAAACCCACACAAAGGTTATTCATAAAAAGTATTTTGAAAAGAACCATGGTTATATTTACAGAAAATGACTAGAGAATTTGTACAAAGTTTGTATGTATCATTTTGCACGTGTATGAAACTGTAAAATAGTATGGTATGACTAACAGAACGCGAACAAAATATTAATTACTTCTTCAATTGACAGTAGCTATATCTACGATAAATTCTAAAATCATTTTTAGTTGACTCTACATTTAAAGTTTACACATTTTAACTATTCACCTATATTTTTCTAGCACTGAATACAAAACTGAACACGTACTGAAATTCGTAATAAAGTGTGTTTTCTATCTCAGCCGACTATTTGATTCTTTGTGTAAATCTCTAAATCATGATAAATTGCGTTACTTTCATTACTGAATGTTTAGTTTAATTTAGAGATACTCATTTAAGTAAAGAATCATGTGGTATTTCTTGAGTGAAGATACTGTGGAACACAAATATCTAACATCAAAATTATCTGCATTTTGAAGATCGCTTCAAGATGATTATAAATATTTTTAGTAAGTTAAGAAGATTCCAGCAAATGGAATCGAATGTTAAAGTCATATTAAACTAATATTCCAAAGAAATGAATCAAATGTTACCATCCTAGCATGCTGAGAAGATTGCAACGAAATTAATCAAATGTTAGAATCATAATAAGATATGGTTCCAGCAAATAAATCAACTGTTAGAATCATTGTAAGCTAGTGATTGCACATTGACTCCAGTGAAAGTAATTAAATATAAGAATCATATTAAGTTAAGATTCCAGCGAAAAGAATCAAATGTTTGAATCATTGTAAGTTAAGGTTCCAGCGAAAGGAAATTAATATTAGAATCATGGTAAACTAAGATTCTATCGAAATGAATCAAGTGTTACCATCCTACTAAGCTAAGAAGTTTCCAGCGAAAGGAATCAAATGATTAAATCATGGTAAGCTAAGATTTCAATGAAAGGAATCAAATGTTAGAATAATTGTAAGATTAGAAGGTTAAAGCGGAAAGTATCAAACGTTTGAATCATATTAAACTGAAGTTCCAGTGAAAGGAATCAAATGTAATAATCATAATAAGTCAAGAAGGTTTCAGCAAAGGGAATCAAATGTAATAATCATAATTAGTCAAGAAGGTTTCAGCAAAGGGAATCAAATGTGTTACAAACAAGTGCAATCAATCAGAAAATGTTTGGTAACTATTAAATTCATACCCCTTTAAAGGGCACTATGCTAAAAATGGTTTTTGAACAAAAAAAGTTATAGTTATAGACCTATCATCTCAATGACAACAAAAAAAATCGGAAAAGGGGAGCATAGTCTTTATCCGAGGCAGGCAAGCCGTTCCGTAATATCACTGAGCGACTTTAGACGGGATTACTTATTTTGTAGTTTTTTAACTGTTTTCATTGGTTGGTTGATTTAAAACATATAATACTTGACCAAGCTGCGTTAAACACAAAACATACAAAGACAAGTGATATACATTTCCATAGATGGAAAATTTTATTGATACTAAGAGAAATATGCCTAGAGTGAGATTTACCTAACATTTACGGTTAAAAGTCGTCGATTTTTCTTTGTTTTCTTGATAATTCTTCTTCTTGGTCATCAACTTTCTTAGAATTTTAATTTTCTGTTCTTATAGGAGTCATGTCTTTCTTTTTTTTTATTGTGTCACTCTGTTTTCTTTAATTCAATACAAGAAATCTTAAATAAGCCATCTGCACTGGTTTGTTTGTTCTACAGTTTAAAAGGTTTATAATTCACTATGAGAGTATAATCAGTTTATGTTTGGTAATCAGGTTGTCAATATTAATGTTACAATAGGCATCAAAAGTGACCATATTAGTTGATATGAGAACAGAAATATCAACTACCAGTAGCGTAGATAGAATTTCGTTTCGTACGGAGCCCAAAGCTAGAAATACAATTAAGGGTATAAAAAATAAATGCATGCCAAAGATCTCAATTTTTATTAAGCTTTTAAAATATTTGGCTGTCTTTACTTTATATTTGGCCGCAGAGAAAACTTTAAAATAAGGGTATAACTAATAAGCGTAGATGGCTATAAGCAAGGGATACTCATTGCGATTATAGAAATTGGTGTCTACTTTATGTTTGGTCGTAGAGAAAACTTTTAAATAAGGATATAAACAATGAGCATGGATCGTCGTAATGGCGAAGAGTCTTCTCTGATTCATCCTAGCACACAAATCATCTTTAATAATTGTGTTCAAATATTCATAATGATATGTATATATCATTAGGCTAGCATTACTGAAATTATTTTGTTTTGATGTAGCAAAATGGTATAGAAATGCCTTCGCATCCCTTAATACGGTGTGTGCTGGCTCTTTGGAGGACTCTGATTTCCATTAATGAAAATAGTACAGTATGCCGTTCGATATATCGTGCTACCTAAGGTACCAAAAAATGGGATACGTCAAGGATAGAAATCTAGGGAGAGTCGAGAGAAACTCTCAATTTATTTGAAATAAACACAAATGATACATTAAATTACGCACATTTTTATTAAAATTATGTAAAACTACGATTTTAAAATAAATTGATGTTTTAATTTTTTAAAGTGGTACGAAATACGACAGAGAAACATTTTTAAGGAGAAATTATAACTTGTCCTTTTAAGGATTGCGTCTTAGTCGTTTCACCAAATCAGTATAGGATTACTTTTTCACACAAATTACCCATGAAAAACCTCAACTTTCCTATCTTGACGATGTCTTAGATGTCCCTATAGAATTTTAGAACATGACAGAAGGTCCCACAGGTAGTTGAATTTACGTCGCATTGGAACAACACAATGGTTCAATTGGCGACTGTCCGGGATCAATCCGGGAGGTAAAGATCTGAGGAGGACACCTAGTAATTTTGAACCACCGAATACAGTCCGGAAAAGTTTGAGTATGCCAAAAGGTAGACCCGAAGCATTCGGACATTTCTTCACCTTGAAATATTTCGGGTCTACCGCACTCTGCACAGACACCTGTACCAAGTTGTGGCCGGGCGTGCCGCTTACAGGGTTAAGAACAAATTGGTTGGTTGATTTTGGGTTTTATGGTGCAAAGGCCATATTTGGCCAAGCTGCGCCAAATACAAAGAACAACGAGGGAGGAAAAGTAGCAAAAAGAGTAGGTGAATGTAAAACAGAAGGGAGATGGGATGGGTTTTACGGCGAAAGGGCAATATTTGGCCATGCTGTGCCAAACACAAACCAGACAACATCAAATAATGGATAAGGAAAGTTTTCCTAACACAGAAGGGAGAAATACACTCAGAGAGGAATCAAACCTATCCCGCCTACCACTACATTATTGGAATATAGATATTTTTTGAGCTGTCTATCATTACTGAAAAAGTCTCACATTTACATATCGGATAAAACCAATTCACCCTCCCAAGTTTCGTGAATTTCGGCAAAAGGGCGAATCGTTTTTATTTCGCAAATCACCCTCGTGGGGTAACAGTGGCCCGCGGGCCGCAAATCGAGCTCACCGTTCCAGGCAGCAACGGAACAGTTGACGCAAGACTCGAGTTTTCATTCCAATCCATCGGAGTACTTCTCGAGTGGTCACTTCTCTGGTGAGTTGGGGATCCGAGAACCACTCGTACCAAGCAGGACGTGACTGAGTGGCCTTCTCCGAATCCCTAATTATCTCATTCCAAGTCCGCTTTTATTTCACTTCGCTGGAATTCTCCCGATGCGCTGCACCGGCAGATAAATATGCTTCACCAATTCTCCTCTCTGGTCCCACTCCAGCCTCCGCTTGCCTCCAAAATCCGGAATTGATTTGTCCGTAAAAAGACGTTTCTGAACTTGTCAACTGTTATGGGAATTGTAGTTTGGCTGAGGATCAATCTGGCGCGTGTGTCCTTGTTTCAGTGTTTAATTTGACACAACTGAATGAATCGAGTGCAATTACTATATCCTCCTATACCTATTAGTTCTCGCCAGGGCACAGCTAGGAAGGGATGTTTGTGCGGTATGTCGGTGGTGGGAGTTGAATTAACCTCGCACAGAATTAACCTAACACAACGGGTTATTGGTGATGGTACGGGATCAATCTTTCTGCTAGTGCGGTGTAGGAGTTTGGAGAGTGAGGTAAAGCTCAGGTTTTCTCTGACAGTGGTTCATAATTACGTGGTATTGTCTTCAGTCCTTTGTCTGGGGGAGGTGGAAGGTTAACCCCGGACCATCGCCAATCGCTGTAATGCTCCAGTGTGACGTTGATATGATACGACTACCTATTGAGAACAATCCCGGAAAAAAATATTTCCATAAAGTTGAATGAATTAGGTAGGTATTTTAATTAACGTTGCAATTGAGAAATACAACTGGCTATTGACGACGGTTCCGGATCAATCCCCAAGGCAAAAATCCAATGACATCTCGTAATTTCGAACCATTGTCAGATGACGAGTTCAAAACCTGAGCTGTTTCTGTCCGGAGGACGGTGTTCGGTATTTTTTTAATAACGTCGTATTAAAGCAACACAACGGGCTATTGACGACGATCCGGGATCAATTCCAAAGGGAAAGAAGCGAGGACAACACCACGTCATTTTGAACCACGGTCAGTCCGGAGGACAGTAAATTATTTCTAGGTAGGAATTTTAACTAATTACGCAGTGTGGAGCAAAGAACGGGCTATTGGTGATGGTCAGGAATCAATACCCAGAGAAAAGATAATGAGAACACCACTTAATTTTGAACAACGGTCACATGATGAGATAACATCTGAGCAAGCACCCCACTCTCCAAACATATTTCTAGATAATTGGTAATGGATCAATGGGGTAATAAATGTAACGGTCATGGTAATGGTAATGATAATTTTAGTTAACGTCGTACTAGAGCAACACAACGGGCTATTGACGACGGTCCGGGATCAGTTCCTTAAGAGAAAGATCCGAAGACAACACCTCGTAATTTTGAACCACGGTCAGATGACGAAGCAACACCTGAGCTGGCACCCCACTCTCCAAACTTCCACGCCAACCCAACGTGAGGACTTTCGGCCACGACAGATTTAAGGTGCACCAGCCGCCTCTACACCATACGCTTACAAACATCCATGCCCGAACCCGGATTCGAACCAGGAAATTTCCCACCTAGAGGCTAACACCTTAACCACTATTGTGGTTGGTCGGCATATATTTCTAGAAGAAAATGTCCGAATAATTCGGTATATCGTTTGGCGTGCTGGAAATTTTCCGGGCTGATTTCTTAATTTTCTTAGCTGCGACACTGCTTGGAGGATTTTAAAGTGCATACAAGATAATGATAATAAAACTAATTAGATAATTAATTAGGTAATTTTTTTATTTACCGTCGTACTAGGGCAACACAACGGGCTATTGACGACGGTCCGGGATCATTCCCCTAAGGGAAAGATCGAGGACAACACCACGTCATTTTGATTACATAATTATAAAGCTTGCAGAGAGAGAGAGACAAACTGACTGAATTTTAACAAGATAATTTTGCTGAAGATATAAATTTGCAGTTGAATTGTAGGTCCACACCCCATACAGCAAGCAGCTTTTGAACGTAAAAAGACGTTTCTGATCTTGTCAACTGTTACTGAAATTGTAGTTTGGCTGAGGATCAATTTGGCGTGGGTCCCGGTTTCAGTGTTTAGTTTGACGCAGCTGAATGAATAGAGATGCAATTACTATTCATACGATTATTAATTTCAAGGGGCATATTACAACATACAAAATATGCGAGTTTGAAACTCGATCCAACCCAAGAAGGTCGTGTACGAGAGGGCAAGTTAAATCTGTCGTGGCACAAAATTCTTCACATTTACACGGTGTGGAAGTTTCGAAAGTGGGGTTGAAGCTCAGGTGTTGTCCTTTAATATTTCCCTTTGATATTCGTGAGGTGCCAGCTCAGTATTGGTTATGGTAATTTTTAGTTAACGTCGTACTAGAGCAACACAACGGGCTATTGACGATGGTCCGGGATCAGTCCATTAAGGGAAAGACCCGAGGACAACACCTCGTAATTTTGAACCACGGTCAGATGACGAAGCAACACCTGAGCTGACATCCCACTCGCCAAACTTCCACACCAACTCAACGTGAGGACTTACGGCCACGACAGATTTAAGGTGCACCAGCCGCCTCTACACCATACGCCTACAAACATCCATGTCGAATACTTGGGATGAATACGATAATGATATGAATTAATTAGTAACAATTAATTAGTAGCGCCTGGAACAACACGACATGCTATTGGTGACAGTCCGGGATCAGTTTCCAAGGGAATGATTCGTGGACAACACCATGTAATTTTAACCACGGTCAGATCACGAAGCAACACCTGAACTGGCACACCAATTTCTAAATCTTTAGTGGTCGAATACTTGAGATTAATACTTATTCGAATGCTTGGTAAGGATACTTCGTTAATCCTATACTTTCTATGAAGGATACTTTTGTATATGCCGACCAACCTGTATAGTGATTAAGGTGTTAGCCTCTAGATAGGTTCCTGGTTCGAATCCGGGTCTGGGCATGGATGTTTGTAAGCGTTTGCTGTAGAGGCAGCTGGTGCATTTTAAATCTGTCGTGGCCGAAAGTCCTCACGTTGGTTGGGGTGGAAGTTTGGAGAGTGGAGTGCCAGCTCAGGTGTTGCTTTGTCATCTGATCGTGGTTCTAAATTACGAGGTGTTGTCCTCGGCTCTTTCCCTTAAGGGATTGATCCCGGACTGTCGTCATTAGCTCTTTGTGTTGCTCTAGTACGACGTTAATAAAAATTACCATTACCATTAGTGTATAGTCAAATTGTGGCTGGCGCGGCGTTGCCCGTGCACAGTCACGGGTAACGCCGAGATGTAAGGTATTAATCTGGTGTAAGATTTTCCGCAAATTTCAAATCCGTTGAAATTTTCAATCTATTTTTAACGATTCCAATTTTATGTAAACGAACTTCCTAATCCCAGTCAATATGTTTTTTAATATTTTGTTTTCATTTGCTCAAATGGAATAAGGCAAGAAATGTAATCTGTTTCTTTCTTTTTCCTTAACGCGAAGGTCAGAAGGTACAATCTGTTTATTTTTGGAAAGAAAAAGTTCACGGTGAATTCACAATCTGTCTTGCGAAAATACAACAGATATATTCAATTTAAAAATTATTTATTTAAAGAAAATCCTATTTTTAGGTATCGAACAAAAGTAAAATTTTCCGCAGATTTCAAATCCGTTGAAATTTTACTCTATCTTTAACGGTTTAGGAGACAGAAAAAAGAACTAAGTGACTCCAGTTAAAAGATTATTTGTTTTTATCATCTGGCCGGAAAATCATTCCTTCGCTCAAAATCAAAAGGAAAACGAAAAAATAAATAAATTTTGAATCTCATCTATTTTATCCACACCTCATATAGCAGGTGTTGCTTCTATGCTGTCGCATTCAATAATGATAAATTTCGTTAAATTAATTTTAAAATGTTATAGATTAAATTTTAAAATTCGCCTCGACCCTAAAATTGCAAATAATTCGTACTACCTGTGTGCCAAATCCCATTACTGTAAGTGCCATAGATTCGTCAGGACTTTGATCACAAGAACACAAACAAAAAAAAAACATTTCGTTTTATAATATTAGAGACACACTACTATTTGTGAAAATTGCAACACTATGAAAGAATCATCAGAAAAATAAATTAAATTTATTATTTTTATTTTATATTAAAAACATTCGTCATCTCCTGTTCTACAATAGCAGTTGCAACATCTTCAACTTGTTGCTCACTGACTGTTCTACGTCCCCGGCCTGGTTGCCCGTGCTAGAGTTCCAGTAGTTTCAAATCGTTCAATCATGTTTCGTACGTTTGTTATGCTCATCGGAGTCCTTTTCGTATCTTCTTCAACTACCGCAATTCACGAATTATATTAAACTATTACATTCGAACACAACATCGAAAAGTATCGAATACTTTTAAATTCGAATACCTCCCATTTCCATAAATAAAAAAAGTTGAGGTGTAAGAGCAAAACGTAAGCGCAAAATACGAAAAGAAATTCAAGCACTTTTTATTATCCGTCGTGCTTCAATTCCTTTCATTTTGGAACTTTACTTTCCAAAGTGCAAACCACAATGCACAAAAATATTTACCTGCTATATTGGTAACCCCGTTTTTTCTCCTTCAATTCCATTGCTTTTCCCCGTTTTTTATATCTCCTGTTCCCCCGATTCTGAATCCCCTTTTACTGATTCCCCTCCCGCTGTTTCCTTCCCCTCTTTTCCACGTTGAGTGGTTGGAATTACGGAACGATTGAAGATGAGTTATTATGGAATACCAAATTCGAAAAAGAGGAAAGCTATTTGTTGCGTCAAGGGGCAGTGCTTGGGGCTTTAAAATCAACCGCTCAATGTAATCAAATTCGGAGAAATGGATTCACATAAATTTCATATTGTATAATTACCAGTTAAATAAATCCACCGTTAGATGTCAAATTCGCAGGGAGTGATTCAAATGAATTTAATATTGTAAAATCACCAGTTTATAAAATCCGCCGTTAACTGTAATGAAATTTCCGGAAATGGATTGAAATTAGTTTAGATTGTAAAATCACCAGGATAATAAAATCCACTTAAAAGTGCAATGAAATTCCCAGAAATGAATTGAAAGGAATTTAATATTGTAGTATCACCAGTAAATAAAATCGGTCTTATACATAGTGTGTAATGAAATTTTTAGAAATAGATTGAAAAGAATTTAATATTGTAAAACTACCAGTTAAATAAATCATTCGTTAAATGTAATCAAATTCCCACAAGTGTAGTTAAACGAGTTGAGTTAAATGGTACAAAACCAATAGCTATTATAATCAGCCTTTTTTTCATACAGTAACTTATATGCATATCCCGCTTCTAGAAAAAAATGTGGAATGCATCACCATTTCTTCGAATCTAAAAGCGCAATGCTTCGTATTCAGAGAAACTGTAATGAAAATTACGGAAAACAGCATTACAATAGAATTATTATGTAACACGGACACTTGGTTTATCGGAGCTCATATAATCGTGTTTCTACCATTGATGAAATACAAGCAAATCCGAAGTTCATTCAATTTATTTCATTCGATTTTAAGACTAGGTAGAGAGAGAGAGAGAGAAATATTTTTTTATGAAAGCGAAGTACACTTCTTCGAGGAAACTGTTATGGACCTGTGCTTTTGAACTAATAGCATATAATATCTATACCCTTGTTCATCAATATTTTTGAAATTTCTCTCAGCACTACCATTTTTATCTGGACAAAGTCCTGAAAACTAGTAACATCGATCCACCGATTAATCCAACCAAGATCTTCTTGTTCAAGAACAGAAAATTAATACTATTCTCTTATTGGAATCCATTGTCTAATTGAAACAATTTACTGTACTATTTCTAAAAGCATTTTAAATTAATGTTTCAAATAAAATCCCTCATAGTTTAATGCTACGTTACTTTTCTATTCAAAACCCTACCGGATTCCAAAAGTACCAACTCTCAGGGGGCACATCTCCTTTAAACATGTACTGCTTCACGTTACTGTGATCTCTTCGTTTCCCATGGGAATTACTCTCTTTAGTAAACACAGATTGCGCTCCCGGGATCGGACCATCCCCAATAGCCTGTTGTGTTGCTCCAGTACGACATTAATTAAAATACCTACCTACCCGGGAAACACAAACTTTTCCTGCTTTCATCCCACTACTCTCTTTCCCAAATCACTTTTTGTTTCCCCTTTAATGACAATATTTTCTTCAGTTTGGCGCAACTTAGCAACACATGGCTCTTGGTCCATTGAACGCCAAACCACCCAACCTAAAAGCACCAACCTCTCGGTAATACGAAAAATCAACTAATTGGAATTGTCAAATGCAGAGATCGATCCAGTAATACACATTCCATTGTCTTTTAACCCTCTGAGGGGTTCAAGCGCATAGTTCTACTTTACATGACTTCTATTTATTTTCAAACTTCTTCACTAATAGAATCTTTCCAAATGATTCTATTCTAAGGAAAATAAATATACTAATTCCAAAGGGTTATATTTTAAGGAAAGAAGCAATATATAAAATATTTCAAATGGATTGTATTCTAAGGGAAAAGGGCCAATAGAATTTTTTCTAATGATTCCTTTGCAAAGAAAAGGACCATCATAATCATTCAAAAAGTTGGTTGGTTATTTTGGGGTCTCGTGGCGATAAAGGTATATTTGACCGAGCTGTGTCAAACGCAAGACAACGAGGGAGGAAAAAAGCAGAAGGATAGACGAGGGTAAAACAGAAGGGTGGACAGATCACTCGAGTATTTGGGGGATGTGATGTCCGTATACACCTAAAGAAGATGTGCCCCTGAGGGAGCATTCGAAAGGATTCCAGTCTATGAGGAAAATACCAACAGAAACTTTTCAACAAATTCTACTCAAAGGAAATGACCATTAGATTATTTCCAAAAGATTATTTTCCATTTAACCCTCCTGGTGGTTTATCCTCGAATCGGAAACTACCCAGTAATAACCAGCTTCTGGGGTAGAAACCTGTTGCAAACCGTAATCAGTTCTGGGAAAGAGACAGTTTGTTTTTCCTACTTGAATCTCCATCCCCCTTGGATAAATAGGGAAGCTTTGTCTCAATGACGTATCTCGTCCTTAGCAAAATTAACCAGATATTAAACTAGATATCTCGTCAAAACACATGGGGGTTAAAGGACCCCTAGACTCTGTCGAAAAAACTCTTATTCTTGAGAAAGGACCAAACTTTTTTCTAGAGGCTGAAAAAATCCATGATTTCTATCAACCTATAGGTGTGGTTATTTAGTCCTTAAGTGTATTGTTGAATAATATCAATACTACTAAACTACACGGAAGTGACGCTTAGAGGGTTAAATTACTGTTTCAAACAAACTCTTGTATAATGCCTCATTATATTTCTATTGAACGCGCTACCGGACACCTTTAAATGCCAGCCACTAGGAAATTTCCATGCCCGTATCAACAAAAGAAGATAGAAATGAATAAAGTCATTAAAATTTCCAAATGTAAAGTTGCGATCCAGTATTAAACATTCCGTTGTCTTTGAAATATATAGCATTCATTAAATCAACCTAAGCAATAAGACGTGAAAAATAGGAGTCTGGAAACAGGTATTGAGCTTCTTGTCATAGATATATTCTCTTTTTTTTGCTTATATAGATATAGATAAGCGAAAGAAGATAATAATTAGATGGAAATTCAGAATGCAAAAGTACTAAATACTTAAAAGTATTCGTTGTTCTTTCTTGTATTTTCGAATACAGTAATATTTATCAAAATTATACGAATACCAAAATATTCGTCCCAAGTATTCTAATATCAAATTTTTCATCCCAAGTATTAGAGTAATGAAGTTTCATTGAAAGTATTCATTTTTATTATTCGAATTAAGAAAGTTTCATAAAAAAATATTCATCCATATTATTCCAATAACGAAGTTTCATTACAGTATTCATCCCAAGTATTCGAATAAAGCAATCATACCAAGTATTAGAATAATAAAGTTTCTTCCAAAGTATTCGAAAAATAGAGTTTCATCCAAAGTATTCATTCAAAGTATTCGAATAATAAAGCAATCATACCAAGTATTCGAATCATGAAGTTTCGTCCAAAGTATTCATCCCCATTATTTGAATACCAAATATATAATAAGCATTATATCTTATAATCCCAGTAATTCGTATTATTGATTAATCGGTTTTGTATACTATTATAATACTTATTCGATGCTTAAAATTAGTCGAATTCCAAAAAATTGATTATTAAAATAACTGAAAAATAACTGACTTTTGAACTCTAAGAAAAGATCTGTCAAAAAATGTATTGAAATTTAATTTTACGAAACGGTAATCTGGAAAATAATTTAATAGTATGGGATTGGATCCACCGCCGATTTTTGAACACAAAGCAGACTCAATTCTCTCGCAACTTTATAACTGCTTGAAATAAAAAGAGACAAGAGGCTATAGAGTCACTTTCAGAATCTCTAAGTAGTCACAGTGGGGGACAAAATGATTTGTGACCAGAAAGCTCATTAGTATGGCGAACGTGAACCAGAAAGTGAAATGTCCTGCAGTTTCTTATTTATACATTAGACAATCCTCCAAGTAATGCATGTTGTGGCCTTTATAGCTCCCAAATTCATTCAAGTTTATATCCACCAGCTAAGACTTAGAGGAATAAAGTTTAATGGCATCATATATTCGATCGACAATGTATGAAGGTTGTTGTTTTGAATGAAATTTGTAATTTGACCAACAAAGTTAACAGGTTGATTTTAAACTCATGGGACAAACTTCAAGGGTGTTAGATAACGCACTAAAAGAATATGTAATTACAATAAGAATATGAATATGCAATTTGTATAGCAATGTATGGGAAGAAGTGACTAGTTTTGGCACAAACACAAGAATTGCGCGGGTAGGTATGTAGGTATTTTAATTAACGTCGCACTAGAGCCACACATTGGGCTATTGGTGACGGTCCGGGATCAATCTCCTAAGGGAAAGATTTGAGTATAACATCACGTAATTTTGAACCACGGTCTGATGACGAGATAACACCTGAGTTGGCATCCCACTCTCCAAACTTCCCCACCAAAGTGAGGACAGTTGAGGCCGCAACAGATTTAATGTGCACCAGCCCTTTTTGTATATGACGGTCTTTGGCTGGATTTGAACTCACAACCCTTCGGTTGTTAATCCGTTACTCTGCTAAACGGGCTACCGCGGCACAAGAATAAAAGAGAAATAAATCAAAAGAAATTTAGATGGGATGGTAATGGTAATTGTTAATTAACGTCGTACTAGAGCAACACAACGGGCTATATACGACGGTGGTTATTTTAGAATTACTTAATTTACAGTGAATTTTTTTACACAAACTGCTCAAAAGTGCCATCACCAACATTACTACAAGCTTGAAAGTGGAAAACTTGTGAAAACATCTTTCAAGAGCTGGGTTCCAGCAAAGGAACGGTTGTTCAAGTTCACCAAGCCAAACAGTTCTCCCTTGCAGTGAAAAAGTCCATCAATCCATGCATTGGGAATTGATCCCGTACCGTCGTCAATCCGTTGTGTTGCTCCAGTACGACGTTAATTAGAATACTTTCTTACCTTCCTACCGTCAATCCATGCCAAGCTTGCATTAATAGTGGTGGCCCCCTTTGAGCAGTTGCTACAAAAAATCACCGTAAATAAGTAATTGTAAAATAACGATAAAATAAACTTTTTGTTTAATTTCCTTCGCAATTTTGGTATTTGCGCTCACAAAAGTCACATTACAAAACAAAACAAAAAATGATTATTTAGCATGTTCCAACACCTTTTGAAGTTTGTCCAGCGAGTTTCGAATCACCCCATAGAACCCATCAAAATTTTCGAATGTGGTCAAAATGTTTAAGTGTTGAGTAGAGTACAACTCAATACATTTGACGGTCTGATCCTGTATAATATGTATGATAAACGCACACATATCAAGCAAATTACTTACATCTCTGCTTTGTAATAATTTGTGTTTTATCATCGTTGTTTTTTGTCGGATAAGAATAGGAATCTATGGGTCCAAGCTCTCATGAAATTGTTATTATTTTACTCTTATCTCTACAAATTAAATATTACAAACGTATAGTTCTGTAGCCTTCCTTAAATGAAATGAGTGTTGTAAACTGAATTGACAGTTATTCAACTAAGTATTCTCTGGATCGGAAGATTCCTGTTTCGAATCCGCGTCCGGGCATGGATGCTTGTAAGCGTATGGTGTAGGGGCGGCTGGTGCACCTTAAATCTGTCGTGGCCGAAAGTCCTCACGTTGGGTTGATGTGGAAGTTTGGAGAGTGGGGTGCCAGATCAGGTGTTGCTTCGTCATCTGACAGCGGTTCAAAATTACGAGGTGTTGTCCTCGATTCTTTCCCTTAAGGGCTTGATCCTGGACCGTCGTCAATAGCCCATTGTGTTGCTCAAGGACGTCGTTAATTAAAAATTACCATTACCGTCAACTAAGTATTCAAGGCCAAACATTTCGAGGCGTCCTATTTGAGATAGGTAGGTACGTATTTAATAACGAGTCACTTGAGCAACACAACGACCTATTGACGACGGTCGAAGGCGTCCTATTTGAATCATTTGCGCAATTAGTCAGATGATCATGGACGATACATTTCGTCATTAGGAAAATTGGCCAGATCTTGATGAACGAGATATCTCACTGAAATCGCTTGGAGAGTTAAGTGATTTCTGTATTCAGATCTGCACAAATGCGTCACGTTTTATGTCTACAACATCAACTTTCTAATGAAATAGGAGATGCGCGTGTAGCTTTGTGTTTTATTTTTCCGATCGCTCGGTATAAAGATCTCCATGTGAAGGTCACGTGTTATTGGTCGGATTTTATGGCAAAAGGGCCATATTTGGCAAGCCATATCGAAAAACTTGAAGTAAATGGACATACAAATACAAGAAAAGTCTTGTTGACACAGAAGAGAGAAATACAGCCAGGGAAGAATCAAACCTGCACCGCCAACAACTCGCAAGTTGCAAGCGCATTGGACAATCCCGCTTAGCAGCCAAGTACTATTGAAAGAAAGAACGAATCTTAATGCTGGATTAAATAACGAGAAAGGCATAAAGCACTAGACTGTTTCGATACCAAATGGGCCCAAGTCGATTCCCAAACCCATGTGACCTACACACATTACGACAGTGACCCGGCCCCACATGATACTCTGGCCGGCCCTTGTATGAAAAAGGTAAGAAGTTAATTAACGTGGCACGGAGCATGTCGCCAATACGGACTATTGACGACGGTCCGGGATCCATACGACGTATGGAAAAGGATTTAAATGGTTTGGTTTGTAGTCTCAATGGTTAAATTTTGCTGCACCTTTTAGATCGAACGTAAGTATCTGGAGAAATTCATTACGAACTTGCGACACAATAAATATGTATGGATCTGGAATTAATATTTAGCGCATACTAACTCTTCCACTTATATGTTTCAATACGAGAATAATCATAATTTTATTTTAATTTTAATGTAATTTATTGAGGCGCCTTGATCGTTTTGTATCACAAGTAGCCCAAACCGCGACATTAGAATTCATTTACGCATCCATATTTATAAGTGTCACTTCTCCCGCCAAAAAAAAAACAGCCACTCCCCGACATCAACTCAACCAATCGCAGTTCGCGATATCAACTTTTGAAATTGAAACTCCAATCACATATAAATGTATGACAATGGCATCCAATCGCTGTTCGGTCGTCGCGATTTTTGAAATTGAAACCCCAATCACACATAAAAGAGCAAAAGAGCTTCGAGGAAAAAGCCTTGAACAGCGAAACGAAGCGAAGAGGGGACTTAAGCGACGCACGGCAATAAAAAGAAGATTGCTAGTTAATTGGTGTGGAGGAAATAAGTAGACTTTCATTAGAAAGCGGGGACACACACCCGGTGCTTTGAGAATGGACCGCACACATGGAATGGGGGGAGGGGAGTAGCTGTGATGAGAAAAGGGGGAGGGAAGGGAAAAGAACTAAAAATACAAAACGTGCATTCGGTTCCGCATTGACGATCCGTGAATGTGGGACCACTTGTGTGGGGCTGCCCTTCAGATTTTTCCACAGGTTACCCGTTGAAAAAAAGAAGGGAGGAGTATTGCTGGTGATGGCAGTGACACACGCGAAGCGGGGTTCAGACCCGCTAGAAAAGTGCGGTAGATCATGGCACCCCCTCGTCTGTGTCGCTCTGCAGTAGTTGTCATTTTAAGGCTGTTTTGAAAGGGAATAAAAATGTGTGTTTGGGGGGGGGGGGAACTTGTTGCAAGTTGCCTCCTCTTAAGACATTCGTTCATGTGTTCGTTCATGAGCAAAACAAAGGTTCATATACGTGAATCTTTGTTTTGCCCCTGATTGACCCCTTTTTTTGCTTCTTGATAATCAACATTTCAGACTTATTTTAATAGAGATTAAAAATTTGTGTTTGGGAATTTGTTGCAAGTTGCTGTTAAGACATTCGTTAGGTGGTCCTCATATGTGGACTTTCTTGCTTCTTGATAGTCAACATTTCAGGCTGATTTTAATGGAGATTAAAATTTTGTGTTTGGGATCTCTTGCAAGTTGCTGTTAAGGTATTCGTTTGGTGGTCCACATATGTGGACTTTTTTGCTTCTTGATAGTCAGCATTTCAGGCTGATTTAAATGGAAATTAAAAGTGTTTGTTTTGGAACTTGTTGCAAGTTACTAATAAGACACACATTCGTTTGGTGATCCACATTTGTGGACATTTGTTTTTTCTTCTTTATAATCAACATTTCAGGCGGATTAGAATAGGGAAAAAAGTTTGTTTTGGTGCTTGTTGCAAGTTGCTGTTAAGACATTCGTTCGGTCGGGCACATACTTGAACCTCTGCTTTTTTACTCTTGACAATCCATTAGAGGCAAAATCTCTAATTCTAATCACGTGGTTGGTGTGGGGTTCTATGGCACAAAGGCTATATTTGGCCATGTTGCGCCAAAATACAAGACAGATCTTTTCAAGTAATTGTGAAAAGGAAGGATGGAGAGGCGAAATTAAAGAAAGATCGCTAGAGCATCCTGGAGTCACGGCCCTCATTTTTACTCGAGGTAGTAAACCCCATTAGAAAAGAATAGATCACTAGTTAACCTCGGGTTCGTAAAGCCAGTACACACCTAAAGAAGGTGTACCTCCGAGTCTTATAATCACTGATTCACGTTTGTTCATGTTCAACGGATATGTCAATTACATGTTAACAATTGGTTTATTGGTTGTATTAGGGAAGTTTCCTGATTAAATTTAGTGATGGAACCTATTTATATATTTTTTTTTACACCATGATGAAACTTCTTTTAAATTTAAATCGCAATACAAAAATAGTAGTTCTAAATACGAAAGGAAAATAGCAATTTCCCCGATGTATGAACAAACTGACATTGTGCTTGACTTTGGAATGTTGAATGTTTTCTTTGTGGTGATACCTCTTCAAACTTTTCCATAGGTTTCTCGGGCCACGGTAGCCCAGTTGGAAGAGAAACGGATTAGCAGCCAGAGGGTTAAGAGTTCGAATCTCGATCCAGTTGAAGACCGTCATGTCCACGAGGGCTTTTACACTTACATATGTCGTGGTTTCAAATGTCCTCAAGTTGACTTGGCATGAAAATTTTTAGAGTGGGATACCAGCTCAGGTGTTATTGTCATCTGACTAGTTCAAAAATACTAAGAGTTGCTTTAGGATCTTTGCATTCGGGATTGATCCCGGATAGTCACCAATAGCCCTCTGTGTTACTACAGGGCGACATTATTTAACTATCTACCTAACAGGAGCTCTATCATTAAGAGATGCTTGACACGCATTGATTTAAATGAAATTGAGACAGAAATGACAACCTCCGCAAATTGATTGGTTTTCTTATGGCACACGGGCCATATTTGGCTGTGCCAAACACAAGACAAATTCAAGTAATGAACATACACACTCACAATAAGTAAAATGTTTTGTATTTAGTTGAATTAACGTCTAACTGGAGCAACAAAACAGACTATTTGCGATGGTCTGTGGTCAATCCCGAAGTGAAAGATGCGAAGACAACACCTCGTAGTTTTGAACCATGGGGAGATAACGTTCACACTCTCAAAAAGTTTTACCAATACAGGTGAGAGAAATACACCCAAGGTTAGTTACAGGAATCGAATCACCACGGTCCGTAACTCAGGTGGCGCAGCAGTGGGCGAATCCACTGAGCCACGACGTTCCGACTTTTTAAGGAGCTAATTCACGAGCTCAACTCGTTTTCATCTCTGTATTTCCTATTAAAAGTTATCCAGGATTTCTTCCAGGATAAGGTTAATGCTCTTCCACTGCATCAAAACATACGACGAACTGAGTATTTTTCAACGGTCAGAAATAAGTCTGCAAGCTTTTCAAAAACGTGAATGCAGGAATGTCGCGAGCTGTTGGAAGAGCCGTAAATCTCTCCGGGATAAATCTCTCATTTTACAAGCAGTTTGTGTTTTATGATTTCTAGTTCTTCTTTCCCGGGATGAATTCGCGGTGGAACCACGATGTTCGTGATGTCTGCGGCTATTTTTGACCCCTCTTCCCTGCTAATTGGGCTGGGGGGAGTTCCGCGGAACACTAACTGTCGCATCCTCCCGCCACTTCTTCACAGATCTCAAAATTTATAGAAACCCCGCCCCACGCGAGCTGATGAAAAATAGCCTCATGCACCTCATTTGGGGCTCACTCGTCGACTAACATAGTGTTATTATTGTGAAGCAGGAAGAATTATCGAGGAGGAAGTTCTTTTTTACCACCAGAGGACACAACGCCTCCTCTTAAATAAGCGAGCGAGTGCAGCGTGTACCACAGCTCCTTGGCAGTATCTGACCTCTCTCCAGAATCTTTCCGCTTCTGGAGGAAGGATTCGTTTTGTTTTATCGTCGGATTCCATGCGACGCTGTAGCATTTTTTGCCCAGTCACGGCGATCTGCAGAGAACGGCATGCACCATAAATAGTCCGATTGTTATGGACAGCCGTATGACTCGAGTACAAATGAATCCTCTGCGAATGCCGACTTCCATTTTTTAAGTCGTAATGGGCGGAGTGCTAAATTTCGTTTCCGTGTAATTTCTTTGTGACTGCTCAGTCACGAATAGGTGAAGCGCGTATATAAGGAATGCCGGTTTTCATTCTTTCCTATTGATGGCTGTCTTGTGTGTCTACTCTACTCACAGAATAATTCAGTGGCATAGTCAAATGAGACCGTTATATCCCTTAAGTTTGTTATATGTAAAGCTCTTAAAGTGCGTATTAAGTGTTCTCGTATATTTGGTGAATAAATAAAAACATTTTTTATTCTTAAAATAACTAAATTATTCTATTGGATTTTAAGATTCACGTCCCGAACAGAATGTACGATAAACTGTCCGATTGTTATGGACAGCGGTATTACCCTAGTGCGAATAAACCCCCAGCGAATAAAACCTCAGGCAACATCCGATTTTCGCTTCTTTTTTTTAAGTCATAAAGGATGAAATGCTGCAGTGTAATTTCTTTCTGAGTGCTCAGTCACGAATAAGGAAATGCTTGTTTGCATTATTTCCTTTCGTTGACTCTCCTTGTTGATTGGACCGCAGTAACCAGGTAAGATAATTTGGTAATTTTAGTTAACGTCGTACTAGAGCAACACAACGGGCTATTGACGACGGTCCGGGATCAGTCCCTTAAGGGAAAGATCCGAGGACAACACTTCGTAATTTTGAACCACGGTCAGATGACGAAGCAACACCTGAGCTGGCACCCCACTCTCCAAACTTCCACGCCAACCCAACGTGAGGACTTTCGGCCACGACAGATTTAAGGTGCACCAGCCGCCTCTACACCATACGTTTACAAACATCCATGCCCGGACCCGGATTCGAACCAGGAACCTTCCGATCTAGAGGCTAACGCCTTAACCACCATATCGGTTGGTCGGCTTTGAATGGTAGGTAGGTAACAGAATTAACGTCACTCTGATTCAATACACGGTCCGGGATCAATCCGAACCGAGGGCAACATCCGATCGGATTTCATTGGACGCCGTAGGTAACATCATGCAATTTTCAACAACGATCAGATGACGAGGTCACATTTCTGAGCAAACCCCTCTCTCCAAACTTCCTTACCACGCCAATGTGAGAAAATTTCTCGTCACGAAAAAAGAACCACTCCTATACATTGGATAAATTTTATCAGTGGAGAAAGTTCAAAGATGGTGTTTGACAGGAACTAACATCTATAAATTTAAATGCATAAAATATTAAATTGAGCACCAACTTCATAATTTACAAACATCCATGCCCGAACCCGGATTCGAACCAGGAACCTTCCGATCTAGAGGCTAACACCTTAACCACTTTACCGGTTGATCGGCGTAACCAGGTAAGAAGAGCAACTGGAGGGTTGTGTCCGAAACTGAGTCCAACGAAAGACCGTCGTGCAGACATGACGGTTTTTAGTCCGCTATTCTTCAGACTGGGCTTACACGACCCTTAGGTCCAAGGACTACACCTCGTAATTTTGAATTCCGGTTGGATGTCGAGATCAACACCTGAGCTGGCACCTCACTCTCCAAACTACCACACCACGTCAACGAGGTGACATTTGAACCTATGACATATTTAACATCCATCAGCTTCACTTACATTCGGTTTTGATAGGATCGGACTTACAACCCTCCGGTTGCTAATACATGAATCTACCAACAGAGCTATCGCGGCCCATATTAAAAGTAAAATATAATTTTCTGGTTTATTAAAGGATAAAATAATGTTTGCTCGGCATCCTGTAAAAATTACAAGGCGATCAATCCATTAGTTTTATATCCGTGGTATCAAGCAGACGCATGCGGATTCGAATCCAACCAAAGACCGTCGTATACAAAGGGAGCTGGTTCACGTTATATCTGTTGATGCCTGAAATGTTCTTACTTTGGCAAGACGTGGAAGTTTGGGAAGTGGGTGTCAACTCAGGCGCTGACCTCGTCATCTGACCGTGGCCCAAAATGACGAGGTTTTGTCTCCGATCTCTCTTTTCGAGATTGATCCTGAATCACCGCCAATAGCCCGTTGAATTGCTCCAGTGTGACGTAACATAACTACCTACCTAATACGCCTCAAGGTTTTATGTTTTCCTCAATTGAAAGTTTCGTTTTTTGTCTTCCGTCATCTGAGCGTGGTTCAAAATTACGTGGTGTTGTAATTTCAATTGGTGATTGACCTTCGTCAATAGCCCGTTGTGTTGCTCTAGTATGACGTTAATTAAAAAATCTACCTACCGTTTTTTGTCTTGTGTTTGGCGCGTGCCATGCAACTCTACCAATAAACAAAAATCACTTTTCTAGTTTCTTGCTCTAGCAGAATACGATATCGTGAAAAGAACCGTTGGAATAATTACGCAATTTCATGCAGATTTTCTTGGGAAAGTAATTAAACAATGAACAATAATCAAGTAAATAAATAGAAACTTCATATTTTTGGATGTGAAAATTCGAATTTTAAATCATATTTACAATTTTTTCTATTGTTTTCTCATATACATACTCAAAAATATAAATACCTATTGCGCATCCGTATGAAAAAAAGTCAGTCCCCAGAAAAGCTGTTTGGCGTAGGTAAGCCAAATGTAACCCTTCTGTGAATAAAACCAATCACCTAACCAATGCAGTTCTATAAAACCTATCGTCATCTGACCGTGTTTCAAACTTACGTGGTGTTGTCCTTGGATCTTTCCTGAAGGAGATTAATCCCGGACTGTCGTCAATAGCCCGTTGTGTTGCCCTTGTACGACGTTAATTTTTAAAATTACCAAAAATTATCTATAAAACCAAACAATCCTAAGTACCTTTTGTGAAACCAAGCTTTGCGTTTCCACCAATTTTTCGATACTTTTATATATATTTGGCCAATAATTTATAGAATACCCCCAAATGTTGACTGTTCTTGTACTTTGTGTTGCTCCAGTGCGATGTTAACTGAATACCTACATGGTCCTTTTTCATTGGTTTTAACTCCAAATTCTTCTGAAAGAAAAAAAAAACTGAAGACTTTTTAAAGGAAATCACGACCGAAAAATGTCGGTCAGGTAGTTAAGTAGTTAATTATAGTTACACTGGAGCTACTGGTGACGGTACGGGATCAATTCCAAAGGGAAAGTTTGAAGGACAACGCCTAGTAATTTTGAATAACGGTCAGATGACAAGAACACCTGAACTTTCACCCGAACTCTCTAAACTTCCACACCAAGCCAACGCGAGGATATTTGAGGACACTACAAATTTAACGTACATCACCCCTTGTAAACGACGGTCTGTAGTGGAACAGTTTCGAAAGTTAGAGGATTAAAAACGAAGTGTTAG